>CM075857.1:38837435-39327435 GCA_037975125.1 Latrodectus hesperus
CACACACACACAGGTTGGTCTAAGCTGGCAAGTGCGCTCTATGTGTTTTCACCGCCAATCCGAGGACCCAAATTATATACTAAACTTACAGGAATATTTTTACAAAATTTATTATTATGGTTTAAAATGTGATTTTAACAATCGTGTGACATAAATTATTTCAATATTTTTATTTTTTCAAATATGTGTTTTCTCAAGGTAAGCGAGGACCTATGATACACACCTGTTACTGAGAACCTATGATACATACCTGTTACTGAGAACCTTTCATACACACTTGTTACCGAGGACCTCTCGTACACACTTGTAAGTGCGGACCTTTCATACACACCTATAAGTGCGGTCCTTTCATACACACCTGTAAATGAGGACCTTTCATACACACCTCCAACCACGGACTTCTCATACATACCTGCAAACGTGGATCTCACAAACACATATGCAAATTAGGATAATATATGCATTCTTTTAAAAGATAATATTATGTTGTAATCTGTATCTTAAGATAGATTTACTTGTTTCATCAATTTAGCATAAAACTTTGTTTTAAAATCCTACAGAGAGAATCTCAAAAGAAAACGATATATTTTTCCACACAAAATGCAAGAGGTCAATAAAAACAATGCTTTAACGAGAATTTATTCATCATGTATAAAAAGTGCAAGGATGATATGACTGAAAATTATAATATTTCTACCATTGAATAATATTTTAAGAAAAGTTTTTTTATTTTTATTATTTATTTTATTTTTATTTTTATTTTTTTTTTAAATCCTGATTGTGTTCCTGAAAGAGTTAATGAACACTTGGAAGGATTTTTTTACTAAGCAGTAAAGTAATTTATCATTGGAAAATATTTTATGTGGATACATGTTTTCGCTCCCAACTAATATTTTTCAGCAATAAAAAATAAGTTTTATTAAATTCCAAAAAAAAAAATCATTTAAATATTTTATAGATATTTTTTTATATTTGCTTTTTAAAAAATAAATATTTCTAATACAACTTTTAGTTTAAATATTTAAGATGAAATTTATTAGTATTTTTTGAAATCATAATAAGCATAATTATTAATTCAATCTCTTGAAGAATGAGTAATTTTAATGTTTAACATTAAAATTATGAAAGAAAGAGTGTAAAATGTCATTCAGTATATATTGGTTTTATAATAATAAGTATCTAAATAACTAATTATAATTAGATCAATTAAATAATTTTAAATATTGTTGACTAAATTAATAGATATATTCAAAAAATGTATTTTCATAGGCATAAATTAATTAACAAGAAAGAAATTTTTACCAAATTTCTACAATGATAACTTTAAATTAATGTTATCAGTTGTTAGAGCTATTTTTTATTTACCATACTGAAAAAGCTGATTTCTCGTATTGTCGTGTCATGTCACGTATATACATGTCACATAAAATTGTATTTCTTTGATAAATATTAGAATTTATTTGTAAAAATTTATTTTGAATATTTTATTTTGAAGCATTAATTTACGTTGTAACTTTAATAAAAGCTTTTTTTTTAAAAAAAAAGAGCATTTTTCAAACACTTAAAAGAATACCTTTAGAAATATTTTTTTTCTTTAAGAAAAATGTTTTACTTCCTTATGAAAATAAATGTACTAACGCCATGAGTACTTTTGTATTCAACACCAGAAAGGGTGCTTTCTGTTTCCCACTACCTGTTTCGTTAATCAGTAGCTACATAAAATTACCCCTCGAAGTTTCTGAGTACGGGCGGAGGAAGAAAAGAAATGGTCACCGAAAATGACACCGGAATCCCCCTTTGACGACCTTATCAGGCATTGAGGGAGAATATATTTCCCCTCTTCCGCTGATATAGAAGAAAACATACATTTCAGAGTACGGTTTTTAAAAATCATAATAATAATTTTATTATTAATCCTAATAAAAAGTTATGCATTGCCTCGCACACACATTGAATGATTTTTTTTGTTTCATTAAATGGTCAAAAATATCATGAATGTTTAAATATAAAATTGAAAACATGAATTAATAAAAATGTATGTATCTATCATTTCAATTGCCTGTATAAAAGAGCGTGAGCTTTGTAAATTTCGTTTTAATAATATTCAGTTAGTTTATTAAGATTGAAGTTCACACATTTATTAGTTTTTCAATAGCGTTTCAAAACGTGAGTCAATAGCAAACAGCCTTTATGTGAACTTCTGACTTAATTAGTTCTTATTCTGTCAGCAAAAATCAAAAGTTTTTAAAGCTAATAACCTATCATGATATAGTTTACAGGTGTCAAGTTGTAATTTTTTTATTTTCCTCATCTTTACATAGATAAAATATTCCTTTCTATTTTCATGATTTCAATATTTTTTGACGTTATTTTAAGTATATATATCCTGATTTTTAACTTCTATATTTTGTTAAATAGCTCTTTTTAATTCCAATTACTTAATGTATTTCGTAATTAAACTGAGATTTCTTTTTTACTTTAAATAAACTTCAAGTTATTTTCTACAAGTAATAATCTATTCTTTAAATTACTTATTGAATTTTAGATATGGAATATCAGCGTTACATCTGCTTGCATCTGATTCCTTCAAAAACTACTTATAATATTTTCCTTTTCATTTGTTCGTGTTCTCTAAGGAAATCAAATATTTAAAATTGATAATCAAAGATTAAGGAGAGTGTTGCAAAAAGGTTTTAATGTAAAAGAGCTTAATATAGTTGATTCGAAAATACCTCTGTATTATACAGTAATAAAATGCTTAATAAAGTTCTTCCTACTGGTTTATAAGTATAGAGGTACACTGAACGTCTATTTGACGGATCTAAAGTATGCCTCTCAAAGTTATTTATAGAAAAGAAAGAAGTCTATTTGAAGTATGCAAAATATGCAGTAATCGGGATGCGCAAGATGTCCAAATCGAAACGTTCGGATTTTAAATGGATGTACTACATTTTTTACTTAATCCATAAAGAAAATTTATACAAAAAGGGAAATAAAAAAATTCTACTTATAGTATCATACTATTTCTATGTAAGTCGCAACAGTGATAAGGAAGATGTTTAATGGATACTCCATATTACTTTTAAAGCAACTAGGAATCCACATAAAATAAAATTTCTCGATTATAACTGAACCGCAAACGGTTATTTTTGCATGAACGAAAACCGGAATTCATATATTTTATTTTAATTTAAGAGGAAAGAAAAATACAGTTTGAAGTCTTGATTCAAAAAGATTTTCAACTTCAACTTTTTACATAATAAAGATAAGGGGCTTATTTATTGTGGACAGTATGAGGCTTTCTAATTGAGGCATTAGAAGTCCTTTTCCTTGTCTTGGAAGTCTTGGAAGTCTTAGAAGTCCTTTACTATTATTACTTTCTTTTAATGCCAAAATCTCATCTAATGTTTTCTCATTCTTAATATTTTACTATTAGGTTGGTGCGTATGAAATGTCGGATTCTTAAGTGATTGTATAAAACTGCATATCTTTCTTCAAAAGCTGTTTATTCAATCAAAGTATGCTCCATTCGCTTCAATACACTTCTCCCAACGAGATTTTAAAGCGTAGATGCCTGTCTTAAAAAAATTTTGGTCTTTAGAATTAATAAACTCTGATATCGAGTTTCTTAGACTGTCTTCATTTTCATAGTGTTTGCCCCTTAAAAACAGCTCTAAATGCTTGAAAAAATGAAAATAGGTCGGCGAGAGATCCGGTGAATATGGTGGATGCTGCAATGATGAGCATACGTTTAACCGATCCAGCTTATTTCGCTCTGTCAGTGCGTGCGGTACCCACTTGTCCATCTTCTTAACCTTGCCAATCTCAGAAAGGTGTCTCAATAGCGTTGTATGGTCAACTTTCATCCTGATAGCAAGTTCCCTCGTGGATACGGCTGGATCCACTTCCACTAGAGCCTTCAGGTCATCATTCTTCACAGACATTTTGGGTCTTCCGCGCGGCTCATTTTGCAGTGAAAAATCGCCAGTCCGAAATTTTTCGAACCAACGCTGCACTTTCCGATCGTTAACCGTATTCTCCCCAAACGCTTGGTTTATGTTGCGTGCAGCTTTTGCAGCACTATTACCAAGTTTGTACTCATATAAGAAAATGACGCGAATGTCGGCAGAATTCATATCGGCAATAAACTCAAAAGAAATAAAAAGGGAAGACCTTCGAGAAAACCTATTTTGCTGAAATGAGTCTCTGGCAATGGACAATACGAGTATGAATGAGGTTATGCCAAATACAAAAGTATAACGAAAACAGGAGGAAAACGTCCGCATGTAAAGAGAATCCGACATTTCATACGCACGAACCTAATATTTTCATATCTTTCTTATCAAAAGTATGGCATTTGCTTTACACTTAACAGCACAACTTTTTTAGACAAATCTCGCGTACATAAAATGAATACTCAAAAATAACTTTCATTTATATAAAAGTGAATCTTACAACTTTTATATTTACATTGTTATATCCTCCGTGTTTTTTATAAAAGTATTTTGTTTTCCGACTGAATTCTTCCAAAATAGAAGTCTTTAAAATAACCTCACAAAATTTAAATATATTCTTAAAAAACAAAATGTTAAAATATTTTTTAAATAACAAAATAAAAATATCTATAAGACTACCAATATTACACATATGGGTTGTATCTCAGTTCATTATATTTTTTACATTTTCTTCAATAAAGTAAATAAATGTCTAGATGTTTGTAGAAGTATATATATATATATATATATATATATATATATATATATATATATATATATATATATATATATATATATATATATATATATATATATATACATATAATCTCATATAACTTACAAAATAATTTGAAAGAGGACTGACTTTGTTTTAAAATACTGTGTTATTCTCATGAACATGTTTTCTTTCTTATATTTTTGATTTTTTATAATAAAAAATATTACTTTTGTAAAAATCTATATTGAATTAATTTCCTCTAATTTTGGGTATAATTTTTGGTATTCAGGTTTCAGTATCAGAGTCAGTAATATATTTGATCGGGGAACTATATATATATATATATATATATATATATATATATATATATATATATATATATATATATATATATATATATATATATATATATATATATATATATATATATATATATATATATATATATATATATATATATATATATATATATATATATATATATATATATATATATATATATATATATATATGCAGAACAATTTATAGTAATTCAATCCTAAAATCTACTTTTAAATGATAATAACGAATTTAAAGTTAAAATACATATAGCCATTTTCTCAATCCAAACGGCAGGAATCTAACATGCACTATTTACAGAAACCATTTCTGCTATTCATATACATATGCCCTTTTAGTGAGAAAAGGTTCCTTTCTCGACAAGGAAGCTGTTTCCCGCTCTGTCACGAAACAGCGGGATTCTTATGGGGAGAAGATTTTCCAAGAATTTCCCCTGTCTTAAGTTACCGTCATGTAAGATGAAAATCAGTTAAGTTTGGCCTTAAAAATATTGGCGTTGTACCGTAATATATATGGTATAGTTAGAGTTGTGGTCAGAGCTTGATTTGCAGAAATAAAAGAGAATTTGAATTAAAATTAAAAATTCTAATATGTACGCGTTATTCTCATGCTAAAGATCAACAATCATAAAGCTGGCTTAAAAAATAATAATTTTTTGAATACTGTGAAAAATTCTAAAGAAATTACGAATAGACTTTCTTTTGAAATTGTTCGACAATTGCTAAGGTTAGCTGAATTACATATAATCGTTCCAACTCAAAGAATTTTTCTTAATGCAAAAAAAAAAAAAAAAAAAAAAAAAGCAAATTTTGCTAATTATATTCAATAGAAATCTTTTAAGCACTGCTATATTATATTATATATAGCAGTTTATAACGTCACACTAAAGTAGGAACAGTAAAAATCTGTATTTTCTGAAAAATAGGTTTTTATGCTGAAAAAATTGTTGTGATATTTTGCTTACAAATCTGTTATTCTTGGAATGAGCAAATTTTTTTTTAATATTCTTTTATTTGAGAAAATTTAAAATACGTTTTTTTCTATGACACATATAGTGCTGATATTTGTAAAAATTTTGTTCAGTAATTGTTTTTAGATTATATATTCTGGTTTCTCTCCGAAAATGATAATTTTAATGCTGCTGTTATATGCAGCTCAACGATGAATGGCAAAAATTCTTCTACATTACAGTGGCACAATAATGATATTTATCTCTTATATTAAGTTGTTAATGAAGGTGGCTGACTTATAAATAAAGAAAATGAAATTAACAACTCTTTAAGTGGCTTGTCTATTTTTTTCACTCACATTTAATAATTGACATATTTTTTGTGAAAATATAAGAAAACTCTCAAAGCATTTAGGAGATATTTATCATTTTGTAATAAATTTAAATATAAGGTATATTATATTGTCTTTTCCAAATCTGCAGTAATTAAAATTTCTTGAAATCTAACATGTTAAAAAAAGATTTCAATTTATTTGATGTTCCTTTTCAAAGAAATCACAAGTAGCAATTTTTTACAGATATGTATATGTGTATCCTTGGACCAAATATTATTTAATAAGAAATTTTATTGCACTTATTTAGGATAGATATATATTACCATAAGTTTCATATATTGCATAAATATATGCTTGATAGGTTTAATACTATAAAATAATTTTACTATTTAGATAAAATTAAGAATTAGAGTATCAAAATTATTTATTCAGCTTATTTCATGCGTGAATCAGTAGAGTCCGTATTTTGCTAATATTCTATGCAAAAGATTTCCACTAGTAATCAGCAAAACGAATGGACACTTCCTGTTTGTGAATGACTCAGAAACAGTACGCCGGAAAAAGGGACCACTCGTGATTTAGTTCCCACGGGTTTCCTCAGAAATGAATTGTCCAAAATGTGGTCAGTTTACTTCCTGCCAAACAGCAAGAGAAAGAAAATTTCAAACTAAAATAACTGGGGTCATACATTCGAGTACTCAAACTTCTGTGGGCTCTTGATTCAAATATAATTGCTGCTTTTTATATACAAAAATCGTCAATTCTAAAAAACTATCACCATAAAAGATTTTGGGGAAAAATATAAATGTCGGTCTTTTAATGGAAAGCGTATTTGCATATTTAAGTTTTATATATTTAACAAAGAAGAACAAACAACTCAAAACTTGATAAAGATTTTGACAGCTAATGATTTTTTTAAAAAATATTAAAAACATATTTAATCGGGAGTTTTAAAACTCACTTTATTGGTTTAATAATAATATTCTAATAATTAGATATTTGAAGTGAAATATTTTATTACATTAACATTTTTTACGCACATAAATTTTTTTGTAACTTTTCCCCTTCAGTGAAACATAAATGCTTCGAAATATACATGTGTAGAAATGCTAAATTGAATTAAAGAATATTGAAAAGAAAGTAACTTTATAAACATAATAGAGTTAAATTTGTTTTTTAGTCTATCATTAGAAAATAAAAATATGGATCCAATTTTGCTTACAGCAAGTAAATATTTTTAAATATTATTGACTAAATTAATAGATATTTTCAAAAATTGTATTTTGGTAAGCATAAATTAATTAACAAGAAAGACATTTTTACCAAATTTCTACAATGATAACTTTAAATTAATGTTATCAATTGTTAAAGTTATTTTTTACAACACAAAAAAGATTATTTTTTGAATTAGAACTATTTTATTGAAATCATAATGCTTATATTAATATTAGAATTCATTTTTAAAAAATTTATTTAATAACTCATAAAAAAACACGGCATAGTGTTTATTTATAAAGTATATTTCATATATGATAAACCATAAATTATAGCAATCATTAAATATTGAAAAATAAAAGAAGTAAATATTAAAAGTGTGTAAATTAATATATTGTTAAGTGACATTTATTTTGCATGATTTAGAAAATTTCACCTTTCACGGGATTTGTGCAAATGTTTATTGTTTTTCAAATAACAATTGCAAATTTTTATTCTCTCTCCATCATTTTAAATTATATTACAAAATCTTAGTTAAGAATATTCGATTTTGTCTATTCAAAGTAGGAATTTATAAAAATTTGACTTTATGATTGAGAAACTAAATAAATTTATTAGTATTCAGCCAATTTTCTTATACAAAATATATTTGGATTGAATGAATTCTCAAAATTCTGCATATTTTATAGAAACATTAATTTATGTGGAAACCCTAACAAAAGGTTTTTAAAACAAAAGACAATTTTCTAAAACACTTAATAAAATATCTTTTAAAGCTAGCAGTATTTGATATTTATTAATATCAAATGCCAGTTCATTCCTAAATGTAGTTTAGTGATTTAGTGCGAGTTCGACTGAAAATGATAACACTTTTCCTTAAAACAGTAACTTCATGGTGACGTTATGTACATCAAACGCAACAAAATGATATTCTCATGCGAAATGAGGAGTAGCACCATTTCCGTTCTTTTACAAAAAAAAAAAAAAAAAAAAAAAAAACCAAGATACATATATGAAATGATCATATTCTAGAGCTTTGTGATTGCTTTCATACATGGAATATTTTTATAATACATGAAATATGAGTCCCCCATTTCTGTGTAATATGAAGTCTTCAAAAAATACAGGAATGTCAAAATGGAGGATGAACAAAACTTAAGTGTAAATAGAAAATTTGATGCAGATGTTGTTAATTTGAAATTAGAAACATGTATGGTCAGAAAAAAAATCAAGAAAATTTATTTGTCTTAATCATTATATAATTGACTGTAAAGAGGAATAAAAAATTATTAAGTATGAACATCAGTTCAAATTTTCTTGAAAACTTATAAATTTTAAAGTGATAGCATATATAATAGAGATGGAATGAAAGCAAATCCATTGAAATAATCCGAAAAACCGGATTCAATGAACTAATCTATGTTTTTAGACCATCGAAAAGAAAAAAATACGTTTTTGTTTGTTTGTTTAGATAAATGTGTTTACCATTTATTCTTATTCTCTGAAGTTAAATTCTGCTTGCTTATCTTATGCGAAAAAATATTGCAATAATTTCAGAATCATGTCTCATTCGAGCAGCAAATAAGAATTATATTTATATTTCAAATTTGTAACGCATGTTATTTGTTTGATTTCATTTAATATCGACTTTTGCTTATAAACATAAAGTAAATATGATATTTTGCATGCAAGCATAAACATTTTGCAGATTTGGATAGAAAGCTGAGAAAATATTTTAAATATCATTTCGTTGAAAAATAAATGGTTTTTAAGTTTTTTTTAACCAAAATAATAATTACACTATAAGTATAAATATGCACTTTCATTATTTACAAAACAGACAACTGGTATTTTTGGTCCCTTTATTTAACATATATATATATATATATATATATATATATATATATATATATATATATATATATATATATATATATATATATATATATATATATATATATATATATATATATAAGCGATATACCCCAACACTCAAACATCATGATTAGTTTTGCAGATGACACTTCCATTCTATCTATTGACTCTGACCATAATATTGTATGCAACAAGTTAACTGAGCATATGACTCAAATTTAGAAAAGACTCAGAGTCTGGAAGATTAAAATCAACTCCTAAAAATCTCAAGCAGTCCTATTTACCAGGAACAGCTGTAAAAAAATTAAAATTGTGATGGTCTAGAGATTCCCTGGCACCCTAGTGTTGTTTACCTAGGGGTTATAATGGATGAATGTCTCAGAATGAAGTATCATTTCATCAAAAATAAGAGCTAAATTCACGCAACTAAAATTATCATCTACCTCCTATTAGCCTCCAACTCTAAGCTTTTTTAGGAAACAAACTCCTAATTTACAAAGCCTATTTTAGGCCAATAATTACTATGTTTCTACAATTTGTGGAAAAGTATGTAATACTAACTTAAAAGTATTGAAGCCCAGCTAAACAAGCTTCTAAGAGTTATTTCTAACTCGCAATATTATTTCAGAAATGAGCGTTTTTAGAGCCAATTTTGGAATGACTATCATTAACCACTATATAAAATTTTCAGACTTCAATTTTTACAATAACCTGTGGAAAATAAAAAAACTCTGAAGTGATGGCACTTGAACCATAGAACCTTTACGAACTAAAAATTTTTCATAGACTAATTGCAGTCTTTCAACTCAAACCAAATACCAATATCTGAACAATTTAAATTAATAATACACAATTAAAAGTTTATATGGATACAACTAAAATTTTGCAGCTTATAGTTACATAACAGTGATAACATTATTGAATTAATAGATAATATGGTTCTAATTGCCTTACTGAATTGCTAATATCTTAAATATTCAATTAATTTGATCTTAACTTGAAAACCCTTATTTGATATCCATTTTCTATATATTATTATATATCAATAATTTGGTCACATTATTTTTCTTGTGTATATTAAGTATTAATAATGAATGAAAAATGTATGTTTATATTAGAATCATTGTATCTGATGGAATATTCCAGTTAATTCTTTTTGCCTTGCTATATACTTATGTAGTGTATTATTGACTGAAATTTCGTTTTAACACTGAGCTTAGAAATATGGATATAATCTCTTCTATAAGTCTGTAAATAACTTCAAGCAAGTTTTTGAATTGTGTAAATATTTATATATCTTATTAATAATAATTAAATATGTGTAATGTAAAGTCACCATGCAAAGCTTCTTGGGAGTATTTAAAATGTAATCTACTTGAGATTCATTACTCTTACTATTCATTCTGTCATTATGTGTGTATATAAAACTTAGATGCCTACCAATAACTACAAAAAGAGATAAAAGACCCTTAGGTAGACACCGCACTATTTCATTATGCTAACAGAGGGTATCTGTCAAGTGGAGGGGTTGAAAGAAATCTTTTCTACTTCCGACACGTTTAAAACCAGTTTCTTGACTCGACGACTCCTGCACTTTCATTTTGTCAGGCTTCAATGGTTCCCTTCACATTGTGGTCCCAGTGAACTTATTGCAATTAATGTGGGTCTTGATACGGTTCTTTCTCTCCCTGGGAATGAGGAAATTTGGATTTTGTCGGACAGCCGGAGCGCCATCCAGCATCTTACTAACTGGCACAGAGTCCGTGATAATACAGGAGTAGCTATCTTGGACAAGCTTAGACGACTCTCCTTATCTCGTGAGATTCACTTACAGTGGATCCCTTCCCATGTAGACATTGCGGGTAACGAATTGGCTGATGCCCTAGCAAAAAGAGGTACTGACAAGCCTTTGCTTACTCCGGCGTCTCTTACCTATTCTGAACTATATTCTAGACAGAAAGGCCTTGTTCGGTCTGCATTTGCCATTCCCCCCGTGCACCATTGGTACCAGGGTAATCGTCCTGGCGGATCTCTATCCCTCCGGTGCAGCAGACTGGAACAAACTACTATAACTCGTTTTCGAAGTGGCCACCTAAGATCATTGGCATTTAACAACAAAGAAAAGAAATTTCCAATTTGCGCTAAGTGTTTCAAAAGCCAAGCCACTCCGGATCATATCCTTGAGTGCTTGGGACTCGATAAAGAAGATCTTCTGGAGCGACCATTTTTGGTCATTGATTTCCTGAGAGTGTATAATATCATGGACTTGGTCTAGCGCTGCTAGACAACAGGGATCAGCAACAACAACAACAACATTGTGGTCCTTCAGAATAATTCGTCACAGAAAATTTATTCCATGTTAAACTCTTTTTAGAATTAACGCTAATAAATTTTGATTCAAAATTTAAATTTGTTAACACTATATATAATTTTATTCTACTTGAATGGAAACACTACCATCATTTTTTCCTGGTTAATGAACACTGTGTATATATATATATATATATATATATATATATATATATATATATATATATATATATATATATATATATATATATATATATATATATATATATATATATATATATATATATATATAATGCAAGATTAGAAGAATCATATAAACGAAAATTTTGAAAAGTACAAGAATAGATAAAAACATTTATGTTTAGCAATACATTCAGCGCAAAAATTTTAAAATATATATTGAACGTTTTTCCCTCTGTTTAATATATTTCGTATTTTCAATGCATTATTTCCCAATTGGTATTTTAAATGTATTATTCTCCATCTAATATTTGATTATTAATTTTATGTTGTTGTTTCTAATGACACTTGGACAAACCAAGCTCGCTATGCCTTTGGCTCTGTGAATATAAGTCAGAGGGGAGCGTCGTTCATTTTAATTAAAGCACCATATAGGTGAAAGTTATAGCAAATTTTTTTCATTATTATCAATTACTTTTTGTCGCTAAAAATAAAATGAAAACACTTCCATTCATAAATTGAGATGCGGTAGATATTTCTGAAAGTTACCTTATAGTTGTGTCAGTGTTTCTTACGTAGTACGTAGTTTTAATTTCTGTTTACAATGAAAATAATCACGGTTTTGGTTTTTTAAAATTATTCAATAAGCATAGTTTTATTAAAGCTTAAAACACTGCAGATAAAATTTACTCATAATATAAAGATAATGTTTTTTTGCTAATGCTCTTATTAGAATTGTATAATAATATTTTCTGAGACTAATGCGAGTATATTTTGGAATGTACTATTTGAATTGAGAAATGAACATGAGAAATGAACAAATGTATATCATTGAGAAATGAACAGAATATTACTATTTAATGTATGACAAATGTAATTTTATTAAACAATCAAACTGAATGCTATATATAAAGTAGAAATTCAAGATTTGTCTGGCTACAATCATTGTTCAAAACGTTTCATAATTAGTTACAGAAACACGCAGAAAGGAAAAGTCCATTTTTAAGCTTTTTCCTTAAAAGTGAAAGATAAAAAAGCATATATTTAATCCATTCAATATAGAATTTTGTCATAAATAAAAATACTTAATTCAAAAGAAAACAGAAATCATTTCTGTATTTAACACACAGATTACTTTGAATCTTTTTCAAATGCAACTTCGGCAATTTGCATGTACTTACTTATTAAAAGAAATATTTGTTCAAAATATCTTAATTTACATTTTTAATACCGGGCATGCTGTTTTTAAGAATATTTTTTAAATATTCAGCTAGTTCATTGCTTACCATTTTTATTATAAGTAATTGCAAATTCATTACTTTAAAGAAGTCTGTAATTATTTTAAACAATTATTTCAGAAAATTATCTGTAATAAATTAATATACTCTATATCATAGTTTTTGAAACAGTCTAAATTTGTTTTACAAACGCATGCATGCAATCTTAAAATTCTTATAACATTTCTTAATTTGGTATGAACGAATGGAAAAAAATCGATTGCTTATTGATAAGTATAGAATTTATGGTAAACACATTTACATTTTCATGAAAATTATGTTTAAGATTAAAAAAATTACGATTAGAATTAAGATTCCTCACGGTGAAAATGACTCTCTCCTTTCAGTCAAGGGGTAGGAAATGTCATCTCACGCCGGCGTAGGAGCTGTTTTTTGAAACGGGCTCAAAAGATTAAATAAGACTTCATATTGTTTTATTTTAAATGTTTCTTGTAAATAAATTGCGTATACTGTCTGGACTAAGCAAAAATACAATTTAAGTTTTAAAAAATTATAAAGTATTTTAAGTGTTGTCGATAGTTAATTGCTACAAAATTTTATAGCAAATTTAACGAAAATTGAAATACTATAATTAATAATTCTTTTGGCTCTTATTATTGCTAATCCGTGTATATTTTTGTAATATGCATGTAAAAAAGTAAATATTTAAACAAATATTAAACTTTTTAATTGTTTATTTAAATTTTTATATTGCGAATTTGGAGTCAAATAATGAAAAGATTGCTGGAAGCTCATCCTGAGAAATAGTATTTTTAAAGCCAATCAGAGAAAAAATAGTTTGTGGTTGGTAAGGGTGCATATCTGAAAAAATCAAGAAATGTATTTGTCTGATTGGAGAGGTTTTTAAGAATCTGGAAAAAATCATTAAAATCTTATCACATTTTGCTTTCCAAGAAACGTACTTATCGTCACAGCAAAATTTATATTATTTATTTTACTAATAACCTAATGCCACATGTCTCAGCTGTATAATGATTGTTACTACAATATCGCAGATAATAACATTAAGACAATAATAGCATTGAAACTATCATATTCTTTTCAATGATATATTTTAAATCTATCTAGTTCTATGTGAAAATATATTAGAGCTGATTCTAAATGTATATTTCACTTATAGATTATTATATAATTTATTTCATTTTCTCATTCATAATTTTCATTTGTATATTTATTTTCGTTAATATTTTTCAAAATAATTCCCTCTAAGCTAGTTTTGTGAAAATAATATTTTTTCTTCTATGGACATAATTCTCTGGAAAAAATATTACATATGAAGGTAAATTTTCGTTGGTTGGTTGGGTTTTGTGGCACTAAGTCCAAATAAAACAAGCTGACCCAAAGTGAAGTTTTAGATGCGGACTTTATTTTCCAAACCAAATAACATTAAATATTTTTAAAAAGATCTTACCATACCATTTAAAGTTTTTACCGTTAATATATACTGCAAAAATATAAAATCAATATAATATATAGAATAAAGAACCGTTAATATATACTGCAAAATTATAAAATATTAAATGGGGTTTGTGTACGATAGTTAAAATTAGATAAAATGCTTAAAATCGATTGCTTTTACGCTCAGAGATTGAAATGGCTGGGTTCCCGTAGCAAATGTTCTAAGCTTAAAATATAATGGTTAAAAAATATGCACAGTGGCATTAATTAAAATCTGGATAGATGATTGAAATATGATGCACTGTATATGTCTTACACACACAACTAAATTCTACAAAAAATCCTACCCAGAAACACTTATTCCTTAAATGACTTAAAAATAGTTCTTTGTGTGTGAAACGCTTATGACCGATACGAAGACGAGTCAGTTGGACATGTGTGATTCGGTGTAGACCAAGGGTAAAGGTAAAGGTAAAAGAATGACTAATGGGAAGATGGTTAAGATTTTTTTGCAGACTTGCCTATTACAGAACTCCTGTCAAAGTGACTGTATGAAATGTTTAAATCTATTTCTTACATCACATAGATGGAACTAAAGATAAAGTGGAAATAATTGCAGACTTAGCTGTCACATTAGTCTTCTCATTTCCATCTATATATATATATATATATGTGTGTGACTTGGTATCCAGGAAAGCAATATATTAAAATACTTGAACACTACCGAAATAAAAGATACAATTTCTCATAACTTCTAAAATAATTCTACTTTCAGAAAATACGTAAATGTATGCCCATTTTTAGTATGCAGTTGCTTAAGTGCACGTGATATAGCCTTAGCCTCAGCAATGAAGATGAAGTAGGGCTTGTGGAGATATTAGCTAAAAGAAATATTAAGAAAAACAGCACAGCCAAAGTGTCTAGCAGTTTTGGATCCACTTATGAATACAGGACTCTACATAGCACACGGATAGCGTTGAAATGCATAAAACTGTTGAAAAATAGCAGAAGTTACGTCCGACTTTTTATGGTCTTCAAAAGAATTGAGTAAGGTGATGTGTACATCATACCAAGGTGGGTGTGCGAATAAGTTTGTAGAATCATCACATAGATGAGACAGCAAAAGCTAAGATTAACACGAGTGAGAAAAGATTGAATGTTGCATGGTCTTGCTTTATATAATCTCTTAAGAGCAGAATTATGAACAATAGAACGTAAGAGATGATGAGGTGAGGATACAATTTTTGAATAATAATTAAGAGACAGGTCTAAGAGTAACTGAAGGCAGATTAAATATAGATTATTGATGAGTAATATGTGAAAGGAATCAGAACATATCTTTACAGCAGAGTGATGAAATGTGTCCAATCTGCCTAAATTCTATTCTAAGACGGAAAATACAGACGGCTATCCATTAACAACACAGCCGTAGTCAATGGGTGATAAAATTAATGGCTGGTACATTTAAAAGAGTGATTTGTGATCTGTACTCCAAAATGTAATCGGAATTGCCTAACAGATATTATAAGAAATAGCCAACAATTCTTCCACAAATGTAAAATTTGAGAAAGGAAAGTTAATTTTCTATCGAAAATTATTCCAAGGAATTTTATATTATCAATCACAGGAATAAGTCTTCTGTTTAAGAGAAGCAAAAGATCATGGTAAATATTAGTTTTCTTGCAGAAATGATCACAGCAACACTTGCTAGGAAGTAGACTAAAACCATTCTGTGCACATCAAGTAGCAAGATTATTTACAATTTATTCATTTGTATGCCATTTAAATACATATTTGATCTAAGAAATTCATATTATATGAAAGAAATTTTTAAGTTGTCAACATGTAAACTAGAATGAACAGAAGATAATTGTTGTAGGATGTTGTTGATGAAAAGATTAAAAATGGTTAGTACTTATGGACATTGCGATCTGTACAAACATTTCTAGGCATTTACATTTGAATATTTTTTTAATTTCTTTTTATATATTTAATTCTAACTAAATATAAGAAAACGCATTCTCTTGATTCTGCTTAAAAACAAACACTCCTGAAACTGCCCATTTTACAAGATTTTCTATACGTCAGGTGGTTTTGAAAGTGTCTTTGAATTTTCACACTGCTTCCTCAGTGATTTATGATTACTCACTTACAGGAAGTAATCAAGGCATATTTTAATTCCTTTCTTTATCCCCGCAGGGATTTAAAATATAAAAAAGCTGAAAATGTCATTTTCGATAAAATTTACGGATTACTTAAATATGTAAATTTTCATCGTATTTGGGAACAATTAATTAACTTTAATTTTGTGTATTTGCCCCGAAAATTATCTTAAATAATAAAATAGGTATGGGATAGTATACTTATATATATATACTCCCAGAAATAAAATATATTTTCTTTACTATAACTGATAAATATGGTTTGGAAATTAAATCAGGGAAAGACGATTGGAATAATGAAAATTTGAATCAAATGAGCAAATTAATATGATTAACAAAAATTATCTTGTTATTTAGAAAAACTAAAACAGAATAATGGTGCAAAAAATTAATTTTGAAATTTGAATATTATTAAAAAAATTCAAGAAAAGTGTTAATTTTAAAAATGGACATATGGGTATCCATATTTAAATATTAAAATTTAAATTGAATAATGACTTGTTAGGAAAATATATAAGAAAAATGGATTAACTGATTTAATAGAAATGAAACTAAAATAGTTTGAACTAATAATTCCAAATGGAATCCAAACAATTGTACCGCACATGTATATCAAGATATATATTTCTTCCTTGAAGATTTCAATATGAATAAATTTATTGCATTTACTGATTGTGTACATAAAAATTGCAATCAGTTGAATGTATGAGGTTTTCAACACAAAATATGTTGAATTAATTGTTTATTCAATTAAAATTAATTGAATAGAGTCTCAGTTAAATTATATTTCTTGTTCAGTTTTTACATTTTAATGAGGTTCTCGTTAGCCTGTATGTATGTGATGCCCTCGATTGCCTGTGTGTATATGATGAGCTCGTTTGCCTGTGTGTATGTGATGAGCTCGTTTGCCTGTGTGTATGTGATGAGCTCGTTTGCCTGTGTGTACGTGATGCCCTCGATAGCGTGTATACACACACGCTCCATGGCCTCCATTGCCTGTGTGTATGTGATGCCATCGATAGCCTGTGTGTATGTGATGTCCTTGATTTCTGATATGTATATGATTTGAAATAAGAAATTTTAATGTATGAAACAAAAATTAATTTTTATATTTATAATTCAGTGGACTGGTAAAGTATACAGTAAAATCCTTTCATAAGAGTTTATAATAAGAATGTAACGTAATGATATTATGTGTTGAAAATTTCTGAACAAATTTAACTAAAAACGTTTTGTAAATTTTCATTTAACATAAATTTTAATTCTTTAATTATTTATTTATAAATAAATAAATAAATGTTAATGAAAAAGCAGAAAAATATAAATATATTTACATTTTATTTTTAAAAATGTAATTTGAACAAAACATAACACAGTCATTAATATTAAAGTGTAAATTAAAAACTGTATATCTAATTAAGCAAAATTAAAATTATACTTCTTATTATAGCATTTGGAATTTTTTCAAATGAAGAAAATTTTTCAATACTTATAAGTGAAAAAATATATATAATTAACATTTATAATATCTGGTACATTTAATAAAATTAACTTTTTATTAAAAGAAAAAATATATTTAATTAATTTAAAAAAAATTCCTTTACTTCTCAAAAGGTCTGCTATTCCTTAAAAGACAAGCCATAAAATTTTAGGTAATTAAGTTTATTTAAATTTTTAATTTACTTATTTTTTTTAAAAACATAATAATAATTATACTCATCTACTAATGTACTAAAGAACTAAATATATGAGTTTTTATGAAATTATCACAATGAACGATATTATTAGAAAATATTTGACATACACAATGTACATTTTTTCGGTTGTCTGAGGACACACTCACAACCCGGATTTTACCGGACCACCGAGGACGTCACATTTTACAAGATACACACTTTTGATACACACATACACAAGTTTAATGCACAAGGTGTAAACCGAGGACCCTTTTAAATGTCAACAAAAATGATAATTAAAAAATAAAAATATATAATTTAGACTTAAAACAAACAAAATCAAACAGAGATCTTTCTTAAATTTCAACAAAAATTAAAATTCAAGATGAAATTATGCAATTTCTACACAAAAAAAGGAAAATCAATGCGAGGACGTCCTCGGATCTGCAGACGCCCTCGGTTAGAAGGTGTGTATACACACTATTGTCCCCCCTTTCCACCTCTTGCGACACACACACACACACACACACACACACACACACACACACACACACACACACACACACACACACACACACACACACACATATATATATATAGTTATATTTGAAGCAATTTTAAGAATTTAATGAATTATGCAGAAGAAAATTTTTTTCACCCCATACATTTAGTAAAGATATTTCTCTGCTATAGAAATATGATTCGCAAATGAGTATTTTATTTAAATGTCCTAGATATTATATAAAAACGTTATTCTTCTTTACTAGAGTAACGTTTTACATATCTAATATAAAGTTAAATTTAAATACACTGCTCGACATTAAAAGTGCAACATTAAGAAGGAGTTGCCAGAAAGTGATGAAACTTGGCAAACAGAGGGAGACACAGCAGACAATACAGAGCGAAAAACAAAATAGGTTGTGCGAGCCTCCATAGACGGCGATACACGGAGCAACACTTCAAGGCCGAGATTCAGGGAGAGTACGGATGATATCCCTGAGGAATGCCTCTCCATCCCCTGTCAACTATTTCCCAAAGTGAGTCTTCTGAAGGATGCAAAGGCAAGGTCTGCAAATGACGTCCAATCATATACCAGTCGTGTTCGATTGGTGAGAGATGTGGCGGGCATGGTGGCCAAGGAAGTAGCTGTACTGGGCATCTTGGCTGATGCGAGCAATGTACGATCGGGCGTTATGCTGCTGATAAAAGGCATTGGACACTCCCTGAAGGTAGGCGAGTGTCACCTTCCGCACCACATCATCCACATAACATTGGGCTGCTATTGTTCCGTGAATACGAACTAGAGGTGACCTGGAATCGTACGCAATGGCGCCCCAAACCATGATGCCGCGTTGTCACGTGATGGTGCATTCCACATTTGCTGTAAGATTTCCATCTTGATACCCCACTCATACGCGGTGACTATCACTAAAGAAACAAAAGCGCGACTCATCTGAGAAAACGATCCTATACCACTCCGTTGTCCACATTGCTTTAATCCAGCACCACATATCAGACTTTGGCGTCTAAGCTGTGCGGTCAATAACAGTTGCTGAAAATTTATCATATAAATCATAAAGTATTATAATGTTTTTCTAATTCAATATTTTATAGGATGCAGGGAACTGGAAAGAGAGAAATATAATTCATATTACACCGATATCTTTGTTTCATTTTAAGGGCATAGTGTTTAAAAATTTATTATTTAATTATGTTGAATCAGTTTTAAACTGCATTATACTTCAATATTTAAATAAATAGAATGATTCCTCTTTTAATTAATAAACACTAGAATTCTTAATTGATTCAGATGATGAAAAATATGATGCTGAAACGCACTCTCCATCCATAAGTCATTATTTGAACTAAAAGCATAATGAAATGTGAATTATCCTTCATTTTATAAAGATGCACCCATATTAAATATTAGTCCTCATAAATGTCAAAATATAATTTCTCCGACATAAGATATGATTAATTGTTTTTTGAGAAATGTCTGAATTTTCCTTGTGTTCAGAAAACAGCTTATTCGGAGGGAATCCATTACATGAGTTATTATTAACATTGCAAAAGTAACTTATACATTTAAAATAAAGGTGTAAAAGTGTATAAAATTAAGAATGAAAATATCTTATTTAGAGTTTTGTAGAAACTTTATAATACATAAATTTCTATACATTTTTCATAAATTTAATTTCTAGAAAAGTGAGCATTCTAGGCAATCTTCTATGAAATTGTTATCGTATAATAAATTAAACGTTGTTGGTCTAATGAGGAAAATTTATATTATAATAAAAAAGTTTAAATATTCAGCTAAGAAGATTCGATTTTATTGAAATCCAGTTACTCTTTCAGACTTTAATTTTTTTAAATAATAAATAGCATATTTTTTTATCTCGAGAAATAAAAAAAGAAAATAACATCATTAAAAAAAGATTGGATAGTAATTTTCTGATGAATTTGAACAAAAATATTTTGGTGTTTTTTGTATAACATGCTATTTTTATGTTTGTACAAATTTATTTACCGAAATTCATAGAAGGTTTTGCCTTTTATTACCCAAATTTTACTACCCAGTCTCATTACCTATATTTTATTACCCCTTTTATTACCTATATTTTAACTCTTCATTTTTTAACCTTTTGGTGGAAATTTTGAGCTAGTGATTAGTATATGAAAGACCAATTACCAAAAGATGGATAGTTAAATGTCGTATTATATTTGCTTTTGTACATTTTTATGAATTATCCTATGTATTAAATTTTCATTGTGTTAGAAATTTTTGGAAAGAAATTTAGAAAATATCATTTAAATTTCTCAAAAGTAAGGCTCTTGAAAAAAGTTTTTATGACTCAAAATAAGTTATTATCAAAAAGGAAAGTCAACAATACCTTGATACTGTCTTTACCTTCGGACTTTATAATTAATTTTTTTTTCTTCTCCGATAAATCTTAGTAGAATGTGTAAAAAATGGAGAAAACTTAGGGAGACCCCCATTTTGTTGGCGATCAGCTACTTTTTTGGGCATTTTTGATTATTTTAGTTGCCAATTTATTTCTCTTTAATTTCATTCATGTGTATGTATAAAAACTCACTTTTATCTTGAAATTTTAAAAGTATATCCAAAAAACGTCTTTAAGTTTACTTATTTTAGTGTTATAAATGATACTCTAAAAATGTTTCTGTAAAAGTTAAATACTTTTTCTTAACAAAATAGAAAAATAATTTTTTTGTTTATTTTTGCATTTATAATTTTTTTCATCCAAATTTACATCATTATATCTCTTTTAGACAAAGATTTTCCTTAGAATAATGAAAAATTAGAAAAATGTTTGTGGTCAGATTTCTACGTTTCTTTTAATTATCAACTGCTGAATATTAGCAGTAGATTCAAGGTAAATTATTTCAGGTTAAAACTGTTGGGATGGGTATTTTTGACCCAAACTTTTGAATCTCCAAACCAATATCGTCTTTCAAGTAATGTAACTTGGCATATATTTCTTAATCAAAAACTCACTTAGGACACACATGTTGATTACAAAATTAACCAAGCAAAAAGATCACCTTAATGTGCAGACGTACGCATACTGAAAACTGGGGCTTATAGCCAAAAAATTATGTTTGGATGCATTCAGCAATTATCAGATCCATGATAACTTAGACCACTGCCATCTGGTGGTTCAAGGTTGAGAAAAGAACTGTCAAAAATATCTGATAAAAAATTTTCTAAATTAGCTGAAAACTTTCATAACTCTCGAAATCTTTCAAATTCTCGGGAATTTTTAAAATTCCCAAGGGGATGAACCGGATTTATTCTTGGAAATAAACCCGGTTTTTTTCCTTATTTACAACCCTAGTTGTGGGTATGAAAGTGCCAGTTTACAGGTACTGATTTTGCCACTTAACCATGATTTAAAATAAGCGGTTGCTTGTGTTGAGAGCGAACGTCTCAGTCGACAGAAACAGGCAGCCCCGAAAACCTAAATGGCAGTTGGAGCACGTTTTGTCGCTATGGTGAGGTGTAATAAGATGACAGCATGATCACTCATGCTGGTCTCGTCACTTGACCATGGTTCAAATTACGAAATGGCTGGTTTTATTTAGCAGGTTGCCACAGTATTCAAAGACAACCGATGGTGAAATGAAAACTGCGATAATGAACTGGTTACGTCATGCAAAAGCAAGATTTATCAATGAAATAATCAAACATTTCAGTAAATTAATATTTCTGTATAGTTAAATAATTAGAATAAATTGTGTGCATTAAAAATAAATTCTATTAGTTTGCTATATTTTTCTTGAATTAATTCATATTTACACTCTCTTGCTGGAATGTTTTCTTAAGCAAATTTTAACTTTTACAAAGAAAAATAATTCAGCTTCTAAACAATGAAATAAGTAATTTTCAGAATTTTTTGTCATAATAATTTGGAATATTCTATTGAGTGGGAAATTTTAGTTAAATAAAAGTTTATCTCTTTTATCTTGTACAAAAAAAGACGTTGAAATTATATCTAATTAGTTAAAATATTAGGCTGAGAAATAAATAATTCTTATAAATTTCTCTAACTACAAAATTAATTAAAAAAAATAAACTATGAACAATAATTTGCCGGATATTAAACTAAAAAAAAATTTACACTCTACAAATAAAAATATCCTTGACTATTTTATTGTTATCCTCTAGTTATAATAGCAATTCTCATATATTTATGCATTCACTGGAAACTTCTTAGAAGTAATTTCAACTTTTCCATTGAAAAAAAAATCGTTTTATTCTAAACAATAAGAAACTAAATTTTTAAAAGGTTAACTATAAAATAATGAGCATAAAAATAATGCTAATTAATCAATTGTGAGAATTTTATTACGTTAACTAAACTTGAACAGTAAATCTGTCAAAAATCTAGGATATTTGACTGAAAATTAAAAAAAAAATGTAATGTAAAAGCAATTTTATAAATAACAAGCTAATAAAAACAATTTCTCATTGTCTAGTGGACAAAAATATATGAGCCACTAAGATAGATGAGGGATTATTTCAATATCTTTGCACATCAATAGAATATATCCATAAAACTACCTAGTATAGAGCAGTGCGTGTAAATACATCCAAATTTCGTCCATGAACTATCCAATGGCAACGTCTCGTAGACGTATAGTGGACGTAAAATGGGTGGATATTTGACGTGCCATGGATCTAAACTGGACCAAAAAGAGACGTCTACTGGATTAAAGTACATCCCGCTGATGATGTCATATCGACGTCTACTGGACGAAATTGTGTTGTATGGGTAGTGACTTCTCAAGTCGCTAAATACAGATAGTCGTGTTTAGCAACTGCAGAAATAGGTGGCAGAAATGCATTTCAAACCAGTAAACAAACACATGCTAGTGTAAAATACATTTATTCCTATCAGCAAACAACTTAACTTCCTTTGGGGGTTTCTCTTAAATATCTTATTTTAAACCTTTCTTAGAATTGAGACACTAAAAATATAAATCTCATATTCTGAAACATAACAGATATAAAGATGTATTTCCACCGCTCTGTAGCTATTTGTACTACTGTGTTGTCAAAAATTCAGTGACAGTAGGTCTCGAGCAGTCGTGGCCGAGTGGTTAAGGCGATGGACTAGAAATCCATTGGGATTTTCCCGCGTAGGTTCGAATCCTACCGACTGCGGTACACGAATTTTTTAACTCAAAAGAAATATTTAACGAAGTCATTGTTAGTTAAAATTTAAAATATAATGTATATGTAATCCAATTTCATTTTTTAAAATTTAAAAATTATTTGTCTTTATTACGTATTTAATAAATCTACAAATAGTAATTAAAAATTTTTACTCTCACTTTTTGGCAAATTTATACATGACAATTTTTAGAGCATTTTGTGATATAAGGTACTCGTACTACAAAATTTTAAGCAATAAATAAATGAAAATCATGCATTTTTATACACAAGAATAGAAAAATTTCACGTTAATTTGATCACAAAATGCGTCCATCATTAACTTAAAAAAATTATTACTATAAATTTATTATTATTTCTGTTATGCAAAACGCTAAATAAAACAAATGTAATTTCTTAATCTCTAGATTACTTTCCCACAATTCAAATGGGCAAAGTACGCGACATTTTCCGTAATCACAAGCAAATAAACAATGTATGACGTCAGCAGACTTGTTGATGCAGAAGATACGGAATATTTGACCTACAAAGTAGAAATTACCGCATATTCGCTGCATTTGTGGAATACGAATCAAAATATTATTATTCTAAGAGCATAATTTTTAAGCGCTAAAATTCTAAACATTAGAAAAATGCATGTAATTAGAGATTTTTATGCATACATTCTTTCGGTATCATATTTGCATATCATATTAAGCAAAAGAGGAAAAAAATGAACTCCTTATTCACAGTATAATTCAAGGAAATTCAAGGAAATGATGCAGATTTAAATACAACACAGCTGAAGGAAATAATTTGATAGCTTATAACCCTAATCAAGATCATCTTTAAAAATAGAAGTTCATGTAAATAAGAAAAAAAGGGGGTGAAAGTGATTAATTTCGTCTGGAGCTTCTCTACACTTTTACTACTTGTGTCGATGGAGTATTTCTCTGTGTACGTAATAACAGATGCGATTGTGCTATTTCTGTTATACTTTTATGGCTGTTTTAGATCGCTTTTCGAAAATATTAGAGCGAAAATATACTAGAATATCCATGATATAAATCTTTTCTCAGACTAATTTGTTTTAACAGACATATTTTCTGTTTATGTGGTAATTGCATAAATGTATGTGGCGTTAAAAAAATAAAGGAAACCATCAAAAGATGATGTAGTGGAAACACTAAATATTTAACTAGTTGAGTACAATATTGGAATATTACTATATGTGTGCCTACATAGTGGTATATAATCCACCGAAGGTTGTATTGATAGACTATCAAATAGAATACAGATTTTTCTGGTAAAGTATGAAACACTCAATTATTTTAACAATTCAGTTAGGGTATTGTATGCGCCATCTTGAAATTATTAAGAATAAAACTATCTCTCTGTTTAAGCAAATTATTTAAGATGAGTCGTGAAATATTTTCGATTGAATATACAAATATAATAATCAGACAAAAGTAAAATTAAATATAAAATTTTGGTAATGAGTAAAATTGAGAGAAATTTAAATATTATTTAAAGTTAAAATATATTTAAATATATTATATATATATACATACATATATATATATATATATATATATATATATATATATATATATATATATATATATATATATATATATATATATATATATATATATATATATATATTATATATGTACTTGCTGATTGTATATCCGCTTCATTGTTTTCCACTTAAATAATTTTACATCGATATCAGTGAATTCATATTTATTTACTTTAAATTTTAAAACAGAAAAAAAGTGCTTAAAATTTGGGGATCCAATCATTTTGGAGAATGATTTTCCGTTAAAAAAATATCTTACGCTAAATATTTTTTCTATTCAACACATCGAAATGAATAAAAAAATTAAAAATTCCCTTTTTGACTAAAGTTTTGGTTATCAATGTGTGTACACGCGTGTTATAAAATACATTTCAATTTATAATCCAGCTATGAACTGAAAAGATAATCACCTATTGTTCAAATATTTCACAGTTACTGTTTAATCTATTTCTCATGAGACATTCTTATTACACTGCTGGACAATTGCTAAGGACGGATCACAAATTGCAATGTAGCATAACATTAGGCGAGACACATGAGGCCTAGTAGGATAAAATATTATTGCCACACTGTTCAGACATTAGAATAAAGAATATTTATTGTTCTGGAAAGTACAAAAGCTGGGAAATATCAGAAAGAAAAAAAAATGTTCATTTGATGCTGCATACGGAAAAATGGAACAGTGCATCTAAAAGTCAGCAGGCACCTTGAAGAAAGGTATCAGTACGGGATATGTCCACCGTGGAGTGTGATGCAACATTCCACACGTCGTATCATACTTTGCACAACATTATCTAGTAGCTGTTGAGGCAATTTATCGCATTCCTCTGGGAGTGCACAGATGAGGGTGTTCTTGTTCGTCGGAGGATAGTTTCGACCAGCAACTTGCCTCCCCAAGCATCCCACACATTTTCAATGGGGTTTAGATTTGGAGAACGTGATGGCCATACGAGGCGTTGAATACCTCGTTGTCTAGATAATCCTGAACAGCGAGTGTTCGATGACATGTTGGTTGTCGTCAATAAAAACAACTTTATCACCGTCAGCACCACGGAAAAGAAGAACATGAGAAAGTAGAACTTCATTAATGTATCGTTGGCCCGTCATAGTCCCATTCGCAATCACATGCAGGGGCGTGAGGCCATTGATCATGATGCCGGCCCTCACCATGACACTGCATGTCGGATATCGGTCCTTTTCCTGGATATTTTCTGGACGATAAGCAGTACCACTCTCGCGCCAGATCAGTTGGCGTCTGCAATCCGATGACAGACTGAACCTACTCTCATCTGAGAATAGTAAGCATGCCCAGTTCTGTTCAGTCCAATTGCGAGGCTCACGACACCATTGCAAACGAGCAGTACATTGCTGTTTGGTCAATGGGACACACACAACAGGTCTGCGGGTGTATAGTTCTCCTCCCCTCAAACGTCTGGCAACAGTTTTTAGGGAGATCTGCTTTCCTGAGGCAACAAGAAACTGATTTGCGACCTGCTGAGCTGTGGCGCGCCTGTTCCTTTTTGCTGATACGACGATATATCTGTCTTCTGCAGGCGTTGTACTTCTAACACGACCTCCCCCGTGCCACCTATTACATATTCCAGTAGTTTTAAATGACTTCTACAGCCGTGAAACAACGCTGTGAGCGATGTCGAACTCCCTGGCAACATCTGTTATTTTTCGCCCTTCTTCGATCTTTCCAATAATTCGGCTACGTATAAAATCATCTAAGTGATGTCGGGAAGACATGCCAAAAATTTCAAGTTCGTCTATTAAATCTTTCCTGTAAAACTTTGACTTGAAACAACAACTGTCCACACGCGTCAAAACCTGTAAAGCTCTTATGAACGCTATCACGTGATGAACAGAAGTGAAAAAAAAATTTGCATACTCATACTTCTTCTTACTATAGCCCGCACTTATTCTAATTTTCCACATTTTGCTTCCTTTCATTTTGTGGTTGCAATGGATGAAAATTATCAGTCCTTAGCAATTGTCCAGCAGTGTATAATAGAAATTGGAATACCAATGTAGTTTCTCAGCCAAAGTTATAAGAAAGAACATAGACGTTTCGATATTTTGTATTAAATAATGTAATCATGAATCTTATTGAAAAAAATGCATTGTATCGTTATTGAACAAATTTACGAATAAAATAAATTTGGTAAATTTTGTGTATATTACTTCAAGATTTTAAGAAAAATCTTGTAGAAAAAAATAGGAGCAATTTTGAAAGATAATAATATTCCTTCTGAGCATTATTAGACACATGACTCTACAACAACTCTAAGAATTTTAATGGTTTGGCGATTCTGTTATAGACCGAGAAATCTTGAATTATACATAAAAGACTGATTCTGGGTACAGAGTTTATCAACAAGTTTTACTTTTGATGTGTTTAAAATGTCTTTCACAGTGTACAGAATTCTTATATAGCACAGATGCCGTATAATCTATGATGCCAAATTCTGAGTTTGGTGATTTTTTGGCGGAATTTCTTATGTATCTAGCAACATGGGTTTCATTACGTCATAGATATGGAGACCTATAAAAATTATGCAGAGAATTCTATTTATGCAACCCTAGTATTTACGTCATGGCGCACGTCACAATACGTCATCTTGGCAACATTTCTTCATCGCCAAAAAAATTCAGAATTTGAAATTCTAGATTATACGGCATCTGTGCCTCTTATATTAATTTTTCCCTGAAGAAATGAAAAATTAGCATGATGTGATCCGTTTGTTTGATGAAAAAAATGTTGAAAAGTTTACCTTGCTTGATTGTTTTTCAATAAAATAAAAGAATTAGAATCAAAGAGAAATGTTCAATTTTTTCAAAATGAGAAAACTTAAAAAAAAAATGTATTTGTCTGTACATAGTTACTTTGCGTTAAATGAAGGGAAAAGAAACCATATTTAATGTCCTTTTATGTCTCTCTGTTTGCTAGAACTTTGATATTTTCAAAAAAGAAAACTAATTCTTAATATGTTCCAATATATGAGCAGAAACACTATTCATGTTAAGAATCAGTGTTGCCCGCAACGAAAAAATGCTTATGTTCATGCAGCAGCTAAAATTTTCAGTATTATGTTGAAGACGTTTCTTTTTTTAGAAACGTTTACATAAATAAATTGTTAAATGAAATAGCGAATTCCCTGTTTCTTTATATGTTCAATTAATTAAAATTGCACTTATATAAAAATGATGTTCAATTAACTAAAATGGTTTTCTTTTAGAGATTCAACTATAAATATAACTATTCACTCTTGGCAATATAACCCGCATGTTTCTGACTTCAAAAAATTTGAAATTATTGACAGACTTTGAGTTTGTTTGCAATGTCTCCAGTTGTTATTTCTGCTGGATGAAAGAAAAGCTGTTGAATATGGATAATCGCTTGATAATTTTAAAGCTACTATTGGTACCGAAAGTAATATCTTTCTCTCAACCAGCGGAGAAACATTGGACCCTAAGTAACATTTAGTAGGCGTAGAAATTATCAACAACACTTGAAATATCTTAAGGTGACTGTAGAGCTATGGCTTTAAGAAAATTCTGATGGATCTAAATTTTACATCTTTTAAAATGAATGGAAAGATAGTATCTTTGAACTATTTGAGAACAATATGATTTGTGAAAAATCAAATTAAAAAAATCTTTTTGAATGATATTATGAAAGGCTTTGAATTAAGTTGAATATTAAGTTACGAAAGGATTTTTTTTATTATGCTACGATTATATAATGTGTTTTCTGAAGTAAAATATTTTATTTAAGAAAGCATTTTATAATTGTCTTGTATCTATAAAAATCTTTATTACAACATAATCCTATTTACAGACATAATATTGTTTATCTTGTGTGTGTATGCACATTAAAATATGTAATAGTTCGTACATTTATTTTAAAATATAACTTAAAATTGGCTTAGAAACATTAACTTTCTTGCCAAAGATGAAAAAATATAACTATTATGTTTTTAAGAGAACAGATGAGACTGGCTTTTTCTTCTGTTTATTTAACGCAAGAAGACATTGACATTACTGGTGAACAAAAAATATTCTGAATCCATCATGAGAAATATCGACCATTTTTATAAAAATCACATCCTAATTAATATCATAAAACTGCATCAAATAGTCGTATAAAAGGTAAGAATTATAAATTTTAAATAGGTTATATTTCTTATAAATTATGTACGCATGTAATAAATACTAATTTCTCTATATTTATAATGCTTAATACTGATAACTGTGCACTTTCTTTGGAATTGTTTTTAACGAATTGGTAAATGAAATGACAGTTAATAGTTTAAATTATGAAACTCTCTGTGATACTTATTTTATATTTAAAATTACATAAAGAATGCGGATTTAGGCTTATATTAGTTCATATGACACCAGAGAGTAAGATAATAGAATATGCTTCGTATTTTTTCGTTATTTAGAAATTTTGAATTATGTAACATGTTCTTTCCATTGCCACTTAGATATCAGGTTGTTATATGACCTAATATTATTTTCTACAATATTTAATTTTATTAATCTTATCCTTATTTTCTATCATTGATTAAAATTATATTTAACAGTTCGAGATAGTTAAAGCATTAATCAATAAAATCCCATCTTGTGTGTGTATATAAAATTAGTACTTTTTTTTTTACAGATTATTAGCCTATTAGCTGCTACGATTCCTATTTAGAGATTTTGGAATTTTACGTACACCAGTCGGCGCCAAAAACATATTTGGGATGTCTGACAGTGTAGTATGTTCTATATATGGCACTCAGCATTGTGGATGCCGCTCGCCCTGTCTAGTGGTCAGCGTACTTGACTGCGGATGGGAGGTCCTGGGTTCGAATCACAATTCCGGCATGGATGTATTTTCTTTCTCTGTGTATCCAGTCTTTGTCCTTTCTTTGAATGAATGAATTGTAAATAGTAGCCTATACCCTATAAACGGGTTTCTATGGCATGTGTGTATTGAGGAAGTCGGACTCCACACCAAAATATGGTTCAGTTGGAAAAGTGGAGCAGCGCTCCCCATAATAATAGCCTAGCTGGCACAAGACATCAACTGTATTGTGGATAACAGAGAAAATGTGTATCATGTGCTTCGATTTACAACAATTAAAGAACAAAATTGTAATTCATCTGTAAGTTGAACAGAACATAACTGTCATATTTGAAGTACTATATTTTTAGTTTGGTTTTTATATTATAATGAAATATCGTGTAATAATGAGGATATATTAACGATTTGTCACTTGTTCAATCTTTCTTCGTATATTGAAATAATTTTGTTGATCATTTTATAACAATATCTATTTAGGGAATTGTGGCTGATATCAAAATCTTTTTCTCTCATTTAGGCAAGGCCCGACTTAGCTTAATAGGGGCAAAAATTTATTAGTGAGGAGGTCCCTCTGCTTCACAACAGCAAACTTTTTATTCGATTGGGCTAATGATTCTATTCGATTTACCATGTAAAATTATATAATTATGTCCAAATGTAAAAAAGTATATTAGTAAAAGTGTAATATTTCTCAGTTTTATCAAAAACAATGCAGTGTCTGCAAAATTTCACGATAGCGCAAAGGATAGTGATTTTTCAAACTTTATTTTCTATGTATGTTTTCATGAAAATTTGCTCCTTTTCATACTCCGTGAAAGTTCTTTTTACAATAGTTTTGGAAATAAATACTTGTAACATCTTAATGTTCTCAAAAGGGAAAAGTGCTGACAGAGCGACACAAACGAAACCTCTATCCCATTTATTTCATCAGTCGAATCTACGGTTAATTAATGATTAATTAAACCTCTATTTTAAATTCCAAACATCAATTTCAAATTTGATATCGAGAATAAATTAATCAAACCACTAAACTTACTAAATTTCTTAAGCGAACTTATGTCCTGTGTAATACACAATTAATAGTCGAATTCATGCCTGAAGGTTATATTGCAAAGGCGCGTTATCTTAACTATTTCAGCATTTGAGTGGGTCAATACGGCAACTGCTATTTACTCAACTTGCTAAATCATTTGAATACGAAAAATTATTCCTGAATTCGTTTTATGACCCTTGTTCTGAATAACCTACAGTGAATCAACAAAATTTTAAAAATCGTCCTTTATTTTGATTCACACAGTTTTATCAAAATCATATAATTATTAATATTATATTCTACTTTCTGCATGTATTTACATATTGTGTTGAATTCTTTTTTTAGTTGAGGCTATATTATAAGATCAACTGAAAAATATTTTATATGAGAATGTATGGAACAAGTTTTTCGTAACTATCTTTGAATGATAAACAATAGTTTATAAATTTTTAATTTATCCATGGTGAAAATTTTACAATCAATGGTATATTTTTCACTGTAATAGCTCTATTTTTGCATTAAGTACATTAAAAATATCTATATTTTGGATTACATGTATATTCAATGAAGTCAATCGGACTTAATAATATATTTGGCGTGTATAATCTTTTTCGGCAGAGTTCCTTGGTTGACTCACGGGAAGTTTACTGATTTCTCCCCTGAAATGATAAATTAGTCAGTGGTCATCTGACAAGTTTTGCAGGTTTTGATGATATTTGCTATTTTGATGAGAACCAACATCAAGCTATTATGCCAATTATGACTTATAGTAAGCGGACAGTAATACTGTTGGCTTGGTCTAATTGCCTGGTGACAAATGTGTCCTCATAACTAATAACTCTAATATAGTAAGCACTATACGCAAATTCTATTTCATGCTTGAGCTCACTTTATTCGCATATTATTGTTAGAAATTACTTAAGATCTAAACAACTTCTTATGCTGATAAATGAGTTTTTGTTATATAATTTTTTCCCTCTTAATAGCTCTATTAAATAAACATTTTCTTCGAGGATGTAAAAAAATAATGATAATCTTTCTAGAATTAATTAACAAATTGTGTTTTTTTTAGAATATTTTCCTCAATCTTCAGTGACAGCTAATAGTAAATTAAATGACTTCAATTAAACAAAAGTGTTTACTACATAGAAATTGATTCAAATACACTTAATCGATTGTTAAGGCCAATTAAAGCCTTCAGAGATTTACTGTATTGTAAATGAGTCAAAGGAATTACATTGTAACTCTGTTTATTGATCTTGTGAAAAATGGACTGTAAAGATTTGTGACAACAGCTACGGTTTCCCTTACCAACTAAAGCATAGAACAATGCTTGTTTATATTTTCAAAATTACTACAAGCTTAAAAAATTTAATTATGTAATATGTTTTAATTATATCTTAAAATATATTACCGGCTTGAAGGTCATTGTGATTTTGCTTCATACTCAGCATTGGCCAATATAACATTTTTATATCCTATGCACATGTAAATAAATTGTTCTTTTATAACAGAGTGTTAAATATAAGCAATTCCCTTGTTGATCTTGGTATGGGAAAATTTTTAAGTGCAGATACTTTTTCTGGCAAGGGAGAAATTCCACGAGATGTAACAAAGTGTCCCAAGAAAGTAATTTCTTGAACACCAAATATGCATTTGTGTGGATTGATCTTGATTCCATATGAGTTTAATCACAGGAAAACACCTTCCAAATGCTGTTTGTGCTTCATTTCGGTCTCGGACGCGATTAGAATATCATCAATATAAACAAACACAAAGTCCAAACCTTTAAATACATTGTCTATGAAACATTGCATCGTTTGTGCAGCGCTTGACAAACCAAATGTCATAAATAAGTGTTCATAAAAGCCGAAGGGTGTAATGACAACAGTTTTAGGAATATAAGATGTTTCCATGGGTATTTGATTAAAAGCTCGTATCAAGTCTAATTTACTGAAAATTTTCTTTCCATGCATTCCCACAGTAAAATCCTGCAGGTGGAGCAAAGAGTTTCGATCTGGAGTTGTGACCGCATTTACACGGCGGAAATCTCCACAAACGCGAATTCCACCATCCTTTTTAGGCACAACATGAATTGGAATTGCCCATGGACTATTAGATGGTCTGATGATACCTTGACGAAACGTCTTATAAAATTCAGCCCTGACTAATTTAAGTTTGTCAGCAGATAGTCGTCTTGCACGTGAATAGACAAGAGGACAGTGGGTAATATCGTGCTTTAGAACCGAAGATGGATAGAGGTTGGTGAGCTCAGGATATTTCAATAGAATGGGTTGAAAGGAAAAATCAGATGCCATAGTTGTTAATTCAACAGAAGGTCCAGAAGCTGCAGTTCCTTGGCTTTTCAATGACGTTAAACGGTCTATGGCTTGACGATTTTTAACATCTATCAGAAGACCATATTTTTTCCAAGAAATCAGCTTCCAGAATAGGACAGCAACAACAAGTGTAAACGGGAATTCTCGTCTGAGAACCAGAATAAGAAACTTAGTGCAAAAGTAAATATGGAAGTTCCGTTAGCTGCATATAGTTGAAGTGAATTCTTGATACATCTGTTATCCTTGAGATATTTCACTGGAAAAACGGAGATCCAAGCACCTGTATCAATCAAATACTTGAAGCCAGTATTATGATCAATAATAAATAGGCGACTGAATGAATGGCTTGTGTCTGACGTCACCTCCACACAGTGGCGTAGTGAAGGGGGAGCAAAGGGGTCTATCGTGCCCAGGGCGCCCTTTGAGAAGGGCGCCAAATAGTAGTTACGAAAATTGTTTTCAGGAGAATTTTATTTCTTTTTAATTGAATTTAATTGAAATACCAATTTTATTCTGAGAAATATATTTCAAATTTAATAATTATTTTCTCCTATTGAAGAACTTGCCATAAAAGAAAATGTTCCTATTTTTATATTTCCATATTAATAAGTTAGTACAGTTTCGTTCGTTATAAAAAGTGTGTTCTTTTAATAGCATTTTCCATTACCTTTTCTTAAAGTTTTTTATACTTTGCTCAAGATTTGTGATGTTTTATCTTTATTTTGTATAGTAAATCTTGTACATATGTAATAATGGAAATATGTTAAATTTTTTTTTGATAAAAATTCTAAAATATAAATTATATTGGTTAGTTTTCTTTTTATGCATTTAAGGTGTTTTTAGTTTCGACTTATTTACCAAATAATATGCGTTAAAGTTATATATCTTTTGATTTACGAATCAATAATTTATGAAGATTCCAAAAAAGTAAGCTCATGATCTAATCTGTAACTGATTTGACTTAGTGAACGCAGCAAGATTCACCATGTTCTTTAGAATTCTGAATTTTTACAAGATATCTAAATCAAGTTGCATGCCTGTGAAAAATTGTAACATTCATTAAGCAAATAAATCTTTTCTACTCAAAATAAAAGAAACAAGATATTTAATAAATTTTGCATCGACTGACAAATACATCATTAAGAACTCGCATGATGTTATTTATCATTTAGGAATTCAAAAAAATTTTGTAGAAATTTTGATGTTCTAAAATATTATTTGACTTGATATTCATTTTTTATAGTTATTATAAAACATTTTATTTAATAAACAATATTTTCTCTTATAAATAAAAAATGTGAAGTTTTACCTCATTTTGACTAAAATAAAATAAAAAATCACTCTCTAAAAAGGAAATTTTATAAAACTGAAATACTATTAATAAAAACTTGTCAAATTATAATTAAAACACAAGTGAAAATTTTTCTTTAAAGGTTCTTAAAATTTGCATATTTTAATAATCAATGAGAAAGGTATAAAACACACAAAAAATTTCTTTTCAAATAAAATGAATGGATGCGTTTAAAGTATTTCATTTTTCAAATTTTAATAATTTACTTTTATAATTACAATTATTATTATAAATATATAAGTTACGCCATATTCTAATCACTGAAATTTCGAATAGACTATAAATATATGATAATGGAATTATAGTACCAAGAATTTTGTCAGGTAAATAAACTATATCTCAGAGTTTGTTCTTTTGCGGAGCTCCTAAATAATAAGTTCCTTAAACTAGCATGGCTTTGTTCAATAAAATTCGAGAATAATATAATATATATATGGGTACTTAAATATATTATTATCTATACATTCGCGATATAGCTTAGAGCTTCAGTGAAGCTAAATCTGGATGATATAGTGAATCTGTAGAAAACTTCATTTTAAAGAATAATACTCATTATAATTAATTAATGATGCATAAAAAATTCTAATGATTTGAATTTTAAAATTTTTCACTTGCTGATTAAATTAACTTCACTTGAGCCCCGTCCATATCAAACAAAGAAGGGACCCGACAAGGATGAAAAAACTAAAAATGTTAACAGAAACAAATTACTTGAAGATATTGATTTTTTAATATCCATTTCATTTACAAAAAATGATTAAATGTATCAGAAAAATAAGGAAATTTAAAACATAACTGAAAGATATTATTGAGACTTATAACTTCTGGGAGAAATTCTTGTACATTGCCCCAGAGAAAAGAAAAGCTCTGTATTTACCTCAAGTTTTGTACTAGTAACCTCTTAGTCTATTGTCGCGTTATACTCATGAAAAAATTCGCGTTGAAATGTATTTCTCATAAGCGCTCCCCTTTGTAGGAAAATGTTTGTGTTCAGCAACAGACTGACCCCCAACAGATTAGAAATTTTTTTTCAAGATAACACTGCAACATCCAATCAAGAGAATTGTGCTCCTGGAATCGAAATACGATACAACGCTGGAAAGAGAAAAGTAATTACCTCCAAAATGCTAGGGAAATTCATAGCTTCCTTTTATTTTAACTATTTACCCGGTAACCCGGTTTCACGCTCACAAATTTTCGTCTTTCGTGTTATTTCATTTAAAACTTCGTTGGAAAAGTTGACTTTTGAGTAAATTTTATTTTCTGTCTACAACTTATTCTTTACATTTTTCTTATTTAGCAGATTTTTTAGCCATTACGAAAATTTATTAACAAACATGTATAGTTTTGAAAAAACCCACTAAACTCGGTAAATGTGATAAATTATTGAAATATATGGATAAACCCGTAAATATATGTATAATCCTCAATGCGTGATGGGAAATGTCATTAATTCCGATTACTTTGTAGAAAAATAATATTTTAATTTCAAAGAATAAGTATTTTTAAGCTATATTAAATAATTCGTCCAGAAGAGTTTGAAAAACATCATGGTAACTTAGAATAAAACATACAATAATCTCTCAGTTTGAGAATTTAAATTATTGTGATTTATTTGTACGTTCATTTCAGTAGATATTATAAGATCGATTACTTAGATAATAGTATAAGTTATATTTTTGACGTAAAAGGTATTCAAAAACACAAAATGATCACACCTTGAATTACCTAAAGTCTAGATTAATATTTCAGTAAATAATTAATTTTTATCTAAACAATACAAAACTTTAAATTGAATTTCAATTATTTCTTATAGATAACTTTTATTTTTTGTTAATTAAAAGATTTGGAAAAAGAGAACAATTTAGATTATTAGAATTTTTATAAAAACACTTATATATCAAAACAAATTAAAACTATATTCTAAAATATAATTTATTTATATTTGATTTAAATTTACTTATTTACATACATTAGACTGCTATAACACTTAGAATTACAGTTTGCCAGATTTTTTACATTTGGACTTACCAAATTTGCACCCTGTCTCTCGAAACACATGGTTAATATCATTGAATCTCAGAAAAATGATTTCTTAACACAATCTTTGACTAATTCTTAAATTTTCGCAAGTTTGATTTCTACTGATGTATTTCCGAATCCTATTCTAGTTAAGATTTTTTTACTAGATTTTTTTATCTCAAATTTAAAAGTCAACCTAAGCCTTTAAAATTATCTATATTTAAGATAATTTTAAAGTAGATACTTTGTGCTGTTGTTATTTGCATCATACTCTTATTACATGTTTATTCTATATATTATGTTACTATTTTTTGAGATGGGGCCCCAAAACTGGTATGGTACCTGGGTGCCAATTGTGCTTGCTACACCACTGCTCCACAGGCACGCCATTTAGTTTACCGATGGTGATTTGAAAGCACATGGCTGGGCATTTTTGCGCCGACGATCACTGAATTTATGATGATACCAGCACAGTCCACAGCGGGTGGATGAGGGTGAACGATGGGCTGATTTGACACGACTTGAAAAACAGGCACGTGATGGAAAGCGTGACAAGCGTTTTACTGTTAGGCAAAGCTCCGTAATTTGTTTTACACGGGCAGTAAGTTGGCTGTCATTTTTACTGTTTTGAACTGCAGATATAGTTGGAGCAATATCCGACGCTTCACTGATTTTGTCCGCTGATGTGGCTAATTCATCAAGTCCAGCTTTACTATCAGATAAAATTTGTTGCATGTTTACTGGCAATCCTTGTAACGACAATGTTCATCGTTACTGAAATTTCCACCGGCAAGCTTTCGTATCTCAAGCAGGTTCTGAAGGGCGTTTATCTCCAAGTCTGAGGTCTTGAATCAGTGAACGCAAACGAGTAGTCGTTGTCTCTGCAAATTGTCCAACCATTCGTGTTCTTAAAGCAGTATATTTATCCGTTTCTGGAGGAGCTCGAGTAATGTCGCTTACAAATTTTAGTACTTCAGAGTCCTGGGCTGCAATAACTCAGTCAAATTTAATGTCATCTTTCGTAATACCTGCATTCAAGAATAAAGATTCTAACTGAAGAAACCAAAGTTCGAGTTCAGACTTCCATAAGGGGGGAGCCATGAACGCAACACGCGCTGTTTCAGCTTCGTTAGCCATGTCGACACAGAATGAAGAAAAACAGAAAATCAGACGATTCTTTTTCTAAGTTCCAAAAAACACTTTCTCTCTTTTTGAAAAGAAGAGAAAAAAATTGAACGGTGAATAGCAGAAAGGAGTTGAGAATCTTGGAACAACAGCAATAAAATATCCCCGTATGAAGGGTGCAGAAGAGAGCGCTAACCTCCTGGTTTGAGGAGGCCGAAAAAGAGGGGCGACATGGGTTCTTCGGTAGATTTCATAAATCAATGCGAAATATTTTGCTTTTAAAATTCAACGTCCATGGTCACCACTTTAAAAGTTAGATGATGAATATATCATCAGATCATTAAGAAGGTTGAAGGATTAAGAAATTTAAACAAACTATTTATTTAATCTAAATAATTAAAATATTGAAAGGATAGCTAATATAATTTCAGCGTTAGGCGTTACATAACCCATCTGGAAGTGAGTTCTTTTTACACAAGTGAGAGGAAAGTCAGACCACATCACTCGTTCTCTGCCTCCGCGGCGGATTGATATAAAATAGATCACTACATATATATGCAAAACTTATTGCATGAAACATTAACTTCATAAAAATATTTGGCACAACTGCTGTACAATCCATCATACCAATACCTAAATTTGATAGTTTTTTTTTTTTTTCGGATACCCTTGTTTATCTGGCTGTCTGGACTTTTATTACATCATACAGATAAAGAATAATAAGAATTACGAAGAAAATTCTATTTTGGCAACCCTAATATTTACACCATCGCGAGGATATTTAGAAAATTTTATTCTATTTTAGAATTTTAATAAGAATTTTTGAAAGAATACTTCAGTTGAATTTTTTTAATGTGTCTTACAGATTTCTTGGTAAAAGTTTAATATCGGGTACCTCTTGATTCTTTGGCAATTTTTTTGACGCCAAGATAGGTGCCAAGCTGTGTTTAACAAGATGGCCACTACACAAAAGCTATATAAAGATAGGGTTACCAGGATTACCAGAAATCAAAGTTTATCGTCAAACCAAAATGGTACCCGATTCTATACCGGGCCCGATTTCTTGACATTTTGGATACTTAAATTTCAGGTTGTGTTGTTCTGTTTCATTATTTTAAATAATTCTTTTTTTTTATTCTGTACTTATTGCTTAAAGCTACAATTTAAAATTGTGTTGACATGTTTTTTTTCAATTTCTGTAGATTATTTTTATTATTTACATTATCAAAAAATATATGTATCTCGCTTTTTTAAAATAAATTTAATGAGAAGAATTTTATAATTTGTATTTACGCATTTGAAAAAAATGCTGTTCCTATAGTTTCTTTTTCAAAATTATTTGGTAACATTTAAATTATATTTTATAATTTATGTATATACATACATATACATATACATATATATATTGCTAATGTTCCTACGTTTACATTGAAATTCATGTTTCAATTTTTCTTGGAATTCCTGTTTATATATTCCAAATTATTGTTCTTATGTTTTCCTTATTTATATTTACAATTACTAAATTAACATTCTTATGCTTTCTTTTATAAAATCCTAATATTTCAAAGATATATGTTTATGGCTTTTTATTTATGAAGTTTGAATTTATTATTTGAATTTATCATTAGTAAACAAGTAAAGAATTTATTACCAGTAAAGGATTTATTACGTCACCTGGGCAGCATTCTTTGTCTCCAAAAAAGCTCATAAATTGGCTGTGCCAAAAATTTTAGTAAGCTCATGATATTTTTGGTGATTTTATTTTATAATAATATATAAGATCACTAGCAAAGATTTTATTATTAATCTTATTACCACAATATTAACAAATGCATTTTAATTACATCATTTCCAAAAATAACGGTAACAATAATTCTTTACTTTTTATTCAGAAAAAAGCTTTTTAAGTATATATATTTATTTATTTATTCATTTATTTATACATGTTTGTGTATAAAAATACTATATATCTATTTATGCAGAAAGATGAAGTGATATTTCTAAAAATATATTAAAACAATGATTAAACTGTTTTTAGCTAAAAAGGTGCCCTTATTATTTCATATTCTTATTTCAGAAGATTAGTTTATAATGCTTATTTTTTAACTTACACAACTGGCATAAATTTTGTGCAAATACTGTTTCAATGACAAAACGTTCCAAACCATGTAATTTCTTCACTACACAGGATATGTATGAATAAATATTTGGGACTTCAGGGAAAAACTACTTTTTCGCTTAAAAATTCTTTGCTTACTCCATCAATCTGTTTCTTTAACTTTTTTCCTTGTAAGCGGATAGTCTTTGTTTCGACATTAGAAATTATTGTTTGTCAATTCTATTTTCTTTAAATTATCTTCTCGTTAAATCTCGCCTAAAGATTCGGTGGGACGAAAGATGTCGTACTTCTATTTTATTTCAAGATTTATTCACGTATTGTTCTTTTTTGATTTTCCATTAGATGCCTCTCATATTCAGATTCAATGAAAACTTTTGCCAAGTTATGCCGTAGTTATTCAATGAATTTTTGTGCGTTTTACATTTTTGGTTAATTTCTCATTAAGGCATTCCGAAGGCTGTAACTATCTTTTTGACATCAAAAAGTGAAAACTGGTAAAACAGAATTAGCTTTGCTGAAATTGGATGTCTTATCGAAAAGTATAGATGCATTTCTTCGTAATTGATGAACAGTAAATATTTCTAATGTGGGTGAAAAATGAGATTTTGGAAGCTGAAGATAACAAAATAAAAAGCACTTTAAGTAATTTGTCACCAAAGATAATTTAGTCAATGTTAGTAGAAAATGCATCGCAAGCGAACAATTTCATGAATGTTTTCTAGCTGTTAAAATACATGATAAATGAAATATAAAACCAGAGAACTAAAATCATACATAATGAAGCACTAAAATAGGACTAAATATGTGTGCATGGGCTAAAATATTCAATTATGTTTTCAAACAAAAACTAATTCAGCATTGGTGAATTAGATGGACAATGTATTAGTTTCGTGACTAGTTTGATGTATATTATGTTTATTATCCTAATTGAAGCATTATTAATATAAGTACAAATGATTCCATGATTATCCATGTTTGATTAAATGCAAAAGTTGTTCATTTTTAAAAATCGAAAACGTTAATTTTTTCAAATAAGAATTACTTCACCGTAGAAATGATTGATTTCAAAAGCTTTCATCTTAAAGATCAGCATACTTAATGTGAAGTGTAAATGTATCTTGTGTATTTAAAAAAAAAAAATCGGGTGACTTAGAAAATGTAGATTATATACTTCTCAATCCATGTTTCTGTGTGTTCGTTATTTTTTACTAAGTTTGCCTATTAATTAAAATTTTGTGTTAGCAATTTGTATTATATATTATATAATAACAATTAAATTAAATTTTATTATAAATTTGACTGAATTCTCAACATTTATTTGAGTTAGCAATAACGAAATGTGAAACCTGCTATCTGTAAATTTCATTATATATATATATATATATATATATATATATATATATATACCTTGCCTTTAAAATAACTGTTATAAACTATTATTTTTAGAATAATATCATATAACGTTATACTGTTTATTTTCAGAGTCCCATTTCAACGAAACGGGTTTTTTCATAAGTGTTATATATTGTTTTCTGTTTGAATTTCACAAAAATATGAATTCAACTTACATTCATATAATTTTATTATATATAAATGACAGTTGAATTCATATACTTGTTATTTTTATAAATAATATAATTCAATATTATACACATAATTTTATATTATATTTTGAAATTGGCACGATAAAAAATATGGATAAATATATACCGCTGCAGGATAACTATATATTGCATGGCTGGAATGAGACTGTTAAATTTAGGTTTTATATTATAAACTTTCTGAAACAGGTCAGATGAAAAAAAATAGATAAATATATATCACAGATTATACGAATATGACACGAATAACTCAATACTCGTTTTATGAATTGAGGAGACAATAAGAGTCGAAAAATATTATCAGTACATTTACGAAATGCTAAAAGTTGGGAATTACAATCCTTTCATTAATTAATCCACATCATCACGTAACACATTTCCACGACAATGCTCGGTCCTATTCAGAAATTGCAAATTTAAGTGAATTAATATGAAATTTGGTAAACACTGGGCTTATTCACTGGATATTTTGCCTACCCACATTCATTTTTTAAGCATTTAGAATAGATTTTACGGAGTAAAAAGTTTAAAAATGAAGATAGTATGAAGAATTCCATACCAGAGATGAGGGCTTTAACATCTAAAGGAATTACACTATTCACTTTGCTCATTCTGCATGTAAATAATACAAATATGATACATAAATTTACCCAAAAAAATTTATATTTCACGTGAAATGATATCGAATGACAGTTAATAAGTTTTAATTCTGTTTAATGACACTGAATATGATTTTCTATCTACAGTTAATATATCAAAAAGGCGAGTATCCTAATTATTATAAAAACGTTTTTTCTCTCTCTTATATGAGCTTATTTTTGGAAACATTCAATATTGGTTTAAATTATCTTTTTAAATTGCAATAAAAGAATTTCAATGTTACGATAACAACATTAAGACTGTAGAATATTTGCAAATTTAAGGATCTCCAAATTCTTGTTTGCGACTACATATTTTAAGATAAATTTAAAGTTGCATTATAAAATTAAAGTTCACATTCATTATGAAAAAATATATATTTTAAATTCTTCTTCTTCGTCTTAGAATTGGGTTTGTATGTCATTGGGCACCTCTGCTTTTATCAGCATTTTGTACCATTAACTCCAAACCCAATGTTTCCTAGTTCCAGTTGCTCGGGTCACCCACTCTATTAATTAAGTCCGATAACCCTTTAATGGAGTCTAGGTGTAACTCTCTAGTATGGATGATGCCTAAAAAAGTTAATCTAAGGAGGGCAAAAGCCTCACATTCGTAAATGATATGCTCTGCCGTTTCCTCTTTCGTATGTCATTTCCAGCAGATAGGGTCTTGCTGAAACAGTCCCATCTGGTCAGAAAGTCAGTCATGCTAGGGATAGCTTTCAGACTTTCACCAGAAGAAGATGCTTTGGAGGTCATTTCTACCTCAAGTGAAGGATTCATTGCTGAGCCTTTACAAGATTGCCTCTGAGTTACCTTGTCTTTTTCAGCAAGGTCCACTTCAGAGGCTTCACCTGCAAATGCAGAAAGGTTTGTTATTTCTTGTGTCTTTTCAGCCACAAGATAACAATTAAAAAGCTCAGGTAATATAAGTCCACCCAGCATTGCCTGAGTTACTGGGCAAGGCAAATTACTCTAGAAGTTCGCCAGGCAACTAGAGGCTTCGTTAAGACACCAATACCGCGGTGCCAATTAGCCCTAGGCACGGATCGCATAACACCAGGGTTTACGGGAGCTGGTTCGCGGCCTCTTATTCTATATTCAAGGCTATCCTGTCATTCCTACAGGACATTCGGCGATCCACCACCTGCCGACGCGCCTGGTGGCTGCTCAAGCCCCAGGAAGGTACACGTACCCTCTGGTTCCAGGTTTTAAATTATTACTTTTTTAATTATTCTTATCACTTATTTTTTATTACCAGGCAAAAATATGATTAAATATATTTTTCTATTTGGTTGTAAGTGTTTGCAGCAAAAGTCACTGAAAATTATAATCTGTGTTTCACCTAAATCTTCAGACGTAAAAAATGTGAATAGGTAAATTATTAATTACAGACTAATCACTAATTTCATTTGTTTCTAAATCCTCGAAGTAGATTATGCAAGAATTTACGTTAAAGTAAATTAAAGACAAATCTGCAGAAATATGACAAATTAACTCATGTTCTCTAATTAGTATTTTTTAAGTGATTATATTTGAGTGATAGGCTGAAAAAATTGCTTTTTTACTAACTTATAAATTTACTTTCATGAAATCGAAATAAATTTCTTTTCATTAAAATTATTAGGTAAAGAAGAGGATAAGCTATATATGTAAAATTTTCAAGAATGGAATGCGCTGTGATATGCAAGTAATTATCTTTTCAAGATATTTATGTAAACTAAACGGAAAACAGATAAATTTCCAACAGGGCTTTAATAAATCGTATACCTGTGTCACGAGCCTTAAGTCAAAAAACAGAGTTGTTAGCAAGAAAAATATCAGCACAAATAGTTCAATGCATTTGCTATAGTATGATTTGTAAGTTCAGCATTACTGTTTTTGAGTTGATGCTTCATTACAAACAGATGCGCCATCCATGGTGCAATCAACCTAAATGCTGTGGTGTTTTCAGAAGAGCTCCATTTCTGCTTGCAACATCATGATGCTCTAACCCTTGTTTGGCGACATATTAGTGAACACACATGCATTCACTAACTTATTACTGTTCCCTCACCCATATGGAAAACACTAAATATAAGCCTCGATCGCTTTTTTTTTTCATTAACGGCACTTTGAGCTCATATTTCAGTTGTGGCAGTAGCTGTACCCTTTATTTGACCCCCATAAGCTGTTACGTTTCAGTAAGATGAGGTAAAACCGCATATTGCAGATAATTGCATTCAGCTGGTGTTTTGTATCAGTGATTGTCGAGCACCTGATTCGTTATTGTACGCCAGTCTCTACAGTAGCTGAGCTGTGACATCGTTTTGAAATTGCAGAGTTACTGTACCTACATTTAGCATCCAATCTTTGATTCAATCCCCAAGCCATGATGTATAAAGGGTGAAGGGTCTTATGTGTACTAGAGGTGGTTCTAGAAGCAGATTTCTCAGAATACGAGATTCCAAATTCTTTGAAGATAAAATCATTGTCATTTTTAGTATAAAATATTTGGCCAATAAATATATTTGCAATGCATTTTGATGTGCATGTTTCAATGGACAATAGTGCATATAATCTTCCAATATAAGCAGTTTGAATGAATGTAATGCTATGGTTGCTTGAGAGTTAGGTTAAACTTCTGTTGTTTTCTGGTGAATACAATATATGCATCCGATTGAAGGTACATAACATGAACAAGTACCAGAAAATACGTGTACAATAAAGGAAAAATCAAATTACAAAATACGAAATTGTAGAATTTTTTATGATTGTATGAGTTAATTCATGTAATTTTTTCATTTCCTTAATAATAAATTGGAAAAAATTATTTATAATTTATTATGAAATAATAAACTTGAAAAAAGTATGTTGTTTTCAGAAATTTTAATAGAAATCAGATATTAGAATTCCAGATATTTTATGTATGTCATTATTTGATTTAATTCTTGAAATCTTTCCCAATATCTAACTTTAAAATCATGTCTTCCTGATTTTTTTTAAAATATATATAAAGGAAAATGTATGAAACTTTTTTAACATGTACTTGTTTTTTATTTCCATTGAAATTGAAAAGCATCACGAGAAAAAACATATATAATGCGAAATCTACTCCACATTTAAGAACTTGAGTCTGTAAGAATCGCCATATTATTCAACAATAATGTGTTCCTAAAAGAATAAAATTCCAAAGGTAATTAAAATAAAATTCACATCACTTTTTTCATTTATGAATATTCAAAGCAATTTTTTTTTCTAAACAGTAAAACGTTCTAAGCAACTTTTTCAATTTACATTTCAATTTTAAATAATAAATTTATTTTTTTATTAAATGGAATTTTTTCTTCTTTATACACAAACCTGCTTATAAAATAGTTTAATAATGCGATAACCTGTAAACAGGTGTCAAACAGAATAAACTTATAGACTAAGGTTATAACCTCAAATATTTAATAAAGGATTTATAGCCTAGTTCAGATTAATACTTTCAGATGAAAACGTCACTATAAAAACATTTTCGTGATAAATAGTTACATTAATATAGAATCGTAATATAAAAAATAAAATGATAATACAGCTGGAACAAGAATTATATTTATAATAAAATTTATGTATATAAATAATTTTATTTGAAACCAATTATTTATTATCAAGCTTTATGTGACTGATCTAACATGATGCCGATAGAAAAAAAAATAATCTAATGGCCAATTTTATCAACTTTATTTTCAAGTAAATAAAAAATATGGCAGAAAAAATTTTCTGCAAATTTATGTGAATTATAATGCATATATAAACGCGATATAAACAGAGAAATATGTTACATTCTTCATTCATTTATCGGCAGACAAAAAGTAATTAAATATCATTTAAGAGAATAAACCATACTTAATATTTCCACGCTCATAATTACATAAGTATGTATGGTCATTAAGTAGATTTTTGTAGTTCCATAAGAAGTCACATTAATGTAGTTTTTTTTTTGTATGTATAAGGTATTGAATTAATTTTTAAATGATTCAATTTTAATTTATAAATTATTGTTAGTTTCAATAAGGAAATGATTTAGAAGATAACTAAAAGAATTTAGTGGAAAACTAATGGGTAATTACATCTAAAATAACGTTTCTTTGGTGGCAAAGTGAATTCTAATTGAACTTCTCATACCAGAACAACTTTTTCACAGCGCAATATTTCTCCATACATACTCTTAGAATCTTCGATTCGGGTCACAGAATTGATTCGCTGAAATTCTATCCTTGTTATTTGAGCAAAAATTGCTGGGTGGTATACCAATCTACTTTTACTTATACTTTTACTTATACCAATCTACTTTTACTTACAACCAGAGGTACGAACACTCACATTGAAATATTCTCGCCAGAATATCCTGCTGTAACTGCCTTACTGATGTTCTTTCTCTTAACACATTTTAGATTCATCTATTTTAGAAATCACAACTGATTTAGTGACTACCTAACGCCAGTGAAGAATTCTACTGAGTAACGTGAAAGAAATTAGGTTGAATTTTATCGACAGATTCTATAATCAAAATAATTGTTGTTGCCCCAGTGTTGTCCCTGTACCTAGCTCAGAGTTGGGGTCTACCAGTTAGTTAGATAGAAGCAGCTGGTTGGAGTCTTCGTGATTTTGAAGCTGGGACCAAGCAAAAGACCCTTAATACTTGGCCCAGAGGTAGTATTTCACTTGGAAAACATTGTGACCATACCCACTTATAATGTACCTCAGTCACTATCAGTGAACTTGTAAGATTTTTGATTAAGCCGGGATTCGAACTCACTGCCTTCCGATAACGAGAACGACCCCCTAACCAATCAGGCTACGGCGGCTTCATAACCAAAATAGGGTAGTAATAATAAATTAATCATAATAGTATTGAGAAGTTCTTAAGTTATAGTTAGTCTATCTGACACTTAAACTTATTGTTGTAAGAAAATGTTAGTGATAGATTTTGAGATGCTTAATTAATAATAGCCAAGACATTGGATTCTAAAACTCGTATTCATATTAAACAAGGCGGAAAAGTTAATTAAAGCTTAATCTTAAAAAAAAGGTTATTTTATGTTTCTAATTGAAATCATATGCAGTTGCACCCAAAAAAATTTAAAGAAACAACTGTTTTATTTTATTTATTTTTATTTATTTTTTTATTTTAAACAACATAGTTAGATTTGGAGAAAATATTATAGAAAGGACAGATTAATATTATAATAGTTCCTATTTTTTTAATAAATGTGAAGAAATAAAATCAAGTAAATGAAAATAAATCATTAGACTGTTTTATTTACTTTTTGAGCATATATTTACAGTTTTATCTTCATCAGCAGAATTTCAGTCGAAAAGCTAACCAAATTAGTATTTTTGAAAAAAAAATGGGCTATATGAATAAGGCTCGTTCGTCTAATACAGAGAAATGAAAGAGTTACAGCTGAAATTGATTCCATCAGCCAGATGATTAAAAAGATGTTTGGAGAAACCAATGTACGATTTTTCCAAAGACACTGATAAATTTTCTAATCCAATCGTAATCCACTTTTTTCTTCAAAATTAAAACTAAATCTGAGCTTTTAAAATAATTAAATTTTATTTTATAGTAGGTAGTGTGTTCTATTATTAATTTTATATTATTTTTTTACTTCGATTATGCCATATATATATATATATATATATATATATATATATATATATATATATATATATATATATATATATATATATATATATATATATATATATATATATATATATATATATATATATATATATATATATATATATATATATATATATATATATATATATATATACTATGTTTTTTAGAGGCGTCAAAAAAATATTAGTTATTCTTGCTCCGTCACTGAATTAAAAAAAATTTTAGATTAGTTGCAAATTGGATAGAAATTTAAATACATTTTCAACTGATTTGAAAAGAAATATTAGTAATTATTTTAAGAAATATTTGACTTTTCACCCCGAAATCTCCGATTTATATTAAAAGGCACTATGTTTAATTAGTATGGGTTTCAGTTAAACTTAAGTTTACGTTTTGGTCAAACATTTGATATTGCGAATGAAAATCTCTTTCTTTCCAGAGCAACACCTTGCAGTTAAATTCTCAAATGCTTATTTTAAATTGTTCAACTGCTTTAGCCTCAAAAATAAGCTTTAAAATGTACTTATTTATAAAATAATTTATATAAGTAAAAAAATACTTTATTATATACAAGTGTCTTTCTTTATGCTGCAATTCACACATCACATAATTTAAATTTGTAATTTTTTAATTTTTTGGATGGAGCCAAAACATTTCCAAATATAACATTGGCGATTCCCTTAAAATTGGAAGAGAGCATTGAAAAGACTATGACTGAATATAAGAGGAAGGTTGTACTATCGAGAATAAAGTACGAGGCAAAATGATTTATTTAGAGATTATGAATAAGATTAGGACACAATTTTATACACATCAGAACATTGATACAGCAAATATTACTTAACAATAATTAATTCTACACATTAAGGATAAAATAAGATTTTGATTCTAATCAGAAATTCTTTTACATTAGAATTCTCAAATGAAAATGTTAATTCTAGAAAAAGAATGAAACAAATCATGAATTTACCATGACATCTATACAATTAACATTAGTATACATAATACAAACATTGGCTCGCTTTTGCAGGTTTAAGGATCGATAGTATTATAGTTATTTGTACATAATTAATATTCTGTAAGCGCTGAAAAATTTATCTCTTGTAAAACAAATTAATCATGAAAGAGATTATAGCTTCAGAATAGATACTCAAGAATAAAGTATTCTAATTAAGGAACTAATATTTCAAGTTTCAAGTACTTGAAGCATTCTTGCGAGACAATTTCAAAAAAAGACCCGATCTTGACAATATAAAAACAACCATTATATAATCACAACAGCCGGTAGGAACAGGGCTTGGGAAAAGAGAAGGGCCAACACCCCCTAAAGACAAGGCCTGCGCACCAAAACTTCTTTCTGGAATGAGTCATTCACATAAGGCTGACCAACGACCCCTAAAGTTGAAATTTCACCCTCCATTTCCTGTCGCCTGCTCGACGATTCATTTCAGTCTCTGTACGGAGTTGATTTTGCACGTGTGTGTGATAAACCTTGTCTTAAAATATTCATTAAAAGTAATATATTATTTCAAGAAATTTTATGAAAATGTCATTCAAGTGTTCAATTGTCGATCGAACTACGATGGCGAACCAAAGGTATGAAGACATGCTAAAAAAGTGGCTGGCTGTTATTCCTCAATAAAATCTAAAAGTGACAAAAAATTCTAGGGTATGTCTTATTTTATTTATTTCAAATAACAATAATTAAATCGCTAGTGAAATACATTTTTTTAAAATTTAAAACGCATGTTTGTGGCATGATATTAAACTAATGTTTTTCCCATCAACCATAATTGTATGTTTTTCACCTTAAAAAATAATTCTCATTCTGTAGTTAATTTGGCTCTAATTTGTAAAACTTTCAATATAGCTTTGACAATTACTAAAAACATTCTCCCTTCAATTAATCAAATTAATTATTTTTTAATCATATATGATTATTGGTATATTAATTTTTCTGTATTTATTAAGACATTTTTGTTACATTTGAATAATTATAAATTAATAATTATTTTAGAAAAAAATATTTGAGAATTTATTTATTTCACATTTTTTTCATAATGGGAAATGAAATAATAGTACTAGCAGTAATTATTCAATATACTTGAGGAAATAATTATTATTTACGTTTTCATTATGTCAATCTAATGACCCCAGAGAGGGGAGAGCGTGACGTCACTCGGCATCGACTGGGTGGCTAGCTTGTGTGTGATCGCTACTTTCTCATTCATTTTGCCTTTTTCTATATTAATATTTTAAGAAAGAGTATTTTTAAAAAGGTAAACACACAAATCGTGTACTGTTGCTACATGTTCAGATACACATCAAAATACTAAAGGAAAGCGCATTATATTTCAACGATTTCCAAAACAAAATCAAATGCTTTTGAAGGAATGGGTGCAAAGATTTCGTAATAAATCCTAGAATTTTATGAGATATTGAATAAAGTTGAAGGTGAAATAAAAATTTGTCATTAACTGAAGCCCCACCTTTTAACTATTAAAGGAAAGAAAACACAAAAGGTTGCACCTGCAAAGGATCTATTTTTAGAAACTACTGCTAAAGCTATAAGACATTTCACGGGAAACATTTAAGCGGTTGTATTATTTTCATTGATAGATAATTTATTTGATATTATGAACAATTCCGTACCAATAACCCCCTCTCCAGTAACAAACCTCTAAAAAACTTCTTTTGGAGTATAACAATATACTTTGATGCTCAAAAAGAAAATTTAAACACAATCAAGGAGAAAATTTTCAAATGACATGTATTTTGAAAAAAAATTGGTTTTACCTTTTCAGAAAGGAATTATTGTTTCAATTCATTCTTTTTATGGATTTTATAAGGAATTGAAATCCATAAATGTAACTTATACTTTAACAAATAGACTTAACTCAAGATATACGAGATGCATCTTTTCCCTTCTGAAGTAATTATTTGTTTGAGAAACACACATAGCTCGCAAATAAATTACCTATTTTGTTACTGAAAGTGAAATCTTTAGAAAATGGACAAGACGTTTATTTAGCAAGTGGAATGTTAGATTCTGCATTTAATGTAAAAGAACGTCAAGAAATTATCCATTTTTTAAAATCTTAAGATGATGAATTAAATTTTGAACTCTTAATTAATACTTTATCGTTATCTTGGGAAAATGAACTTGCTTCTTCCAATCCAAATTGTGATATATTTCCATTCAAAAAAAAAAAAAAAAAAGCTATGGTTTATGTGGAAAGTTAAATTTCTTATAAAATTAAAGATGATTCACTCGGAAATATATCAAGAAATGTAGTAGAGATGCCTCCTCATTCCTAGCGGATTATGCAATATTATAATAATTTCTGCTGTGAGGGACTTCCAATTTCAACAAAACCCTGGATGGAAACCATGAAACAAATGGACATAATTTTTCACAAGTTCCAAGGCGACACATTTTTTGAAGGGAAAATGTCATTACAACATTAATAAATGAAATAAAAACTTCTTTTGTTACTGTAAATCGAAAGGCAATTAATTTTTTTTTTGTCGTTTGAGAACATTAATACTGTACCGAGCTTCACGGGTTCGTGTCGATTGAGAGTTGAATAAAGCAACCACTTAATGAACACAAGACTTTTATTCGTAAAAACTTCACTAGATAAACGAAATTCCCGTTGTAACAATCACAATTATACAGCTACAATTCGTCAGATATAATAAGAAACAGCTTCCAATCACAGGTCTCAAATACCTCAGACAGAAAACAACTAGCAGTCACAACTAATCGTCTTCACTCACTGACTGTCTTCACAAAACTGACTCTTCCTTGTCGGGCTGCGGTATTTATACCTGACTTGGCGGAGAAATCTACCAATTTCGCCAAGGTTCTGGAAGCTTCTAGGCTATCTCGAAAAATATTGGTCCTAGAGCTTAGGTGATGGGTGTTTCCAGAAGTATCTATTTCTCGCCAAGAATCTCGCCAACTGTCACCAAATCATTAGGAAATCCGCTTTTAAACTACAACACGTCTAAATGCCGCAATTTTTGCCCAAAATGCGAGAATTTCCGATCCGTCTGAGATATTTTAAGACAAATACAATCATCATTTATATTTTTGTAACATAGCCCCCCTCTCAAGGACTGCACGTCCCGGCAGTACAATCCCCTGATGGGCGGCCAAATTTAAAATAAAAGAATTTACATTTTAAGAGGATACAGAACACATTACATACACAAACAACTAAAAATACAAATACAAAAAAAAATATATAAAATATTAAAATTATCTATACTATTTATTACATGGTCTACTAATTTTTACTTTACATTACGATAAGGAGCTAATCTATCATAATGTTACCTTTGGTTTTGAAGAAGATGATTTCCTTATACGAACCACGCCGTCGTTCAGTCTTTTTAGGACTGTGTAGGGACCTTCCAAGTTCTCTTGCAACTTTGGAGAAAGTCCTTTACGTCGAATCGGGTTCCACAACCAAACTCTGTCACCTTCCTGAAATTTATGTCCTGTCGCTCTTGTGTCATACCTTGTCTTCATTCTTTCGGTCGTCAGGTTGATTCGATCTCAAGCGAAGTTATGGACATCTTCAAGACGTGCATGAAGGTCTCGAAGGTATTCCTCTGGCGATGAAGATGTATCCGGTGGACGACTAAACTGAAGATCACAAGGGAGACGAAGTTCGCGACCAAAGAGCATTTGTGATGGAGTGTATCCGGTAGACTCATGGACAGCACTGCGATATGCAAGCAGAAACAGCGGTAGCTTCAAATCCTAATGTTACTGATTTCTGAAAATCATAAGTGAGAGATTATTCAAGATGGTTCTGTTAAACCTCTCTACCATGCCGTCCGATTGTGGGTGTAGTGGCGTGGTCTGCGTCTTGTCTATTACGAGAATTTGACACATTCCTTTAAACACAACAGAAGTAAAATTTGTCCCTTGATCTGAATTAATTTGTAAGGGTGTGCCGAATCTGGAAATCCATTGCTGCACTAGAACCTCGGCTACTGTAGTCGCCTCTTGATCGGGGATTGAAAACGCTTCAGGCCACTTAGTAAAGTAGTCCATGACAACTAGTATGTATTTGTTGCCATTTGAAGATCGTGGTAAAGGACCCAAAATGTCCAATGCTATCCGCTCAAAAGGTGCTCCTACGTTGTACCGTTGCAACCTTCCTCGGATACGTTTCTTTGGTCCTTTACGTGCCGCACAGTGATCACAAGATTGGCACCATTTGTCTTCACAAAACTGACTCTTCCATGTCGGAATTCGGTATTTATACCTGACTTGGCGGAGAAATCTACCAATTTCGCCAAGGTTCTGAAAGCTTCTAGGCTATCTCGAAAAATATTGGTCCTAGAGCTGAGGTGATGGATGTTTCCAGAAATATCTATTTCTCGCCAAGTCACCAAGAATCTCGCCAACTGTCGCCAAGTCGCCAAATCATTAGGAAATCCGCTTTTAAATTACAACACGTCTAAATACCGCAATTTTTTTTGCCCAAAATGCGAGAATTTCCAATCCGTCTAAGATATTTTAAGACAAATACAATCATCATTTATATTTTTGTAACAATACGAATTAGGATTTGAATAGAAATGTAGTTATAGTATCAAATAATAAAATTGGAAAAAAAACACAAGAAATAACCCATACAACCACACACGTCTATTAGACGTCTTTTAAAGATTCATAGCGTCCAAAAGACGTCCTGGATACCTTTTGGATGTCATAAAGACGTCCATGGTTAGATGTGAACTGGATGGTCTTCTATCGACTATATATGAACGTCGGATTGACATCCACGATGGATGAGTTTTAGATTATTAGCATTTGGATCTGTAATAGACGTAATTTATATGTCCATGATAGATGTAATTTGGACGTGCATGGTGGACGTACTTAAGACATTCATAAAGGATGTTATCGTGACATGTATTAAAAGTAAGTAATTAACTGCAATTGTAATTATTTATGTTTATTGCTTTATAATTTTAAATTATCGTTTGCTTCACAGTCTACAGTCGTTTATTGCTACGTTAAGAAGTGTTTAACGAAGTAAGTTAAAAAATAATTGCTTTTCTTTTTAAATAACTTATTTTTATTCCAAAGAAGTCATAACAGAAATTAGGTTTAAAAACTGAGTACTGTTATCTAAGTGTAGAAAACCATGTTAAAAGTGTATTTTTACTTTAAAAAATTACATTTGTAACTATTTTAAATTAACTTTAAAAGGTAAATATTGCTTTTATTTATAAATTGTGCTTGGTAGCAGAATGTAATATTTTTTTTATTCATTAAATTTTAAAATTATTTTTAGGCTAAAAATGCAAACATTGCGATTAGGATGAAAATACCACAAAGTAATTTTCATTAGTAAACACATTTTTTCTCTCCAAAATTACTTAAATTTATTATTATTTTGTCATACAGAGACTTATGTATTTATATCTTGATTTCAACAAGATAAAAATTAATCAATATTAGGATTTAATTCAAAGATTTAATGTTTAATTATAATACTTCTTACTGTTGAATTAAAAATCTGAGTTTTTTTTTTATTGAATATCAAATTTTAAATCAATAATTCACGATTTTGCTACTTAGCTAGAAAAAATTATATTACCCAATTATTTTAATGTATGCTGGACTAATATTTCAAATGAAGAGCTATTAAAATGTATACTTGAAAATTAATTTTTATATTTTGTAGTTAAATGGAAGATATGTTTATTTCCCATACCAGATTTGGAATTCTTACTTTTCCGGAGAACTTCTCTTGTTATCTACTAAAGGTTCTAGAATTTGAAGTAAGCATTTTTTTCTATTTTAAGGAAAAATGATGTTTAAGATAATGTAAAATCATTTAGTATGAAATGTTTACATCTTCAGTGATTAAGCATTTAGAATGTGACTGTGTGTGATCTGTGAATGTGATTTTCTATAATATTTTCTGTGCACTTAATTTGGTAGCAAAATTTCCTACTTCCATAATGCTTGTGATGTTGAACATTTTTTATATTCTTATTTTGTATTATTTTGTTTAATACTCTTACAAAAACTATCTGATCATAATATCTTCAAAATAAATTATTTTTTAATCACACTTTAAATATCTAAGTAAATAAGAATGCTCACATTTTCAGGAAAAAAATCATAAATTATAATAGCAAATGAAACTCTTAATACATTGATTTTATTTTAACTAAAGTTATTTTTAAGTCAATATAGTTAAAACCTTTTTGTATGAAAAGAATTTAGTTTATTGTAAAGAAGGAAAATAGTAACTAACTGAAATTCAAACCATTTGCTTGCATGTGTATGCCTTGAAAGGAAGTTAAGAAGCATGCTCTCAGTGAAATTAAAAAGCAAAATGATTACGTAAACAGAACAACGAACAGTTTCTGGAATGAATATTATATGTGTACTTCCATTCAAATTCTGTTGATTAATTTGATTTAATAAATGATTCTCTTATTTAGATTTAAACAGCAATATTCTTCTATTTTTAATTGTATTCCTTTAAAGTTATTTTGTAGTAGTTCACTTTTCTAGACTTCAAAGACTTTACTGGCAAAAATAAGCTGAATGGCATCTACGTTTCACACAATAACCTGATTTTTAGTTTTATTAAATATGTCTTCTTTATTAATCTAATTTGAATATTATTAAAAAAGATGTACACATTTGATCACAGTAAACATCATTTATTTATTGAATATTGATTGGAAATTCATTTTTTCTATAGTGTTTAATATTCTGCTCTGCATAAAAAATTGCTTATGATGGGCTGAACCTAGTTTCAAATAAATTGAATAAATAATTTGTTTTATAAATAGTTAGCTTTTTATATTTAAGATTTTAAATTTTTTTATTGTGTTATGCTTTAATTATTTTGGTTGATAAAGTTGAATTGTATTTTTAAGAGATAAAATGTACATCATTTATAAATTCTAAATTTTGTTTTCCTTTTCAGTTAAATGAGAATAACAAATTTATGTACCTGAGAATAAGATTAAATTTAAAATAAACAAATTAAAAAATTTTTTTTAATTTTTCTGTATTATTTATGCTTACTTGGAACATTAATTCCAAATAGAGCAAAAAAAAAAACCTTTAAAGGATTAAAAACATGGCAATTTGTTTCTACTAAGTGCAAATTGTAAATAAATATATCATGTATTAAATTTTATTAAGAGTTTACTGTTGTAAAAATGTTTAATCAAAACATTTAATATATTCCTTAGTAAATATGTTTATATTTAGCACTAATATGTAAATTCAATTCTATATTTTATTATTTAAGTTCTGTTCTTTTAATGGTAATGTTAAATTTTATCTATTAATCTAACTCTTGTTTTGCTAATTTGAAGATTCATTACAAATTTTAAACATTTTGTAATTTCAGTTATTTAACCAATTTCAAAGGGTAAAAGATTAAATAGTATATTTTTTCCAGAAATTAGTCCCTTAGGTTTAGCATATATATAATGAAAAAGATAAACATTTCTAAAATTGGTATTTTGATATTTGACGTGCCATGTATCTAAACTAGACCAAAATCAGGCGTCTACTGGATTAGAGTACATTCACCTGATATCATATTGACGTCTATTGGAAGAAATTGTGTTGTATTGCACTGTTACTATATTATAGTTGATTTGATTTTGTATTGTTTAAATAATTATTTTTTATATATATGCTTTATTAAATGTATAGGAATATATATTAGATTTATTTTTTAAAACTTATGTGAATTTTATGCTGTAAATAATTATTATTATGACTACATAATTTATGGATGTTGCCAAAATTAATACAGTAATTTCAAATTTAAATTATAAAATGTTTTTAATTATAAAATATTTATATTTTTATTTGTTTTGTTTCAGTGGCACTTTTTAAGCTTGTCTGGGGGAACTTCTTCCGGGAATTGCACCATAAGCATCATTAAAAAAATTGATGGCCAATAAACTTGCATCTGAGTTCAGTTATTTTGGTGCTAGGGATAAGAAATCCTTTAATAGACTGAATATGAAGCAGTTAGTTTTAGGTAAGTGCAATGTTTGAATAAGCATGTCATTGAAAGTTTTCTTTTGTAGAAATGATGAAAAAATACACTTTTCTCATAAAAAATTTTTTAATGAAATATATTTATGTAAGCGCTAATATATAAATTCAATTCTCTGTTTGATTACTTAAGCACTGTTTTCATTATAAAAGTAATGTTCAATTCTATCTGATAATTTGAAGGTGTTTGTAACATACTTTAAACATTTTGTAATTTTAATTATTTAATCAAACACAAAGGTTACCATATTTACAAAGCTGATATTTCTCAGAAATTGAATTGCTAAATATATATTTAAAACATTTACTGAAAATAAAAATATTTCTAACTATGTTTTTATAAAGTTACTTAATGTCTTAAATTAGTGAAGGAAATTTTTGATACTTTTCTGATTAATTTACGCTGTTTTTTAATAATGAGATTTACATCCAATCGGTTTAATGTATTAATCAGATTGATGAGAAATAAATTAAATATTGATGAAAATTGTCTTCTGGATTTTTACTATTTTGTCTGAGGTTATTCATCTGAAAATGTTAATTGTTATTACTAATTATTTTAAATGTACTTTATTTTCAGATGCTGCGTGGTGAACTCCACAGTATTCAAATACAACAGATGGTGAAATAGAAACTGCGATAATGAACTGGTAACGTCATGCAAAAGCAAGATTTATCAATTAAAGAATCAAACATTTCAGTTAATTAATATTTATGTATAATGTAAATAATCAGAATAAAAATTGTGCGCATTAAAAATAAATTCTATTAGTTTGTTATAGTTTTCTTAAACAAATTTTAACATTTACAAAGAAAAATAATTCAGCTTTTAAACAATAAAATAAGTTAATTTTCAGAATTTTTGTCATAATAATTTTGAATATTTAATTGAGTGGAAAACTTGAATTAAATAAAAGTTTCTCTTTTATCGGTTACAAAAAAAGACTTTGTTGAAATTATACCTAATTAGTTAAAATATTTGGCTGAGAAATAATTCTTATAAGTTTCTCTTACTACAAAATTAATTAAAAAAATAAAGTATGAACAATAATTTGCCTGACATTAAAATAAAAGAAATTACACTCTACAAATAAAAATATCCTGGACTTTTTTATTACTCTCTAGTTATAATAGTAATTCATTAATTTATGAATTCACTGGAAACTTCTTAGAAGTAATTTTTAACTTTTCCAAAGAAAAAAAGAATCGCTTTATTTTAAACAGTAAGAAACTAAACTTTCAAAAAGTTAACTATAAAATAATGAGCACAAAAATAATACTAATTTATCAATTGTGAGAATTTTATTACATTAACTAAACTTAAACAGTAAATCTGTCAAAAATCTAGGATATTGGACTGAAAATTAAAAAAATGTGATGCTAAAGCAATTTCATAAGTAACAAGCTAATTAAAAATAATTTTCTCTTTGTCTAGTGGACAAAAATATATGAGCCACTAAGATAGATGAGGGATTATTTCAAAATCTATGCACATCTAGAATACATCCATAAAACTACCTAGTATAGAGCAGTGCGTATGAATACATCCAAATTTTGTCCATGAGCCATCCACTGGCAACGTCTCGTAGACGTATAGTGGACGTAAAATAGGTGGATATTTGACGTGCCATGGATCTAAACTGGATAAAAAGAGACGTCTACTGGATTAGAGTACATCCCGTTGAGGATGTCATATCGACGTCTACTGGACGAAATTGTGTTATTTGGGAAGTCAATAGTCAAACTGAAACCTTTATGTAAATATATCTTTATATTGGATACATGATTCTAAGTTAATTTGAACATTAATAATTTCTGAAGTTTTAATAAATAATGATTGCATATTTACTTAATATTTGAGAGGAATTTAAATTTTGTCACTCTGATTTTAAAAAAAAATTGAACTTAGGAGTAAAAAATTAATATTTTGCTTAAAATATTTAGGCAGTTTAATCTTCAACGATGCCTGACTACATCATCAAAGTCTATTTCTGGTGTCAGTTTTGGGGAACACTTGAGCCAGCCCTTCTCTTTCTATAGCCCTGCGGTAGGGAATTCAAGTTCTACAATGCCCATATTTGTTTTCGTGACCGATAATTCAAGCAAATATATTAATTTTCACAATAATTTTTACAAATAGAGTAATATGCAGTGTTCCCTCACCACTTCACGCTTCATGTTTTGCGGCTTCAGGGCTTCGCTGATTTTTCCAAAATATTCAAAAATTTGTAATTTGTCAATTTTCAATTTTTTAAAAACTATTAAATTGTATCTTATAACTTATAGTTATTTTTTTGTGAATGTTTCTTTATTTTTAATTAGAATTCGTGTTCTTATTCTTCTAGAATTTTCGTTAGAATTCGTATTTACTTTTTCGAAGTTCCCATATTTCCCTTATTTTTATTCGTTACCGAAATTAATATTCTAATGTTTTTTTTAAATCTTATTATCTCAAAAATAAATATTTACGCTTTTTATTTATCAGATTTAAATTTAATATTTAGATATGTAAAATTCTTCAAGAACGAATTTATTACGTCACAATTACAACATCTTCACGCTGCATTATGTCAGAATTACTTCATCTTAGTAACATTTCGTCGTAGCCAAAAAAATTTAGAATTTGAGACCTTAGATTATACGGCATCTATATACCGCCTCACCTTGAATCTTCTCTTGTTGTATCTCAATAGTCTTGTCCATGATGTTGACTGTCTCGCATACTGTATTTTAGTGTTGTGTTGGAGATAACTTGCTTTGTTTAAGTTTGTTTGATAACTTCTTTTTATTAATTAAGCCCTTATAATGCCACCTAAACTTTGTGCCTCTACGAAAGCTTCCTCTGAGGCACCCAAGAGCAAGAAGATGATGACCATCAGCGAAAAAGTGAAACTTTTAGATATGATTAAAGAGGGCAGAAGCTATGCATCTGTGACACGCCATTACGGACTAAATGAATCTACAGTGCGATGCATCAAGAAAGAGGAAGCAAACATCCGAAAAGCTGTTTCAATAACCTTCAATAAAGAAGTGAAACGCGTGGTAGCTCCACTTAATAACAGAATTGTGAAAATGGAAGCTGCACTAGCATTGTGGATTGAAGGAAAAAGACAATGAGTTTGGACACTAATATGATCAAGAATAAGCTCTTTACGACCAAATTTTGCCGACAATGAAGAAGCTGAAGAAGGTACTGACGTATCTTAAGCCAGTAATAGCGCTGCCAGGAGTGATTCGTCTCCTTGAGAACGAAGCTTTTCAGCCAGCAAAGGCTGGTTCGAAAAATTCAAAAATGATACGTCATCAAAAACGTGATTCTCTATGGTGAAGTTTCCTCTGTTGACAAAGATGCTGCTTGTCGTCACGTGGAGGAAGAGTTTTCTAACCTTATCAGTAAGGGAGGGTACCTCTCTGAACAAGTTTTCAACATCGATGAAACAGGCCTTTTTTGGAAGACACGCTTAAGTAAATACGTATACTGTAACTGTCTTAAATGTGTAAAGTATAAATCATGTATAAATTATTATATATAAGTATAAATACATATAAATATTGTATATAAGTGTAAATTATTATAAATTTTTTTATACTTTTGAAAAATGCCTTACGCATTCAACAATTACAGACAAACAAATTTCTATATCTGAGAAAGATCAAATTAACCAATTATGCCAAACTCGGAAGTAAATGCCTGTATTTTGACCTGATTGTAAGTTTGTTATTATTTTTAGTATCAAAGATTTTCTTTGTCTCTCCTAATTCCAAAATTAAATTAGAATGAGCAAAGAATTTTTTAAAAATTTCCTTTGGTGCTTAATTGATAAAGTGGTCTGCTGTGATATCGGTTTTTGAACTCGAAATTATAAAAATGGTAAATGCAAAATATTCTTGTTTTATTGATGAATTCATAAATAAAATGTCAAAATACTTTGTATGTTATACTTTTATTCAAATATAATAATAAAATAAAGAAATCTACCTTTTTATAAAATTCAGTTGCATTTTTCAATATTTTTTATACATCATTTAACATACCAGTCCAAATTAAGGTCTCAGTCACTGACTGGTATCAATGGTCTGCTGTGATATCGGTTGTCGAACTCGAAATTATAAAAATGGTAAATGCAAAATATTCTTGTTTTACTTATGAATTCATAAATGAAATGTCAAAAATATTTTGTATCTTAAGCCCCTATTACATTAGAGTTGCCCAGATTTCAGTTTGAGCAACTCCCGTAAACTTAACATTACGTGACGTCACAGCTAAAAATTTGAGCAACTCGTTCTATCCGCCCAATAATATTAAAGATTTTTTTCACAGCTGCGCAGTTGAAATTTGTAAATCATTTTGTTTTCTCCAAGTTTCATGCCAAATCAAAGTTATTGGTAGTTATAAGTTGCCGAGAATGAGCAAACTTTTTGTGCATGCAGCAGCAACTCGAGCAATTCATATCGCCAATGATTTTAAACACGGATCATGTTTTGTCTTTTTTCGCCAAGTGGAAGTAATAACATAAGTGATTGGTTTTAATTATTGTATTCCATTTCAATCTAGCAGAATTGCCAGTATTAAAAACAAACATAAAGGAAATACTCTTCAATTAGAAATAATCAATTTAATAAACTATTTTGATGAAGATTAAAATTTTTTCTGTCTTTTTTGTATACTTTTTCAATATTATAGATGAAACACATAATAAATTTAATAGATAGTTAAAAACTCAGATAATTAAAATTGTTTTTAATTTCTTCAACAAAGTAAATGAGAAGTGTTCCAATTTCAATATTTATTAAATTTACTGAGTTTTCAAACATTAATTTCATTTAAAGTTTTGTTAGTTATTGAATACATGAGACTATTTTGTCATTTTACAATGTTTACAGTTTGTGTTGAACTTACATTTGCATATTTAAGCTGAAACTTTAGTTGAAATAAGTATGCCATATAAAAATATTTAGTGTTAATTTTACTTTTATTTTTTCATTACATTAATTTCCTGTTTTTCTTTTTAGCAAGTTAATGCATTATAATTAAATGTTGAAAGCACAAGCATTTTGGTTTATTATATACAAATACATATTTATAAGATTTCATTATTATTATTCATATAATTAAATTCTTTTATACATTTTTTCTCTGGAACACACTTACATAATGTTCATTTTTTCATTCAAAATATATTGCAATCTTACAACTAACTCCATTTACTTTTGACAGTATGTAAATTAGACTTAAAAATAAATTCCTATGATGATGAAAATACTGGAGTGTACAAATAAAATAGTGAAATGATTTTAATATAAGCAAACATTTCTATTTAAATAAACATTAAAATATTATTCCTATATATATTGTTTATTAAATTGATATAAATCAATATAAAATTTTAATAATTTCAAGCCTTTTTCATTTGTTTTTATGATGAAGCATTTTTAACTTATTATAGATTATAGTAAAACTAGTTAAAAACCAAATTTAAAAAGAGTTGTGTTACAATTTTATGTGTTAAAAAGTTACAATTTTAATAATGAAATTAAATAAAATATTTGATTAAAATAGAAGTATTGTATTTGTTTCTTTTTGCAATGTAAATACAAATAATGTGAAAGTAAGTATAAAAAATATAGATGATTACTATATTTGCAAAATTATTTAATTCACATCATGATCAATATATAGAGTATTTTGACTTCCAATGTAAAGCAATTAACTAATCATTGAAATGAACAATAAAGACTAATTGCAGTCACTACTGCAAGAATTGCAAGATTCTGCCTTCAATTGCAAGATTATCAGCTATGAGGCTAAATAGCACTTCATTCTTTTAGTTTCATACAAATTTCATAACATTTTTTTCAATTTGAAAATGTAATATGAAACAAACTATTCATATAATGTCATCACAAAATGTTATCAATTATTTCTTTTCTTCATTTTTTCCCCACAAAACATAAATATATATATATTCATTCAAAATATACTTGTCATTTTATTGCAGATTATAGTTTAAGAAACTGCATGTAAATAAAGATAGTGTAAAGAATCTCTGCTTTTATGTGGTGTGTTTGTTTAAAGGTAATAAATAATTAGTTTAAGAATGCATCTTATTTTAATATGCCACAATATTTACTTTAATAAAAAAGAGAAATAATTGATTTCTTCATTTTAAAAATAAATTGGGGCTAAACTGAGTATTACGGTCAGACCTCAGTTTTACCCGGTTTAGATGTAGTGCCGGAATTTCAATACTGTCTTTTACATTCGTTTTGTATTTCGCTGTGAATATAGCGTAGGAATTTCATCCTTACTTGTACTTGGTGAAAAAAAAATCCAAAAAATCGCCAAACTTCGACCGTATTACTCAGTTTTACCATAAATTATAAATTCAAATTCATAACTAATATATATATTTTAAAAAAATATAATTTTTGTGCATTTCCTCAACTTTTAAAATAGTAATTTGAGGTTCTTTTTTTGATATATCAATAGTTAATCATTAATTTTTTATAAACACTGTTGTTATAAAATTATTTTTGTATAGGAAACTCTTACAATACAATATATACAATTTTGTGTGGTGTTTGTAGAATTTCATGTTTAAATTAAAGCTTCAATCTGAAATTATTTTTTCTTTCAAATTGTTAGTCTTTTTATTTATGAATAAATTATACACACAAAAATGTGTTACTTATGTATTAGTATTGATTGATTTTCACGTCGGCAAAGATTATCTTTCCGCACCTTAAAAGTAAAGCTTCACACGAAGCAAGATGGCGTATAGTAAATAAAATTTGGCTACAAATTAAATTCCCATATAAGAATTCATTATGAAATGTGGACACCTTCTGAGTAAAATATGCCAACCTTAAAAATATTTGTCAAAAAGGGGATCTATTATTAAATCTAGTAAAGCTGTTATTTTCTTACAGCAAACCTGAAAGAAATATCAAGCATTCATTGGATGAAAAGAACGAGTTGCTCAAATTTTAAGCTGTGACGTCACGTAATATTAAGTCTACGGGAGTTGCTCAAACTGAAATCTAGGCAACTCTAATGTAATAGGGGCTTTATACTGATCATTTGAGAATCTATAAATTAAGCCATCTGAGTCTCAATTTATAGATTCTCAAACGAGCATTTTTAATTATAAGTGAGAGATGTTTGTAATTAATTAGGTATCTATAATGATTCCTTCATTTTGACAATTTAAATAGAAACAAAGAGAAACTTTAGCTTTTTTACTTACAAGATTTTCAAACCGAAAGAGTATAGGGAAATTCGAATTGACACGGGAATGGAAACGGTCATATATAAACACGAATTTACATAATCGTTGCTGATAAATTCGTAATGATGCTTACGTAATCGTTTTTTTACTTATTACGCAATAATATTTAAATCATTTTTTAAGGAAAGAAAGTGTTGCAAATGTTTAAATAAGTAAATTAATTTACTTATTTAAACATTATTTATCATTGCATTTTATTATCAATCCCCATTAATTAATGGGGATTGATAATAAAAATGCAAATACAAAATCATAAAATACTGAGATAAGCAAAGTAAGAATATAAGAATGTCCAATTCGAATAGAAGCGGGAAAACAAAATATTAAATGTTAACACAAATTTTCAAGCACGAATTGAATTTTTGACAAAAAAAATAATATATTGATCTAAATTAATTGATGATTAAATAAGATAACTGATATAAATTAATTTGTAAAAAGGTATGCATTTTTTATACTATTTGGTTTTAAAATATTCGGCACAGGTGCCGTCTAATCCATGCGCCAAATTCTGAGATTGGCGATTTTTTGGCGGATTTTCTAATGTATCTAGCAACCTTGTTTTTGTTACGTCATACATATAAGAATTATGCTGAAAATTCTATTTTGGAAACCCTAGTATTTACGTCATCGTGCACGTCACGATACATCATCTTTGCAACATTTCTTCATCGCCAAAAAAATTCAGAATTTGGAATCATGGATTATACGGCATCTGTGCCAAATATTCTTAATATTCTCGAACATTCCGAGGATGAACTTTATGTTGCCAGAAGAACAATAAAATCCGTAAAAAAATTCAAATGCAATAAGGCCTAAATTAATATTTAACCAGTGATAAAATCATAAATGAATAATTGATTTATATATATATTTATTTATCGCTCAAATTACTGTAAAAAATAATACAATCATTCTAATTTAACACATCTTTTGTGACATTATTATACAAGGTTATTGCCACAGACCAATATTGGTCTATGGCAATAATTGCTCATTGTAATAGGTAATAGAATACACAATTATTAAGAAAATTTATTCCTTTGTATGTTCATATTTGTTATTATTATTATTTTTGAGAGAAATGAAATATTTGTGTCCAGATAATCAATATATTTATATAATTCTAAGCTTAAGTGATTTTTTATTTCTCTTATATGTTTAAGTGTTAATTTTTGAGCCTTTATGAGCGAAATTAATTTTATCATTAAAGCCAAATAATCTTTGCGAATAAAAGCTGATTTTTACTTGGAATGTCATCCCAATTTCTCACGTGATTTAATAGCATTTGATTGGCTATTCTGAATGTTTACGTTTGAGAATAAAATTTGTTGTCATTTTTTGGTAACTGCTCTTTAGACAGTGTCTAGTTTTTCTTGTTTCAAAGGTAGGAAAGATGTTTCATAATTTGTTCTTAAAAATAAGTTTTGCGTAATTAGATTGATAGTTTTAGATTGGTTAGTAGATATTAATAGTTTCTGAGTAATAATTAAATATATTTTTATTATGTATTTATTAATTTTCTCGTGTGTAAGGAAGGTTTACGATAAGGAAAACGCACTTAAAAGTTATTTAATTATTAATACTTTTACCGTAACCTTTAGGTTAACTGATTATTCTTTTTCCTAATAATACTTTATTCGAAATTTATTCAAACATGTTTTATATCATATATGTATTTTTTTTAGCGATTTTTAATTTCAAGCATCAAGATGTTGCGTATTATCTGTCGACGAATATTATCAGGAAAAGTTAGTGAAAGGTGAGTTGATGCTTTTATTTTCGTTTCCGTATGTCTTAAGGAAGTTGAGCTGATAGTAAATTTATTTAAATTTTCTTTTTAAATGTTTATGATTTTAAGAGTATTTTATATATTGCTCATTATATAACATAATTTTATTACGCACTTAATTTATTAAGTTTAATAAACAATTTATATATTTTATTTCTAATCCTTTTATATTTCTACATTTATAGAAAGATTGCTAAAAAATTAATAAAAATTTATAATCTGAACTACTTGTTTATATTTTAATTTCTCATAAACATTTGCTTTATTACCTATTTTAAAATATTATGATATTAATTTCTTTGAAATAAAGAAAAAGGCTACTAGCATTATATTAATTATAATTAATAACAATATTTTTTTGCAAAGAAACTAAGTATTATAAAGGGATTCAAAGTTGAATATACCAACATATATTTTAGAAAAATATTAAATGAATTTTAATATTTAATCTTAAATAATTTTCTTGAATAAAAATTAGAAAACATTTAATAAATGTAATATATTTTAGAAAAATGTTGCATGAAACAAAAACAATTTACATTTCTTATAGAAAAGCAGGACAGTTGAAAATATATGAAATATAAATAAAGGAAATGTAATCATATAAAATATAATTAAAATATAAAATAAAGTTATTCCATTTTATTGACTGACATTTGTAATGACAACCTGTAGAATAAATAAAAATTGTATATATTAATTATTTGTTGCAACAAATTTTAATTTAATAGCATAACCATATTTAAAATTATACTTAACATATTTAAAATTTTTGTGAACCGTATAAGGTCTATAAATTTGATAAGATTGCAATTTATGAAATTATGTTTGAGGTCAGTGATATAATTTAATTACTTCATTAACTGCCCTTGCAAAACGGAAAAGTACACATAAAAATACAACAATAAGTAAAACATAAAAAGAAAAATAATGATATGAAATGATATGCAACTTTCTCGTTAATTGAAATCAGATAATTCTGGTGAATTTGAACTTTTAATAGTGTAATTTTGAATACTCCCATTTATTTACTTTGAAGGCTTCATGACAAAATGCTTAAAAAGTTAATTTGGTACATTTGTATTATCCCTTGATTATTTCTGAAAAAAAAATTGCAAAATATTGCAGTTTATTGATTGCACTTATTAATATTTTTGTGTTATATTGAAGCTATTTTTTATTTTCAGCACTTTAATTTTTAATTTATTTAGAGTTTCATTGGTAAAATTCTAAAGGCTGGTTTAAGTTTGCTATATCCAATTTTTGTGCCAAACACTGCATAGATATTTTGCCAACCTAAATTACTCCACCTCACATAATATTGGGTTTTAGAAATTTCAATCGCATCCAATTTCAAACTTTGGTATAAGTATGATATACCCCCCAAAAGCTCCGCCATATACCTTGAGGTGGGACGGTGTTCCATTGGTTATACCCTCCAAGAGATTCCTTACCAAATCTGGTGTTCTTTATTTGATTGTGGTGTTGTCATTTTCTTTATGGTATTTACAATTAAAATTTGTGTTGACAGGTTTGGTTTTTTTTTTTTGTGTTTTATGCCATTTTCATAGATACATTTTTTTTAAGTAGCAATACAGTTTAAATTGCTTGGTGATGAAGAAAAGTTGCAAAGGTTACTTTAAATATTGCTATTTCACTCTGTTTTTGATTTCAAGTATTTCAATCTGGCATTATTTTTAATTTTAAATATTTCACATTATATTACATAATACAGAAATAGTACAAAATTAAAGATTAGAAACTTAATTTCACATATTTTTCAAGGAGTATATATTGCACAACAAATATAAAATAACTAAAAATATTACTATTTGTACTGGATTGATAAAATATAAAATTTTTTATTTTTTTAAAATTTGATCAAAAGAATATAAATACTTAAAAAATGCACCGTGTATAGCAATGACAACCAGGTATTAATCTAAATTAATATCAAAGAAATATTCTAAATCAATAAAATAATATGCATTCTTATAAAAACTTGGTTAAAATAATGCAAGATTGAATAGTCGCTTAGTTGTTGTTATTATAATAATTTTTTGTAATTAATAAGAATTGAACGTGCTTCCAAATTTTTATGTAATGTCTAATTCAAGTAGCAAAATACTTAGTGGATAAAATAACAGAGAGATTTATGTACTGCATACTTTACTAATTGAATCCAACTCTTGAAAAGTGGTCAATAGGAAATGAATACAGTCATCTAATTATTCACTTTTATAAAAAGTAAGCCTTCAATACTCCAAAAAAATGCAATTTATTCCTTTACCATTACATCACATAAATCTAATGGAGAATAAAATTACCAGGTAAAGAAATCTAAGATTTTCAATTTAAGATATTGAACTTAAAATCAATAATTTAAACTTTCAATATAAAATTGTTTTAATATTTCCTAGTTGAAAATTCAGATTAACAGTTTTAAATTTATGAATTACATTTTTAATTTTATAAAACTTAACATTAATACTGATGAAATGTATCTCATTAAATGCAAGACTTGTTATAACTACTGTTAACTTCTACTCACATTAGAAGTTATTGTAGAGTCAGAATCATCCATCCCCAAATTAATAGGTTTAAATTAGGAATGTAAATTTTCTAAAAAAGTAGCTTAACATCTATTTACTCCCCAGCAATTAAAAAATTTACAACTTTTGTATGCAGTTTATAAAATAAAAAATGTGTTTATTACAAATAAAAGTCAGAAGTTTAGTTAGATTGCTTATAGTTTAGATATATTTTTCATGTAATTCATTTATTTCATTGTAATAATAATTTCAATGACTTCATTTTGATAAAGGTAGTGATAATCAAGAACAAAGTTTTACATAAATACTACACTAATGTCATTAATTTAAACTCTTGTTTTTTTATGCGATTTTTAATTAATTGTCATATGAATTTTAAAGATGTGTTGTAACAATATTTTTTTTTGATTTTATTTTCTCAGATTCTTATTCTGCAAGTTTTTATTTTATACAAGATCAAACAATCATGAATCCAAAAAATTTAAATCCAAGTTATTTAAAAAATTTTTAGTTTTTTTTTGATTTTTAAAAAATAATCAAATTATTATTGCAAAGAATGTTGGTGACATTTATTTAGCGAGGCATCCTACTCCAACACATAAATTTTGCTCTATATCAGATACAATAAAAGGTTTCATAAATAGTTGATGCTATACATTTATATTAATAAAAAGTTGTTTCTTTAAATAAGAGATAATGAAAAAAGTAAAAGTATGAAATCATAATAGCATGAAACTGCAATTAGATCTAATTTTTTAATGTCTATCATTTTTCATATCATTCTACTTTTAACTTCTTAAATTGTGACTAACATAAATTATTTATTAATTTTTTCTGCTTGCATTTTTTTTTATATACTGAACTGATCATATAAAGTTTTTATATACTGAACTGATCATATAAAGATCATACAAAACTGATCATATAAAGTTTCATTGAAAATTGAGATTGCCTTTTAGTAACATGTTCATAATAATAGTAAGTAAATGTTATTAATTTTTTATTTTTCTTACTTCTAATTATTATTTTTAAAGAAATCTGAGAATCTATTGAAGAAATGATGGTTTCTTCAGTGAGAGTAAACAATCCCTAACTGACTATGAATGAAATTTAGTTTCTCTTGAATTCTATTAATATTTGATCATGGCATGAAAAAATGCCTTCTCATTTAAAAAAAATTGTCACTATACAAATTGAATCAAATTTGTAAATTATGAGAAGAATAAATTTAAAATCATATCTAAAACAGTAATGCTCTAAACCAGTGATTCCCAAATTTTTTTTTTATTTTCTTCTTTTGTCGTGGTAATCTTTTAATGATTTCAGAATTTGGTGGCACACCAAGAAAAAATTAAGTTTAAAGTTTACTTATCCATAATTCACTCTATAAAATAGCTTGTGAGAATTTTGAATGTAAAACAGAATAATATACTACAAAAACAATAGTACATTTATTATTTTACTCAAAATAATAATAAAAAAGCATAATAATTTTTACACATTTTTAAAGCACACAAAAGTGCCGCTGCTTAGTGGTTGAGAATCACTGCTGTGAGAACTGAACAATATCTGGTTTCTCTCAGTCATACTTGTAAAAGAATGTATATATGTTATAGTTATGTAAATATTTATTACTCTTAAGTTCATAAAGAAATAAATTTATGTATCTGATGTTATAAGAGTTCTTCAAATAGTACTAATAATATAAATGTTATTAATGTTTAACTTTTCAGTAAACACATCAAAACCATTCTACCATTTGTAGATAATATTTAATAAAAGCTTTTCTAGACTGATAGCTGTTGTAATTAAACATTTGAGATGCATATATATAAAATTAAATTTTAACTAATAGCTGTAAATGTGTGAAAAAGCTTGTCAATGAATTTCCTAAAATTATTTTTACCTTAATGATTTTAAAGAAATGTTTTATTACCAATATATTAAAATAAATAATCTGTTTAATATTTTTTTAAAGAAAGAGTTAAACAACTTCATATTTTTTAGATCATTTGCTGCTGCTGCTGCACAAGCTGCTAAGGAATCAGAACATGTAAAAAATGATAAAACTGGTCGTGTAAGTTGAAATATTAAATTAATTTTCGTAAAATATTAGTTTGCTAAATAAAAGTTATCTTAAAGTAAAAATTAAATGAATTAATATTTTGTCTTTTCTATAGTTATCTTTTGAAATTATAAATATTTTTATTGGTTTTATAATTACAGATATATGATGTAAGTAATTATTGTCAATTTATAGTTTTAAAATTATAACATTTCTTAGATTTATAGCATCACAATGAAACGAGTTCTTCTGTACTAATTCTGTATCTTAAATTTGTATATATGTTTTCGTAATTAACTAATTTCTATAAAATGGATGTCAATCTAATTTTCTTATTTCTTTTTACATACTTTATTTACTATTTTATTAATTTAACTGTAAAAAATATATTTAAATTAAAGGTACTTTTCTGTTAAAGGAAAACCACTTATATTGATACAAATATCACTATAGTGGAAATTTTTACATCTTTTATATATTTTAAGTATATAAAGTCAAATAAATACAAATAATTATATTAAAAAATATATTGTTTGAATAAAAGTATGATGTTAATGCAGATAGAGTGAGAAATCAATAATGTTGTAAAAAAGGAATATAGTAAATTATAAAGAATGCTTTAAAGTAAATAGAAGTCTTAAAATTAAGAATAACACAGTAGAAAACATGTCTTCTTTTGTATGCATACAATACTACAGAAATTCAATTAGATAAGAATATAAATGCTTGCAGGGTACCTTTTTGTCCTTCATTTTCCTATTTTGTACTACCACACATTCACTCAATAGATTTCATTTTACACCCAATTCTGGATCAATGAAATTATCTGAATGATTTACCTTGAAATGTTTGTATCCAGCAGCTTCCTAATCAGAAGATTTGCATTCACTCCAATTGTCCAGAAATGTGTTATTTCCATCTTCAATATTTTCAGCTATTGCTGCCATTAAATTTTCTGTGGTATAATCTGTTACAATTAAGAAAATATTCTCAAGTTTCATGATATAATTCTCTTAAAACTCATTGGTAAGAAAAGAGCTCTGCCTATGTTACTTTTTCTCTTAATGTGAACAAGCATCCATCAGTTTCTACAATTTTATTTCATCCACCAGTTTTAGCATTAAGACAAGGTAACGAGGAATTAGCTCAAATTTTCACATGTAGTTATTGCAGTCAACCCTGATAACGTTATTTATTTCAAACTAGTTCACAAAACTCACAATAGATGTTAATTCCTAACACCATAAATAAGTAAACTGAACAGTAATGATGGATGAAATTCACATCTCAGCTAACCAAATTTGCATCTGCACACTTAACTTCTTGGTATGAACAATAATAACAAAACCATTTTAGAATAAGTGCATAATATAATTATTTAAACATTTATTTTTGGTGAGTAATGCTTCTTTTTTCTTCATAAGTGAAAATGCAGCCTCCTCATCTTTTTGTAAGGGTCAAAGCAGAAGATCCTCAATACTTGTACCTACAACCCTCAGATATATTATTTCTCTTGGAAGACATTTTGACCATCTCCTCTGCTACCTTCAGTGAACATAACTGATTTTTTTCCATATTGGTACATCTGTTTATCAAATGCAGTAAAAGCTAAAAAAAATAATTAATGTATAAAATCACAATTGAAATCTCTTTAAACCATTTTTCAAGAAGCATTTGCAAATTTGATAAAATCTTAGGGTAAAAAACGTTTGATTTATTTATTGCCTTACATTAAAATGCAGAAACAAATACATAAGTTTATAAGCTTTTATGTGGATTTACCTCAATTATTACCTTCTGGGATTTCTGAAATAGAAATTTGCTCTCTGAAAAGTAAAGTCAAGCAATTCATGAATTGGTGAATGAAATGAAGCATTTTAAATTTTATAATAGGACTATCTAACAGCCACCATTAATTTAAATTGGTTGTATATTTAAAATAATTTAGGATGCTTTCCAAAATTTACATTCTTGACTTTAAGTGTGAGCTGTTATACTGCATTTTCAAAACTTTCTCTTTTTAATATTAGGATGCTATTATTGCCAACAACAAGACAATGTTAAATGTGTAAAATTACAATAAGATAATGCATATCCTAGATTTTTCTTAGCTCTTATAATTGCATTACTTTCTTTAGTCTATTTCATCTCTTTTTAGATCTAATACCTGTTGAATATATATGGTAACTGATTAGTTAATAACTAGCCTAAAATTCAGCATTTATTGATACACGAGATCAGCTTTAGCTGTATGTGACAGTGTATGCTACCATTTCCAAATTACACATTTGAAACCTCTCATTTTATGCTATAGAATGTGCAAATAAATTTTTAAACAAATAACTTTATACTTTATTGCATTTATTTTCATATATTGGTGCACTAATTGTATTTTTCAGATATTGTAATTTGTATAAAACATTCAAAAGTGGTTTATGTAAATTTATATATACATAAAATAGAGAGTTGAATAAAACTTTTGAAGTTGGTTCCCATAAAACTGTACTTAAATTTTTCAAAATACTTAGATTTTCTGAATGTAGTTGCATTTCTTCTGTAATGAAATCCAATCCAGTTTTTTATTTTTTGAATTTTAACTTTCTGTTTTCATATATAGGACTCCTTTTTATCTTAAATATATAATATTTTATTTACCATAAATGCTTAATTTAGTTTCTTTTTACAATTATAGTAAGTTTTAACTTTTATTATAAATACATTATTTGAGAATTAGTTTCTTTATATTTATGTTAATGTTAATTACTTTTTTAAACAATAACTTTTTAACTTCTTGTGTTATAATAAGGTTTATCAATGAATTTTTTATAGGAAACAAATTCTTTTGTTATGAATATGTTTACAGGACACATAAAAGCAGAGCAAGTATTTCCATATCCTGATGGTAAGTAAATTTTTAAATTTAATTATACTTAAAAATATTAGAAATTTATGATATTTAAAACTTTTGAACTTTAGATTAATTTATTTTACGATTTGAAGTAATTTACTTCGCAATTCTTTATATGCATTAATTTAAAATTTACAGAATTTTTTTATTCAACATTCAGATTTGGCATTTCAATGTAAATGTCAATATGATATATCAGATGGTAATATGGTATGATTCAATATGGTATTTCAGCGATTTAAAGCCAAAAATTTCTGTTAGGAGTTTAAAAATAGCATAATACAAAACAGAGATTAATTAAAAAAGTTAACTAATCAATGAAACTAAAAATAACTGAAGTAAATTAGTGCGAATGCATCACTACTGTAACTTTGGAAGAAAGGCTATATCAACATAAATTACCTGGGGCCTGAGCAGCTACCAGGCGCGTCGGTAGGCGGTGGATCACCGAACGTCCTGTAGGAATGACAGGATAGCCTTGAATATAGAATCAGAGGCCGCGAACCAGCTCCCGTAAACCCTGGTGTTATGCGTTCCGTGCCTAGGGCTAATTGGCACCGCGGTATTGGTGTCTTAACGGAGCCTCTAGTTGCCTGGCAAACTTCTAGAGTAATTTGCCTTGCCCAGTATCTCAGGCAATGCTGGGTGGACCTATATTACCTGAGCTTATAAATTGTTATCTTGTGGCTGAAAAGACACAAGAAATAACAATCCTTTCTGCATCTACAGGTGATGCCTCTGAAGTTGACCTTGCTGAAAAAGACAAGTGAACTCAGAGGCTGTCTTGTAAAGGGGCAGTAATGAATCCTTCACTTGAGGTAGAAATGACCTCCAAACCATCTTCTGGTGAAAGTCAGGAAGCTATCCCTTGTATGACTGACTCTCTGACCAGATGGGACTATTTCAGCAAGACCCTATCTGCTGGAAATGTCATACGCAAGAGGAAACGGCAGAGCATATCATTTATGAATGGGAGGCTCTTGCCCTCCCTAGATTAACCTCTTTAGGCATCATCCATACTAGAGAGTTACACCTAGACTCCATTAAAGGGTTATCGGACTTTATCAATAAAGTGGGTGACCCGAGTAACTGGAACTAGGAAACATTGGGTTTGGAGTTAATGGTACAAAATGCTGATAAAAGCAGAGGTGCCCAATGACATACAAACCCAATTCTAAGAAGAAGAAGAACATAAATTATGTAATTGAAGAAAATTGCTTAAAAATATTTAAAATTGCTCTAAAATAAATTGATACACATAATACTTATATTATAGTATAAGGAATTTACTCATTATAGTATTGTATATTTGTGAAATAGTTTCATATGCAATATTTAACAAACATTTAAAAATCAAAATAATTTTTTTAAAATAAAATTTTGATATCCATTGCTTTGAAATAATAGCGTATAAAAGTATGTTTAATTCATCCAAAATTGTATTTTATTTATCATACTTTTTGTTCGTAGAGTATTTGTCTAATTTAAAAAATACTACTATGTAAATTATATCTATTTTAGACATAACTAAGTCCTCTTCTTCCTAAATTTTCTATTATTAAATTTTATTGTGTATGAAAATTTGACATTTATTGATTTACTTAATTAAATTAATATTTATTAAAATAATTTTTCAGTTTTGAATGCTGAAGATAAATCTACTTTGCAAATGCTATTAGAACCGCCAAGGAAATTTTTTGAGGTACTCTAATATTCAAAGTTTTATTTTATAAACATAATTATTACATTTAGTAACTTTAATAAACTTTTTGGTAAGAAAATGGAGAGAAATAGTTTTTTGTTAGATCTCAAATTAAGTGTGTCTAGATGGTAATAAAAAAGCTTATACAGCTGTAATATCTGCATTGGATCATATGGAATCATCAATCCCACTACCAGATGTGAAAAAGAATGTCAAAAAATTATTGATTTTCTTTGGCAGGAGCCGTGGAATTTGTAGATCACAAACAAGTTACATGTCATATTTTCATTTATCATTTTATCAGTTTTACTGCTACAAAGTGTTGATGTTAGATAAACTCACTTTTGTATTTGGTACTCACATTTCACACACTAACATTTGTTTCTAAGTTATCTAAATCCATGTGTGAAATGTGACGAACCATATATTTATCATAGTGTAATTTATTATAGAACCCTTCTATCATCATTATAGGTGCAGCTTGTCCTTATTTGGACCTTGCGCCATAAAACCCAACCAACCAACTGTCATCATTATAGATTTTCTTAACTCGGGTCTTTTAATTCTGAATGATTTTGCTTGGGGAACTATGCAATAGAAATCTTTATTTTTTATTTTTGAGTACAGTAGATTTTATAAACTTTTTGATTTTAAATTACACAATTTATATTAAATAATTACTTATTATTATGTATTTTGCATTTTATATTTAATTATTTTTCTGATTTTTAATGATGGTAGCTACTATTATTTTTGTGTCTTAAGCAATTTTAATGTCGCTGGGATTTTGTGAAGAATGAAATTATTAAAAAGTTAAAAATCCTATAAAATCTTGCTGATAATGTTTTTCAATTAAATTAGATTTATAAAGGGTGAACATTAAAACTGCCATAAGAGTTTTCAATTTAAAGAAATTTATATGATGTTAAATTAGAATAATGTGCTACCAAAATGATTGTAAAGTGCAAATGAGTTTCACTATTAAAGAAAACTGAGCTTATAGCTGAATGATTAGTGCTCTGTAATTTCATTTCAACAGCTCATTGGTTTTATCCTCATCTTGGTCAGGAAGTTTCAATATTGTTTAGTATCCACTTTAAACTAGTTCTTGGTCTAGTTAGCCTTCATATGTAAAAAACTGACCATAGAGTTTTAATCAAATCAAACCAATCTGTAAAGAAAATTGGGTAGAAGGTCAATGAATTTCTCATATTCTTTTCTAGAAATCATTTGTCATAATTTTTTGTAATAAGTATCTTGGAGAGATATAGAAATGAAGATGATATGAAATATTTCGGTGGAAAACCTTAGAATATTTCAGTGGAAATTCTTGGAATTTCACTGTAAAATGCTTTTACATTTTCTGAATCCATATGGCCAATCTTTCTGTTATTTATCTTTCACCTTATATAATGCTATTCTGAAGTTCTGTATTAAATAATAGATTTTTGGATTGAATTTCAAAGAGTATGTTATGTATAATGGGTCTCTTCCTGCAAAGAATTGTTAATCAAAAATACTTGGGCTATATAGTCTATTTTATATTTCATAATTAAACAAATGCTGGATAGAAGCTTCCATAACAATTATGCACAAAAATTTTCATCCTTCATTATGATTCTCATCCTTTCTCAATGCTTCTTCAGAAAAAAGGAAGTTCTCGTGTTGAGAAAAACGAGTTATTGAATTTGCTGATTCAGTTGAATCTTCTAAATGATTGTTAAACAGATATTTTCAATGAATATTTTGTATTATTCATTTAATTGGTTCATATCTTGAATAATTGACTTATTGATGTACATGTTATCTTTATAGGAAATAATTTTTATTATAGATATTTTCCTAAATGCTAAAATTGTGATAGGTAGTTATAACATTTGTATTTGTGGTGTATTTGAGCAGGAAGTCAATGATCCAGATAGAAATGATGAAATTGCTATGGTTGAAGAGCATTTGATGAAGCAATTAGGAGAATTAGGAGCATTTGGCTTACAAGTTCCTGAAGAATATGGTGGCTTAGGAATGAATAATACACAATATGCTCGAATGGTTGATTTAGTGGGACGTCATGACTTAGGAGTTGGAATAACTCTTGGAGCACATCAAGTAAGTATATGAAATATGTATACACATACATACTTATAATTATATAAAAATAATTTAAATTTTTATTTAATTTGAAAAAACAAAATAAATATTTAAAATTTAATTATATTTTTTTTTGTATTTGTTTTTATCTTTAAATTTTCATTCAATTTAACTACTGCCTGAAAATTTCTTTTAATGTCTTAATTGCTTATTGTAATATGTTAAGAATAGAAATTTAAGATATCTTAAAAAATATTCAGATTTAAATATTTAAACTTAGGAATAGATATAATATTCTTATCAATTATTTCTGTGACATATTTATGAAATGTTATATTTTAAATACTTTCTGATGAATTTAATTTACAATTTGAAGTTATAGAAATATAATAGTTTTTCTGTTTGTATTAGTTTTAGTTTTATTAGTTTTTAATAAAAATTAGACAAATTAGTTCTTAAGCAACCTGTTTGGTTTGTTCTTAAGTGTGCTGTATTCTTTGTATTTTCAGTGGTAAATGTTTTGCATTTTATTTGATTAATAATAGGCCGAGCTGGCAGCCGAATGGTTAGCACTCTTGCCTTCGGTTCAACAGTTCATGGGTTTGAATCCCACCTTGCACATGGATGCTTATAGTGGTTCAGAATCTACTTTAAACCATAGGTCCCGGTCTTATCAGCCCTCGTGTGCAAAAAATGACCGTTGAGCGACAAACCAAACTTGATTAATATTAGAAGTATTTCATATAGTAGATTTTTATGATAAAATTTCATATATTGTTCTCTTGAAATAATAGCCCCTAAGTTTAATTATTTTCCCTTTGATTGTATAAAAAGTATAGCAAAAAGTTTATGATATTTGAAATAAATCTGTTATTGTTCATATGGTTTTTGATACTGTGTCTAAATGGTGAGTGCATCAAAAGTCACTTCCTACCTTGCACAAAAATTTTAACAAAATCAAAAAATAAAAGAGTGCTGAATTGTCAAAACAAAAATTACCACCAAATATCAATATACTTTATGTAGGATTAGTGTGACAATACTTTAAGCTATAGTTCAGTACTCTCTCAATAATAGCAGTAGTTCTGTGTTTCTAAGTTCAAATTCAACCATCATAGTATTACAAGAAGATGTTGTTCCATTCTATTATGTATGTCCATTATTTATCTCTCCATTGGCAATACAAATGGCTTCAAAATTCCATTCAATTGCAAACAATATTGTGTGATATAAGCGGACTCTGTATGATGTGTAGCTAATGTGTGGCTGAATGATCCATCACTGCAAAGTGTGCAATATTCTTGTCATGTGTAATGGTGCAATGAGATGCATGCAATCACTGCTATTGGTTTTCCATTCTCTCTCTCTTGCATCTATTGATTTCCAATCCATATAATAGTTGCTTAGTTTTGTCCAACGTTATCACTGATTTCTCTGAAGAATAATATGCAATCTCTATTACCATTTTACTTTAGTTGAACTCAGAAATTTAGTGAAAAAATTCATAGTATCTTCTGCATAGCATAGTTAAACAGCTTATTCAAGAAAACAATTCTACTTCAAGCCAACAACCTCTTCTCCCTTTAAATAGCACTTACAACTGGCACTATAGTCGCCCATAATGTGGATATTTTAGCTATGCTTAAAAATTTAGATATTATTCTAATTTAAATATTTAAAGTAAATTATAAGAATAGTATAGTATTTAGTAATTTTTAAGATTGTATCGTGCTTATTTAAAGCACAGTAACTACTGTGTTAAAAAGGTTGATTTCACCTTAGTGTTACTTTATGAAAAGTAAAAACAATACAGAAGTTAAAAGATTTTTTTGTGTTCCATCACATAATGCAACCATGAAAATTTTTATGAGACTTACATTTTTATAAAAAAGAAAACCAAGACATTTTTAGAACTTAACCTGAAAAATGTGACTAAATGTAATGAGTTAATGAGGCTGTAATTAGGATGAATTAAATTCCATGAACCTTAAATCTTCATACTTAAATCACTTGGTCAAATGGTGAGATTAAATGGAAATACAATATTAATTTTTTGTTGTTAAACAGTTGTAAGAGCTAATCTTTTAGTTTTAAGGAACTTAAGATAGTATAACACACTTTTACGTTAAATTAAAAAAAAATATATATCTTCTTTATTTCCCATTGATAAAATTCTATGTTTCAAATCATGTTCTTTTTTACTATTCCAATGATAAAATTGTATTATGAAATGTCTGCATTAGTACAATTATATATATATATATATATATATATATATATATATATATATATATAAATTCTTTATTTAATTCATATTTTTTGAAATGATTGCTGTGTAAATATATATTATAGTTTTAATTAAATATTAGTTCCTTTTTAATAATACATTCTTTATGCTTTCATTGCATATGTTTTATTAGTTATAAAACTAAAATTAAAATTTTTTAACTGTCTTCAAAGTGTTTTCTTTTATAATTATTTTTTATGATATCGGAATATGTCTGCTAAACTTTTTGGATGACACCAGATATAATTACACTACCTATTTTATCTGACAAGTTGGCATCATTCTTTTGCCAATTTAACAGATAAAATGCTTTTGCCTTATGTTCAACAATTAGTGGGTTTGAATCCCAACTTGGACTTGATGCTTATAGTGGTTCAGAATTTTCTGTAAACTGTAAGTCCTAGTCTTATTAGACATTATATGTTAGAAATGACTGTTAAGCAACAAACCAACCAAAACTATCTTTAAATTAAACCAGTGAACGAAACCAAAAATTTTTTCATTACATAAATAGTTAAATTAAAACATTTTAATTTTTTAGCAATTATAATTTTTTTGAAATTAATTTATAATGTCAGACAGATTTAACATAATTATATGAAAATCTGATTAGATCCTGAAATCTTATGTAAAATATTTGATCATATGGTTACAAAATGTGTATTATGTGATGGAACTATTAAAAATATTTATATTTGACTTTAAATATTTTCTTAACTTATTATATATTCATGTGCTGAAGAGTTTTTTTTTAGTTTCTATTCTAGTTTCAATTTATGTCATGCTATTTTATATTTCTATTATTTAGTCTATTGGATTTAAAGGGATATTATTGTTTGGAAATCCAGAGCAAAAGAAAAAATATTTACCTGATTTAGCTATTGGTAAACAGATAGCTGCTTATTGTTTAACTGAACCAGGCAGTGGATCAGATGCTGGAGTAAGTTCCAATCAATATTTTTGTATTTAATCTTAGAAAATATTGCAATTAAATTATTTATTATTTTAATACATTAAGTTCTGCTATTTTATGAGTAATCTGTTAAATTTAAAGCTTTGTTACATACTGAAAGGATTTTTATCTATGCAAAATTTTGAATCTTTTTATTCACATTTGTTTGTAACAAAGTAAATTTAATTGTATTTTTAAATAAGTTAATACTCTTTCTCATTTCCTTTTACTCTTTCTTGAATTTATAACTATTTTAAGCATACGTATACATTGATGATTCAAAATGTAACCATCACTGCATTTCAAAAAATATCTTGTTTAAATAAGATAGTTACTTACTATAAATGAGGAATGTTTATTAATGGTAATGCCAAACCATTTTATATATGAAAAATGCATAATGATTAAGATCAATTAAGAGCAAACTGCTATAGTTTGGGAAAGTATAATTCTGAAATGATGTTTTCTCTTTTTTCCTGATTTTAATAAAACATTTATATGTGTTATTTGAAATGTTAGAGTATTTTCTTTTATTTTAATTTTTGAATCCTTACATGGATCCCAATCATAATAATTCTAGTTTTTCAATATGTAAGTAGTTCTTACATAATTGTTTATTTTAAAAAAACTTTTCCAAGTCCCTTTAAAAATATCCCAGGTAACTTAGCATTATTATGTTATACCTGAAAATTCAATCATTGAGTATTATCATTATCAAGAAGGTGCAATAGCAATATTTCAATACAAACTTAAATTATTTAGCAGTAAATCTGATACATTGTTTGTTCACAATGAATTATGAAATCATGTTGATGTGGAGGGAAATAATTTTGCTGATTTTAAATTAAAAGAAATATCAAATGTTAGATTTTTATATTTAATGTACAGATACCCAAGAAAACAATTGAATTTTTTCATGATGATAGGGAAATATATGAAAGAAGTATATATATATATATATATATATATATATATATATATATATATATATATATATATATATATATATATATATATATAAAATCAATATACATTTTTCACCAATATCACTATTTAGTTTTAATGCATAAATTTTGTAATCCCTGTGTGGGCAAATTTACCGAATCATATGATATAGTTGTCATAACTTATATATTTAATTTTTGTTTGCTTATTTTGTTATAAATGTTTCTTTTTATTTGTGTAGTCTATTAAAACAAAAGCAGTTCCTTCTGCTGATGGAAAGTATTATACAATGAATGGAAGTAAGATATGGATTAGTAATGGTGGAATAGCAGATGTTTTTACAGTTTTTGCAAAGGTATTTAAGTTTTGCTGTTTTGCATTTAGTATTCTATAGAGTTATGTTTTAAATAAATAGGAAGAACTCTTAATTTTTGAAATATATTTTCTCAACTCTATTAAAACTAAGAAAGTTGTAATAAAAGATTAAATATTTTTTGATGAAATGTTTATAATTAAATTTAGTTATTTGATTGCTTATGCTTTAGTCTAAATTTGATTTAAGAGGATTAATCTCTCTTGTAATTTACAATTCAAATTTACTTAAACATTTGATTTCTAAATTTTTCAGTTTTCATACATTTTTTTTTTAATATTTTGGTTCCATACCATTAAAGGGAATATTAGTAAAGGAAATGTTTTAATTGAAATAATGCAGCTTCTTTTTCTTTATCTATTGAAATTAATTCAGCATCAAAAATATCATGTGTAGTACAACTTTAAAATGCTAAATACCCAATTTTCATAATTATATGTTCATAAAGATTAAAATTAATATTTGCTTTGTAAGCAAGAAAAGTTATCCATATATATATTTTTTAAGGCATTATTTTTAGAGCTTAAATTTACTGTGCAGTTCCTGAGTAAAAATTAATAAGTTGTTTGATAACACAATTTTATCTATAATTTACAATCTAAAAATTCTTTAATCATCATTAAAAAAATTAGTTTTTTTCCATATATTAAATGAATAAAGTGAATAATTTTCATTTTAGATACCTGTTGAGACAGATAAAGGAACTGTTGAAAAGATGGGAGCTTTCATTGTTGAACGAAAATTCAAAGGTGTAAGTAGTGGTCCTCCAGAGAAAAAAATGGGTATTAAAGCTTCAAATACTGCTGAGGTGTACTTTGAGGATGTGCAAGTACCTGCAGAAAATCTTATTGGTGAAGTGGGGGATGGATTTAAGGTTAAGAATGAAACATTAAATTATTTACAAGTTTTTATTTTTATTTATGCATTATTTATTAATTTTTTGTAAAAATAAAAACTGTAATTTTGTTCTCCATAAATATTTTAAAAGAAAAGTTTTTATTAATAATAAATTTTTAATTTTAGATTGCAATGAATATATTGAATAATGGCAGATTTGGTATGGCAGCTTGTCTAGCAGGCACAATGCGTGTCGCAATTGAAAAAGCTATTGATCATGCTGCGAACAGAACACAATTTGGAACCAAAATTTCTCAGTTTGGAACAATACAAGAAAAGCTTGTTCGCATGTGCATGAAGCAATATATTACAGAAGTTAGTTTTCTTTAATTAAATTTTATAATTTTATTTAAATTTCAGTTACTGGTGAAGTTTATGTCATACAAATTATACTGATTTTAATTATATTATTGAATTTAACAAATTTATTTAAAATCTTGTTATTATGAGTATTAATTTTTTAAGATATATATTTTTATGAATAATTATTATCATAAATTGTTTTATTATATGTGGGTATTTATAAGATTTGAAAATATTCTGCAATATTGATTGAAGATGTCTCTTTTTAAAATTGAAAGCAGGTATCAATCTGAAAAGAAAATACCACTGTTCATCATTTAAATACTTGTGGGAAGCGTGCCTTGAAATGTTAATGTTGCAGTTTGCTCCATAGAGATCCTCTACAAACTACTGAATATAAACAAATTGTGTTTATCTCTTTTATCACAGGCATCTAAATACAAATTAGTATACAATGTTGTTTCTACATCATCTATCATGTTAGGTTATTTTTGCTTCAGATGTATTTATAAACCATTTGTATCAAACTTTTTAGAATTGTGAAGTTCTTTGTTTCATTTTCTCACTTCTCATTTGTTTCATTTTCCATTCTAAGTTGAATGATCTTACAATAAAAGCAATGAGAATTATAGGATTAACCATTTATAATTTTAGTGGAAAAGTGCTAGATGTACTTATATAAGGATCTGTTAAATGCAGTTGCAGGTCTCCATAAGCATTTTAAAGTAGAAATGGAAAATTTTGAGACAGGAATTAAAAAAAAAAGAAAGGAAACAAGACGAAAAAAAAAAAGATATTTCTGAAGCAGATATTTTTAAACTTGATTTAATTATTTTAAAATTAGAAAAAGAAAAAAATCTTTGGCTGTGATTTTTGAAGGAATCAAAGATTATCTTCAGTGGCCAGCCTGACCAAGCTGGTATTTTGATTTCCTCAAAATCGAATTCCAAGCTCTTCTAGCCGAGCTGGCAGCCGAATGGTTAGCGCTCTTGCCTTCAGTTCAACAGTTCGTGGGTTCGAATCCCACCTTGGGCATGGATGTTTGTAGTGGTTCGGAATCCACTTTAAGCCGTAAGTCCCGGTCTAATTAACCCTCGTGTGCAATATATGACCGTTGAGCAACAAACAAACCAAACCAAGCTCTTCTATCTTTGGTCATGGACATCTAGTTAGTTATTTTTTAAATTAAGTTCATTTCCAAACAGTCAATCCACCTAAATTTAAATCTTTTTTTTTCCCTTCAGATGCCGAATAATTTGGATCAAAGATTATCTAAACAATAAAAATGAAAAATGAGACTGAAATTAATATTTAACAAAAATTAATATTTGAAGGGATCTTATCTTTAACTAAAATTGATAATAAGCTAAATCTATTCATAAAAATAGATTACTTATTGAAAAAAATCTGATTAAATTTAATAATTCTTAATTTATATAGTTTTATTTACCTATATGCATAACCCTTTTCACTATTTTCACTAACTTTTCAAGTAATTGTATGTTTTTTCTTCAAGCATTTTTATTATGTGTAAATTATAGAATTTATCTATTCTTTCAAATTTTAATAAAAAATTTTCAGAATCCTATATTTGTTCATATTTATTTTCATCTTTAACATGAGATGCTGCTCTTCAAGCTTTGTTAATAGTTTCATTTACATATTATTTAAGTATAAATTTGATTATATTATGAAACGTTTAGTATATGAAAATATTAATAAATTTTAATTAAAAAAATAATTTCTGTGGTTTGATTCTAACAGTGCTAAATATTATGGTTTTACAAAATAATGAATGAAGAATAATGATTTTGAATACTATGTTTCTTTTATACTTGATTTTTTTTTTAGAAAGATATTTCAGCTGCACTGTTTTAAACTATTTTTACTACACTGATATATTCTGCATTTATTTTATTTCAAAGTTATTAATATTGATGTTATATAAAAAAATTGAGTGTTCAATTTTAAACTAGTTTTTTGCAGTTTTTGTTAAAAACACAATGACTTTTAGGAAATCACTTATAAAGATTAATAGATGTTTTATAAATAATTAAATCCAGTACTCTCATATTTTAAATTATAGAATATATTACTGTTTAAAAGACTATAAATATATTTATTTATGTATTATTTTTCTCTATTTTTTCAATGAACAAAAACAAATATTATAAAAAAGAGAAGATATTTTTTCATATTTTATGCACCTCATTTATTCTTCATAAAATAAATATAATTTTGGTATGAATGTAATTTTGAGTTTTATAATAATGGATGAAGTAACTTAAAAATATTTGGTTAAATCAAAATATTATTCATTAAATTATTAATCAGGTTAAGATAAGAAAGCTGTTATTTTGAAGAAATAACTGCTATTCTTAATTTTAAATGCATACTTGCTTTATTATTCCCAAAAATTTCCTCTATTTAAATTCCTAAATTTTCTTAAAATTTAATTTTTGAATACTGCACACCCTGACCTCATTTTCATTAAAATTCTCTAATATATTGTTAATTCATGATTTTCTCTTATATAAATGTCATAATGCAACATGTTATGACATTGATAATAAAGAAATGATGAGTTGATTAAAATTATTTTACACTTATTATATAAGTAAAATTAAGGTTTGTGAATTTTTTGTTTTATTTTTGGAAATTGAAATATACATTATACTCTATTATAATAGTATGGTTGCGGAAAACCTTATTGAGTTTTAAATTTTGGTTGTTTTAGACATTTTTTAAATAGATTAAATTGTTCTGATATTTTTAAGCTCTCGAATTTTTCACTTAGTTTTTATTTTAAAAGAGCTTATATTTTTTTATGAAATGAATGAAAGTTTTTGAAATTTATGCCATCAAATTAGCTTTCAATGAGAAAAATTTTGTGCTGTTTCTTTTTATTATAAGTAATCTTAGAATTCATAGCTAAAATTTTTGTATTTCTAGATTCAGCAATATATTAGTTGCAAGTATAATTTCAAGTTCTTATATATTTTTTAAATGATATTCTTGTTGTTTAGTGTAGATATGATTCTAATTGGATGATATAGATTATATATTTATTGTGTAGCTCTTTCATGTACATCATATCATTATGCTTTAATATTTATTTAATATAATATTGAATATTAAGCTGTTAAAAAAAACTTTTTTTGGTAGCATTTGATGTCTGTTGAATTAATTGTTAAGGGAAATTTCCTTTAATATATTTTCATGAAAGCTACCTCTTTGAGAAAGGTTATTTCTAATTTATGCTACAACAAAATGTGGTATACTGTAGAAATGCATAATCCCTTTAATGAAATGGTGTATTAATAGCTAAAATGAAACCATTTAATCATTTTAAAATTTTTTTAAGTTTAAATTGATTTAGCTTTTAAATAAATTACATAAAGGTAATATTACCTTCATATGATACATAAAAACAGATGTTATCTACATAAGTTATAAATAATTGCCATTCATGACTTTAAGGCAGGTAGTAATAGAAAATCAAAATAAATTATTGATTTTATTAAATATCACTTAAGAAGCTCTAGATAATATCGATTTTTATAGATCTTTCTATTTTATATTTGCAATAAATAGTTAATTTTGACAAAATGTAAACTTCTTATATTAAGTATAAAACCTCTGAAATTCGTGTGAAAGTTAGTGAAATATTTATTAATTTTCTAATCCTAAAGTTACTATATTGGTATTTTTATTATATTGAAATGTGAAATTATACTTGTGAAAAAATAAAAAAAAACTGGGATATATTTGAAATTTTGAATTTTCAGGTTGTTTTTATTATTGTTTTTATTTTAATTTTCTTCCAAGATCATTGCAAACTCAATATTCTGAAAATAGTTAGTATGGAATGACAGATATTTTATCCTTTTCCAAAATTTCTGTGTTAAAACATTCATCTTTGAAATTGAGATTTTATAAATATGATATTATTTTTATTTAATTTTTACTAAAGTGTGATGAATTAAAATCCCCTCTTTTTCTTTTTTCTAGTCAATGGCTTACATGATTTCAGGAAATATGGACCGTGGATTTGTAGATTTTCAACTAGAAGCTGCCATAAGTAAAGTGTTTGCTTCAGAAGCTGCATGGTATGTTGTTGATGAAGCCATACAAATTCTAGGTGGAATGGGCTTTATGAGATCGGCTGGTTTGGAACGTGTCATGCGTGATGTACGAATTTTCCGTATCTTTGAAGGAACCAATGATATTCTGAGACTCTTTGTTGCTTTAACAGGTTTAGTTTCAATTACAAATTTCTTTTTTCCTAAAGGTTTATGTAAAATAAACTCATCTTAGTTTTCTTTCAACTTTGTAGGTCTACAGTATGCAGGTGGTCATCTAAAAGAGCTACAAAGAGCTTTGAAAAATCCAACAGCTAATCTTGGTTTGATATTTGATGAAGGAGCAAAGCGTGCAAAACGAGTAATTGGATTAAGCAGCCCACCATCTATTTCACATTATATTCATGATAAATTTACAGATTCTGGAATCATGGTAAATTTAATTTGTATTCAGATTGCATTTTTTAAAATTATATCTTATCATTAAGGACATATTTTTAAACTTTTAAAAAGTTTTACAGGAAAATCGTTATTGAAATTTTGACTTTAATTTTTATATAAGAATAATTAACCCTATACAACAAATGTAATGTTTCCTTTTATTCCAAGACTTAATTGTTTTCTTAAATATTTTATGGTTAGCTTTCATTTTAGCTTAAAAATGTTTTCTTCTAGAATTTTTGGACTTTAGGCATGAATAATTATTTATAAAACAGCAGATAAAGTTTTTTAAGTTATCATAAACTGTTTAAATTTAGATTCACATACCATCCAATTTTTTTCTCTGCATCTCACAAGTGAGATGTGAATTTTTTTGAATGAACATTAAACTTCCAAAGTTTAATGAAAATATAATAACATCTTTTATTAAAATCTATATTATGATTGCCATTTTTGGTATGGAAATTCTTTGTGCATTTATTTTAGGCTGATTTTTTTAGTTAAAACTTAACAGGTTTTGAATGATACAAGTTTTGGATTTATACAAACAATACTTAGAAAATAAAAAAATATATTGGGAAGAAAGAATGAATTCATATTGTTAAGAATGTTAATATAGCCAATTAGACTAGTATAATGGATAAAACATTCCATAATTAAAACTGTTTCAATAGTTTTATTTTTAGCTTAAAATCAATGTAAAAACTTCTTAAAGAACAAATGCAAAGTATTCAGTTTCAATAATTTTGATTCGTAATGCTAGATGAAAATAAGAATATAGCTCTTTAAAATTACATCCTCTCTGATTTGAATTTTTTTATAAAAATTTTTATTGAAAAAAGTAATTGCATTTGTATTAAGATAAATTTTTATTACCTGAAAATATGAATTATATCTTTAAATTACCTACTTGATGCTCATAATAAATATTGGAGTATTTTATTATTGAAATCACACACAATATTAAATATTGAGGAGGAAAAAATTATGTGTGATAAAATTTCTAATTAACTAAGTTATACTTTAATAGTCTTTCAAAATTTTTAATTTATAAACTTTTAAATTATTGTATTACAGGAATGCACAACCTATGGCCCTCAGGTGAAAATTGGCCCACGTCGCCTTTAAAGTTAGCCCGCGAATGTTGTTAATAAAATAAGATTAATTTAAAAAGAAATGAGACTCTTTCAAATAAACAAAAGAAAAAATCTGATAGGAAAACGATTCTACTTCAGAATAAATATTTTACATCTGTTCATTAAATTTTTTTTTATAACACAGTTTTTCAGTTTGTTCCCTTCATGGCTACCCGAGAGTATGAATGTTCATATAGGAGAAGCTCGCGGTCGCAGACAAAGTCAAAAACAAATGCGTATTCACGCATGCGTGCCGGAACAGTTTCGATTCGAAATTACGTTGAGCCAATCGAAAGTTTCTGATCTAGTTCACGTTTTTCTCCATGGTGAGCATTACCAAAAAGAACTTCCAACTTCTACTTAGTGGTAGCGATCATTCTAATAAACACTGCGTGGTTTTGCTTGAAGATTGGTTATCTCGCAATCACAGCCATAGAACAGATCAGATATTATTTTTTTTAAATTCACATTCTTAGTTTAGTAAAATCAATTTTATTGAAGCAAATAGAAATATTTAAGTAAAATGAGTGGAAAAAAGAAAAGTGATTTTCAAAATCGGAAATTTCAAGATTCATGGACAGATAAATATTGTTTCATCTATTACAATAATACTGTCACATACTTAATATGTAGTAGCAAGATTGCAGTGGCAAAAGAATATAACATAAAGCGGCATTATTAAACGAAGCATAAACAGTTTGCATCTATAAAAGCATATGAACAATCGCAAAAAATTTATCAACTCAAAAAATCTTTCAGAAGTCAAGCAAATTTTTTTCAAAAACATGCATCTGAATTGGATTCCTATGTGGAAGTGAGCTTAGATATCGCCGAAATTATTGCTAAAGAAGGTAGGCCATTCACAGATAGTGATTTTGTTAAAAAGTGCTTGATTGCATCAGAAAAACTTTGTCCTGAAGCAAAAAGGAAATTTGAGAATATAAGCTTGAATAGAATGACTAATCAAAGAATACAACAGTTGAATGAAGACATAGAAAATCAAGTTAAATCTGCTGCTTCAAACTTTATATACTTTTCTTTAGCTGTTGATGAATCTACAGATCGAATATAAGTGGCCCAATTACTTGTGTTTGCTCGTGGAATTGATGCAAATTTTTGTGTTATGGAAGAACTTCTAGGAATGTTTCCCATGAAGGGACAAACAACTGGAAGTGAACTTCTTTCCAGCTTGATACATTTGTGTGATGCAGCATCTTTAAACATGAACAAATGTGTTAGGATTACCACAGATGGAGCAAAATCCATGACTGGTACAAAAATTGGAATGGTTACCTTGTTAAAAGAACGGCTTTCCCAGTGTGGTGTAGAACTGATGCAGTTTCATTGCACTCTCCATCAAGAAAATTTATGTGGTAAAGAATTAGGATTTGCAAATTTAATGCAGTCTGTATTTGAAGTGATTAACTTTATTCGTAGTAATGCCCTCAAACATAGGGAATTCAAAGAATTTTTATAGGAATTTGATGACCTGCCTTCTGATAATCTTTATTACACAGAAGTTAGATGGCTCAGCCGAGGAGTTGCCCTTAAGTGTTTTATGGAACTATTTGATGAAATTGTTGCATATCTAAGTGACCATGGTAGAAATACTAGACGGTTAAAAGAAACAAGTTTCCAGTGTGATTTAGCTTTTCTGACAGACGTAACAGGCCATTTGAATGATTTAAATACAAAGTTACAAGGAAAAAATCAATTCATTTTTCAATTAATAAATAATGTAGAAGCATTTAAACAAAAGTTATGTTTGTTTCAAAATCAACTGAAAATCAAAAATTTTGCACATTTTTCTTACTGCAAAAAAATGCATGAAAAATTTCCTCACATAAAAATGCAGTATAAGGATCAAATACAAATCTTGCGTAATGCATTTGATGGTCGTTTTTCAGATTTTGAAAAATGCAAATCCAAAATTGATGTATTTTCTTCTCCATTTTTTGTTGATGTAAATCAAGTGGACAAGAGTATGCAGTTAGCCTTAATTGATTTACAGAATTCTGATATTTTCAAAAATCAATTCAAAGAAAAACCGATATTAGAATTTTATAAATACTTACCGGAGGAATTTTCATGCTTAAAGCAAAATACAGCTGCATGTGCAACTTTCTTTGGCAGCACTTACATTTGTGAGCAAACTTTTTCTTTAATGAATTTAAACAAATCAAAAATAAGAAATAGAATAGCAGATGAGAACCTTTCTTCTGTTTTACGTATTGCCACAACGAATCTTAAGCCCAACATAAAATCAATAACTTCAAATATTCAGGCACAGCCATCACATTAAATTTTACTAATTTCTTTCAAAATTTAAATAGTGTTCTTTGTATAATTACCAAAAATTTTTCTCCTATTCAATTTCAAGTTTTTTTCTGGAAATAAAGTATTTTAAGCATATCTATAATGTTTGTGTTTTATTCCTTTATTGTATGATGTTTGCATGAGTAAAATAAGTAAATTAATAATTGTAACTCATGCGTATTGCCACAAAAAACAGTGTTTTCACGTTTATAACATGTTTTAACATTTACATGCTGCTTTGGCCCTCCACATGATCTTTTTTCATATTTTGGCCCCTCATTCTGAAAAGGTTGTGCACCCCTGTTGTATTATAACATAAATTTGTGTATAGCAAGTGTGAAGTGAATTTTGAAATAAGTGTTTTCTGTGATATTTAAAATGTAACTATTAAAAATTTAAATACATTTTTTTGTTAAATTCAAAAGTATTATCTCATATATATTTCCTCTTTATTTAATGTTAAAGGCACCTTTGCTTATTTTAACCTAAATTATTGGATAAATATAGCTATTAATTTATTGCAGTTTTTCTATCATAATATTCATTAAATATATATGCATAAAATAATTGTGAACTTGAAAGGACCTTTTCAGAATATGTAAGGTATTTTGTGAATACATATATTTATGTTTTGTATTTTGCACAAAAAAAAGGGTCCTTATTTATTTTTGTATGCATGACTTATAAAGCACTTCAAATCTATGTAAATGTAAAATATCTTATAATATTTTTAGTAACTTTTCAAATTTAATGTTTATATTTTAAGGTTTCAAAATGCATAGAAAACTTTAGTTTTGCTGTGGAAGATTTACTAGTGAAACATGGGAAAAATATCGTTCGTAAGTAATATTCATCTACAGCATTTTTTATGAATAAAATTTTTCATTGGTTCTTTAATTTTTAAAAAAGAATAATATTTATTAATCTTAAAACGAAAAGAAATGTGTAATTTTATTTTAGAAAAATGTTTGTATCTAACTCCATTAAAAAAACAATATTGGAAAAAGTAAAAATATTTATAAATGACCTTATACAATGTAGTTAAATAAAACATTTAAATTAGTTTCCTATATATGATGCAATTTGTACATAAACAATCGATATTTTTCAGAAATATTTACCAACAAAGTCAACTATTTGTTGAAAACAATAGCATGGAAGTGTAAATCTAATGTTTGTATAGTATTGTTTCTTTAATATACAGTTTGTAAAAGTATTTTCAGTCCCAAGAAATTCCATTCAGACAGTAAAATAAATTAAATTTTAAGTAATTTTTATTAAACATTTTAATGGAGAATTTACATTTTATTTCTCGATTATCGATTTACCATAAATGTTTTACAAACTTTTCATTTAGCATTTTAATGATTAAGGATTTATTTTGAAGCTTTAATTGAAAATAATGACTTAGATATATGATGATATCAATAATTCTTCACTTTTTGTGCTCTAACTTTTTATAATTTAAATTTATTTATAGCAGTTAAAGCTCTACATATTTTCCTTGCTTTGTTAAAGCTTTTAGCTTTTAATCAAGAGTATTCTAATTTCTTCAATTTCATAAAGATTGACAGCAGTGATCTAATTAATGTTGGTTGATTAAAATATCCAAAAGAAGTTATTAGTTTTGACAAAAAAATATTGCTTAGTAAAAATAACATTTAACAATTTGTAGGTTGATTAAAATAATGATTTAACACCATATACTAACAGACCAAATCTATTGCAAAGGCTTGGAATATCTATCATGTTTTTGCCTTATATTCAAAAGGCAAGACTTTTCATAGATAGTAAACTATATTCTCATGCTGCTAAGGAAGATTCTGTCACAAATTTTCTAACAGATATGCTTTCAAAAAGCAAAAGTGCAACATCCATCCCTTTTTTTAGCAGTGGCTGTGATTGAAGTAGTCTTTTTATTCTGAAGACCGTCATTCAACTACTATATGTCACAGTGAGCTGAATTAATGATTTTGATGTCATGTCATGGACAACCTAACAGCCAAAGGTTTTTTACTATCCATTGTGCATCATTAACATCTAGAGGTTCTTTATTGTATAACTTAAACGTTTTCGCTTCCACATGATGATAAACGAATTTGAATGTTTCCAGAGCGAAACACCTCGGGTTAAAACGGAACACGAAATGACGTTAGCCCATTGTAAATGTAATATGGTTCCGAAGAACCAAATTCGTTCTTGAACGTATTTGGACTGTGATGTTTCTACGAACCTGTCTTTTCCAGGATTGTTCAGTAATACCAAAATATCTTCATTTTTATGACACATTTATTTTACATTAACAAACATACACATTAGCTATAAACACAAACACAAATTTAGATGGTTCTTTTTACATTATGTGAAACACGTGTATTTTCCATTGGCTGGAAGCTGCACTTCCACAACCACACCGTTCCTCTCGCTCCAACACACTCCCACTATGCCTCTTGTGTCTCTTACATCAGCACATAACGAAATCAAAAGTTGTCATCTGTTAAGTGCTTGATTTTCACACCTTCCCTCCAGTTTCCATTGTTGGACCTTGTCCCGCAAATGGAAACTACAAAGAATCCTTGAATGTTTCTTTTACCCTTCATCACCATTCCATCAAGAGCCAAATAACACCAAAATTCTAAATGTAACTTAATGCTTAACCTGTTTGCTGACATGCTTCAGCTTACATTTTTTTTTCATATTCTCTTTAAAGGAAAACTAGCCTATACTACTGCTGAATCCATTATATTTATTACAACATAATATTATAATGTAAGAAAATAAGAATCAATATTAACATAAAAAAATACAATTATGCAAATATTATTCACACAAACTTTATGAAAATTAACAACCAAAAACAAATAGAAATATCTACATTATATAATATAAAGTTAAATATGAATAACATGATATATATCAGAAATTATTATCTATTTCTTACTAGATTCATAATGAAAGAAAAAAAATTAATCATCCTCATAGACCCTTGATATGGTATCTGTGATAACATTATTATTGGGCTTATGAGCTATTGTGACCTGATAGCAAGAGAGAGCCAATGACCATCTCTGTAATCTGGTATTCTTCGGGATGCTTTCTGTAAGGTATTTCAGAGGATTGTGATCGGTGAATAAATTTATGGAAGTTCCGTTAGTCCATGCTTCAAACTTATCTAAAACCCATATCACAACATATGCTTCTTTCTCAGTGGTACTCCATTTAGTCTGTGCTGGAGTTAATTTCCGACTGTCGAAGGTTATAGGCTTAGGATTTCCATCTGTGTCTCTGTGCATTAAACATGCTCCACACCAATAACCGAAGCATCTGTGTGGAGTTCAAATTACTTATTTAAATCAGGGGTTGACAATTAAGTGACAGCACATAAACTATCTTTCAATGAGACGAAAGCCTTTTCTGTGTCTTCAGACCAAGGGATATTATTTGGTACAGATTTTCTGATCAGGTCTGTTAATGGCTTAGCAATGTTTGCATAATAAGGAACATATTCCCTATAATAGTTGAACAGTCCTAATATCGATCTTAAGGCTTTCTTAGTTCTTGGTGATTTTAAGTTTTTGATAGCTGCAATTTTATCCGGATTGGGCCCATGCTCTCCTGATCCAACTACATGACCCAAGTATTTCAACTTCTTCTTTAGCTTTCCTTTCTTGTTCAGCTTTCAAATGCAACTCTTCATCTCGTTTTGCTCTCTCCTCTTCCTCTCTCTGCTCTTGATCTTCAATAGCTTTTCTCAATTTTTCTTCTTGACGACGATGTTCTTGAAGTTATCGTAAATGCTCTTCCATTTTTACTTGTTCTTCCTCTTCCTGATGTAGACGCTCTTCTTCTAGTTTCCTCAATTCTTCTTGTCTCTGTCTTTCCAATTCAGCTTCAAGTTCTCCTTGCTCTCTAGTAATCTACATTTTTCTGCTAATGGTGCTTTAGCTTCTTCTTCGGAGATTATTCATTTTTTATTCTTTTCATTTTCTACAGCAGCATCAGCCTCTGAAGGAGGACTGGATCTAATTTTTTCAACATTAGATTTATCTTTAATTTCATTGGTTGTTGTTGTGGATGCTAAAGAATCTACTTTTCTCTTAATTGCGATTATTTCTTCGTTTAACAAGTTACTTTCCACTGGAGTAGTTGAAACCTCTACTTCAGAATTTTCTAAATCAAGTGTTCCTGGATTTGCTTCTATTTCCTTGTGAGCTTCTATTTTCTTTCCCTCCACATTAAAAGTATTCGAAACTATTTCTTTCCCGTGGATATTTTTATTTCCTTTCCGGGATATTTTCTTCTTTGTTCTTTCAACTAACTGAAAACTCTAGGAGTGATCAAAGCTTGCTCATGCAACCCTTCTACAACCACAGCATGCACCATGATATACGGCCTGATATCGTCATCTGCTGACCAAAGACTAAGCTTTCACCTGGGATGCATACTGAGCATAACTTTCATTGTGTAATTTATAACAAGAATCAAAATTCTTCTTGTGTTGTAAGGGAGTTATTCTATGTTCCCTTAAAATGAAAATTTTGATTTTATCATACTGATATAAGTTTTCTTCAGACAACATAGCATTTATTCTTTTGGCACAACCCTTTAAACACTGTAAAATAATTTTCCCTTCATACTGTTCGAGTACTTCATAAAGCTTGAACATACTTTCGGCATGATGGAAAAAGAAAGGCCATTCTTCTGCTCGTTCTGGGGGATCTAAAATTACCCCTTTCATAATATTTAAATAACCTAGAAAAAGTGTTTCCTAATTTATCTTGCCCATATTCTACAGTGCTTTCCGAGTTGCACTCATCTTCCTTTTCTTTTATTTCTAATTCTTGCATTTTAATTTCATGCTCACGTTGCCTTTCTTCAGCTTTGGCTGTCTCTCTATCCGATCAAAAATTATTCTATTTATTAATTCTCAAATAAATGACTCTTTAAAATGTTTAGATTGTGTGATCACATTTTTTATATCTATTATTCTTGCATCCGGAGGAATCTGTTCTCCTAACTCACTAGCCAATATTAACAGATCCTCCTTTCGAGCATTACCCAAGAATGCAAAGGCCATTTTAACAACTAATGTTATCACAAATTACCAAACCTTAAATTATCAATTTTTAAAAATAAAACATTTAAAAATCACACAAATCACCTTTCATTTGTCGAATCAATAAAACAGTTTCGTTTACTTAGGGCACCAAAAAAAAAAGGCTTAATTAATTTATTCTAATACTAAATTTAAAAATTTATAGTTTCGATTTTCATTTCAACACACTATAAAACTTCAATTATATAATGCACATTAATGAATGAAAACAATTCAAAACCAGATAAAAGAATATACATAAACAAATCATAATTCCAGTTTAAGCATTTCAAATTAAATAAATCCTTATCACAGAAGATCATTAAGCATAACAACTTAAGTCAATAAAAAGTTGAAATAATTTTTAGTAATATGTATTTATGTTCATCACTATTTGTATATACCATTTTACCTTAAAATAATATGAAGCAGAGCTATCGAAATAACCATAAATCTATTATTCACTATTGCAAGCACAATTACTTTCGAAATATACTCAATAATAATATAATATATCAAAACTTCCCTTCTTAAAAATGTTTCACACTTTTGGTTTTGCATCAAAATTTAAAATCTAGGTTACTTTACATAAATATTAAATACAATCATAGTAAATAATTAATATACCTTATAACATTGAATAATTCTGAACACGTTATTTGATAATACAAAACAATAAACATTTAAAAAGCATTTAAACTTTCTTGAAATAGTTTCTTATTCCATAAACTTATCATTTACATAATAAACAACAAAATGATAATGAAAATTCTAAACAAAAGCATTTATATCCTATTACATCACATTAAACCAAACATACGTTTCAACAATTTACTATTCAATAATACAGCATCTCTTTTAAATTAATGCACATAACTCTAGAAATTGACAATTAGCAACAATATTATTATTCGACATAAATATGTTTTAATAAACAGATTATTCCAAAAATATTTTTTTAATAAATCAAAATTATATAGATATATTTTTAATAATATCACTTGTTAAAGGAAAAAAAAACTTTTCTGAATAATTATGCACAAATATCAATAATTAATAATATTTCAAAACCAAAATCGAACCTTAAATATTTTCTCAATTAAATTAAGCATTATACATATTATATATATTTATATTGATATTATACAAATATTTTAACAATTTTTATTAATTTATTACATTTACTTAAACAAAACCCTACAAAGAAATTTAAGAAAATTCTAAAACAAAAGTTCCCTTAAACCATACATAATTAAAACAAATATTGGCTCTTAATGGCATAAGAAGCAATCAAAATATACAGACTCACTACTTTGTAGACACTTTTCCATCATTAGCATCCCATCATTTTGTATTAATGCGGAACACATCCTAGAGTCTGCGCCAAATGTGATGGTTTCACGAACCTGTCATTTCTAGGATTGTTCAGTAATACCAAAATATCTTCATTTTTACGACACATTTATTTTACATTAACAAACATAACATTAATTATAGACACAAACATAAATTTTGATGGTTCTGTTTACATTATTCGAAACACATGTATTTTCCATTGCCTGGAAGCAGTACCTCTGCTATCACTAGTCTTTTCACAACCATACTGTTCCTCTCGCTCTGACACACTCCCACTATGCCTCTTCTATCTCTTACATCGGCACATAACGAAATCGAAAGTTCTCGTCTTCAAAGTGCTTGATTTTCACATGGACAGTGCTGACTATAGTTAAAATAAATCAGCCAGTTTGTGGCACCATCTGGTAATTTTATGAAACATAAACGTCATTTTATTGTAAGCATTTCTGGTAGAGAATATTTTTTATCAGATTATCCGCAGAGAGCGGTCGTATAATATGCACCATGAAATTCAAAACTTTTTTAACACATACTCTGTGGATTATATGCAGGAAAATACGGTAATAATTTTGTTTCTGTTTCCTATAAAATCCATAAATATAATTTTGTCAAAAATGTAGGTTTCCTGTAAAATCTATAAATACTTAATATATACAATTAATGCTACATTTTTTTGATAAAATTAACTCATCATCAATTCAAATTTCTTTCAGATGAACAATTTTTGTTGAATCGCCTTGCAGAGTCTGCTATTGATATTTATGCTATGGTAACTGTGCTTTCTAGAGCAACTTCATCCATACAAAAGAACTTGCCATCTGCAGATTATGAGGAAAAGATGACCAATCTCATATGTCAAGAAGTAAATTTCATCTTATAATTTTCCTTGATTTTTATCTTATTGACTTTATTTTGCCAATTTATTTTATGTATAGGAGAAATTTTTATATCATATTAGCAATTTTGGCAAATAGGTTTATTATAAATGGTAAGGTTACATTAAAATTAAATAAAAGGAATTACCACAATCAGGGAATGAAGGAGATATATTGTAGAATTCATTTATTCTGGAAAAATTAAAATATTTTCATGCATGTTTGTAACCACCAGAAATGGTACATTTTAATTTTCTCCATTGAAAATTCCTTTTCAATACAGTTTTTAACTGCTTTAAAATTACCTTTTTAATAATAGTGGTCTGAGTGCTATGAATGTCAAGGTGTTGTTAACAGTCATAATGATCTATAGCTTAAATAAAAAAAAGGCTTTATCTGTACCTGAAACCTCTGTTGACACATCTGGCCAAAGTTTTGGTTTTTGTCCTATAATTGAGCTAATGTATTTTATACAATATCACTTATTTAATAAGCTGCAGTATTTTCAGATGAATTTATATTTTAAAATAAATTAATTTTTCTTCATGTTATACTTTTTGTTGTTGCCTCATGCAATCCTTAATTAATACATTGTCACTAAATAGTCTCTTATGCTTCACATTATAATATCAGTCTGTGGAAACTAGTGGAAGTTGTTTCTCTTTAATAAACAATTATTTTAGTGAAGTAAAATTGTTGAATTTTTTAATTGCAGTTTATCTATAAATTTTGTGATATTCTATGAATATTTTGTATTGCAATGTTTCTTTTATAATATTTTTAATAACTGATGTTGTTTAATTGTAAATTATACACATTGGCATATTTTATTCAATTGTGAAATATTGATAATTCCATTTCTCTTTAAACGTTCTACACTTATCTTCCTATTTCTTCTTTCTTTTCTGCTCCTAACAAATTTATGCAAAACAGATTATTTCTAATCAAAGTAAAATCAATCTTTAGTTGCTTAGAATTTAAAATGGGCAGTTGTTCAACTTCTTTTAAATTTACTGCATGTTGTAGAAACTTAAAAGTATGCCGAGACATTCAAAATCTTTTAAAAGTAATATAGTATTTTATACAAGATAAAAAGAAACTGCAGTGATCTTTGATGTTTTTACATAATTTTTTTTTTTTTTTTTTGCAGCCAGTGTTGCAAAACAACTGGCCAAATCTAAAATGAAATTTCGATGGTAATTCAAAATTACATCATGGTATGATGAAATAGATAGCTAAAACATTATTTCAGATTTGTTCTGAATAAGATAAATTAAAGCAAAATGGTTAGTAAAAAATGAAGTTTTTCTTAAGTTTTAAGACTGAGTGTTTTCTTTGTGCTAGCTAGGTCCCTTTCTGGCTTGAGACTTAGTTAAGAAACGTGTGATCCTCACGCTAAAAGCCGAGCTGGCAGCCGAATGGTTAGCGCTCTTGCCTTCGGTTCAACAGTTCGTGTGTGGGTTTGAATCCCACCTTGGGCATGGATGTTTGTAGTGGTTTGGAATCCACTTTAAACCATAGGTCCCAGTCTAATTAGCCCTCGTGTGCAAAAAATGTCTGTTGAGTGACAAACAAACCAAACCTCACGCTAAAATGTTTGGTAGTTCATGATTTTGCTTTCAAAACAATTTTTTCTCATTATTTTTTTGTATGAAATGATAGTATGTATGTATGATAATAATATAAAATGACTTTCAAATGTTACTTTTTAATAATATTGATAAATAAGAATAAAGTGGTTTAAAATTAGAAATAATTTTTATTAAAGATTTGTATACCAGTGTAATAATGGCAAACATATATATATTTATTAATATGTATTTCAAATTTTTTAAATTTTTATTATTACAATGCTTAAAACTTGAAGTAATTGAGTAATAAGTGTTTGTATTTTTGGATGTATTTTCAAAATAATAAAACTATGTAACTTATTGAAGATGTAGAACCTTATATATTTCAAATTTTTTAAATATTTTGGTGACATTATTTTTATTTGAGAATCTTTATTCATTGATTTAAAAATATTATATTATACTTTTATATTTAGTATTTTAGTTATAAAATTATTCTGATAACTATAAAAATTCTTCCCAAAGTCAAAACAATAGTTTATGAACAGTGTAATATTGTTTCAAATACATAATTTTGAAGTTTTGCAGTATAATCTTTTTAAACGAGTAGTTCCAATAATTAACTAAAAATATTGTGATTGTCAATTAATAAACTAAGTATATAGAAATTTAAGAAACTTTGGTTTTTTAATAATCTTTTCTCGTTTTTTGTGCTTTTTCAAATACAGTGATTGTTGCAGTGTGAAGATTTCTTATGTTGCTTATCTTGCAGGCATCTGAAAGAGTTTTGCAGAATCTGGGAATCCTGAAATCTAGCTCAAAACTGAATAACTTCAAAGTTATGAGTTCTTTAGCGACTGAAATGGTACAGTTTGGAGGAGTAATGCAACAGAATCCTATGGATGTGAAATAAGATATACATTTCATATGTAAATTTAATTTAAAGATATATATTTTAAAAAAACGTTTATCTGTGTAAAATTTAAATGTGTTGTAAGAACTGTATACATATTTATTTTAATTTTTGCAATAACAGAGCTTCTATGAAAAATAGCACATTATTTATTTCCCACTTGCAAGTATTAGCTTTATTTTTATATATTGGCTCTTGCTATATTGTTTACTTAAAGTATATACTGTAAATATATTACATTCATAACAATATTTATTATTTAAGTTAATGCAATGAACTTCAAAATTTTCAGATAATAAATGCATATAATTTTAAGACTTGCTATTGTAAGTTGAAATAATTTTTGAAATATTTCAAGTCAATAAAATCTTACTTTTTAAAAATGTCTTTTAATTATGCTTATAAAATTGACATGTATATATATGTGTGTGTGAAATACATTTGAAGCTTCCATTTCTTATATCTTTAGAAGAAACACTTCCTTAAAGGAAGTGTTTGAATTTACTGAGAGTCAAATGTTAAGCTGTTAGGCCTTCAGTACATGGGTCTTATTTCCATCGTTGGTTGGGATGTGTATAATGATTCGGAATCCATTATAAACTTTAGTTCCTGGACCATTTATTCTTCCTGTGCAAAAAATATCTTTCAGCAACTAACTGATAGATTCTTAAAAATGCCTCGATGAATAATATAAAATTACCACATTTTCAAAGGAGATTCCTGGTGTGTCATAAATAATTTTTTCCTTGCACCCTAAAGAAACAGGAGGGGATAAATCAAGATCAAGAGAACAAATTCAATATTGACTTACATGTTACATCCTCATAGATCCAGTTGATCTTCTAACAACAGTTTTGCCTTCTTGCACCATCACAAATAAATGATTATGAATTTATTTGCATGTATCTTTTTCTGGCAAATGTGTCTGTTGCAGTAATGCATATTTCAAAAAATTATTTGGTCTACTGGAAATAAGCATTTATAAGACTAATAATTAAGAATGTGCTTTATGGATCTTGTGCATCATGCATCTTGTGCATCATAGAATTCTCAGTATTGAACGTTTCCTTAGATATATGACAGATAAACAACCATTAAAATTATTCTGACAATTGATGGAAACAGTTGATGATTTTTGCAGATTCATTCTACATTCTAGGACAGATATAAAGGAAAGAGTTTTGGATTACTTGTATAATTCAGTGCACTGTGTCTATTTTGCAATTAAGCATTCATGTAGTGTAATATTAAAATTTTTTATAGTAATGTTGTTTTAAGATACTTCTTGAAAATGTTGTAATGTTTCAGTGCTAAAACACTAAGAATATATTCATTTAAACACAGGAATATAAAAATCAGAATAGGATATTTGTTGCATTGTTGAAGTATAAAATTCACAAAAGATATACTTAATAAAATATACATTATATCTTGTCACTATCTTTTGCTCTTATAATTTTGAAATTAAGACTAGACTAGGTTTAAACACATTAATCAGTAAAATTAAAAGTGAGTAAAATAAAGAATAAATGAAGTTTAATATATTATTCTTCATCAACCATTCAGTTACCCTGGCAGTAATCAAAATATATTACATTTTGACATTGATCAAGCAGTGACACAGCTGAATGATGGGACAAGTTTATATATATGTATATTGGGGGAATATGCTTTTGACTACCTTTTTTGAAATCTTGCCAAATCTCGATCTCTTCTCACTAACTGATTGCTAAGCGAAAGCGATTACAATATCAATATGGTTTATCTACTGAGGGTGTGATTTTGGCTTATGACGTTAAAATCTAGGCGTGGTCTTGAGGTCATTGCAATCAGACATCTCATTCTGATGTTTCCTGCTTTCCGATATTTAATTCTTTATTAGAGTACTTTTTAATTGCATTAATAAATAAAACAAACAGAAGTATCGATGAGTTTTGTACGCAAAACTTTTCCTAAAATTAATCACAAAATTTTTCACAAAATTAAAATTATGTTAAAAGTTCAAAAAATTATTTATTATATAATATATATTATATAATAAATATTATGTTGAGCAAATTAGAAATATATGAAATGAAAGATTAAATACATTAATATAAATAAAATACAGGATTAGCAATCCGCTCAGTGCAAAAGTATATAAAGTACCAAGTATATATTTATCACTCATATAGGTAAATTTAAAAATTCTAATTCATACTTGATTTCAATGAAACATTTTTTACAATAAAAGTGGTACTTTTATAAAAAATTTAAAAATTGAAAAGAAATTTTCAAATTTAAAATATCTTATAAACTTTAAAAAAGAGCTTCAAAAACAATTCATAATTATTCCTTTGAATGAATTGCCTTGCAACTTTAAATGAAAAAATATCAAACTCAAAAAAATCTCTAAAATAAATATTCCACTAAAATAACTATTTACAAAAAATGTCTAGTTTTTCCTAAAAAACTTAAAATTAAGAATATTAACTTTAATATTACTTATATTTATCCAATACCAAAATTTCATTAGAATCCAATAAAATTCCAATACAGTACCTGTGGTTGTAATACTTATATAAATAAATATTTCCTTTTATTTAAATATCTTAAAAATACTATAAAATCAGAGAATATGTAGATAATAAGAAATCAGTGATTGATTTTAAGTTGGATAATTAGTAATAAACAAATAATTTTGCTTCTACTAATAAATTGCATGATAGTTGTTCATATGACCTTAAGGTTTTTTTACTAATTTCCCAATAGATACTTTTTGTAAAATTAATGTTTTGTTTTTATGAATATAGGTCTTTATATATTAGTCATTGATTTAAATAATTAGAAAGATATTTGCTGATACTGCATTTATACTAATATTATTTGTAGAGATATATATGGCATTCAGTTTAGTTATTCTTCAAAGATCTGAATTCTCAAGATTTCTAGCAAATCTGTTATTACAATATTATGGAAAATTATATATTATTCAGATGTGTTTTTTGCCTTTAGATATATTGAGGATTTTATTATTTTCATTAACAAGAATTAGATGAAATTTAAAGATATTTATCTTGAGAAATTAAAATTAATTAAAACATTTATAAATAATTTAAAATCAGAATTTTTGTACATTTATATTGAAGTAAAAGAACATAGTATATATACTAATTTTTATATGACAAAATAAATTAAATATAATTTGAAAATAAATTATTTTTTGAGAATTCCAACATTTTTATTAAAATATATAAAAATGTAATTTTTAGTCAACTAAATAGAATATGTATTTAATATGTAATAATTTAAATAACATTAGGAAACAAACTTTAAAAAAACCAATTAAATAGTGATCCAATAAATTTCATTAAACACTATTTGGCCCGGAAAACATTGTGCTTATAAAAGTTACTACATTTATGTGTGAAGAAATATTTTTCTTAAAAAACTTTAACCAAATCAATGTTATTGCATATATTTTTTTATATAAATTATACATATAAGTAAAAAATATTTCTATATATTCTACTAAAGTGTGTATTCATTCATATTTTAAAGAAGGCTAATTTAATTAATAGCCTTTCTCCATCTAGTATTTGATTATTAATTTTATAAAAATGTACTATTATATAAATTTTTATATATTATTCTTACAGGTTTTCATAAATAATATTTTAGTTTATGAAATTTTCTTTTCTTAGGGGAAATTTTTTAATGTATTATTTATTGTCAAAATGAAATTAAACTTACTCAGTTTTATTTATAAAAGCAAGTATAAAATATTAAACTTTTCTAGAATATTTTTAAGGCTTTATTATTATTTATTCATAGTATAATAAAATATCCTCTGAAAAGAGACTTATATGATCATTTCATCATTTTCTCATCAGTAATTATATGCTATTTCTCCTTATTAATGGAAAAATACATTTTATTATAAAATTAGGTATACAATTGCATACTGATAAAAGTACTATATATATGTATATATATATAATCAATATTCTGCTTATCTGCTGAATATTTGCATGGTGTATAATTGAAAGTGTTAGTGCGGAATGAAACGAAATTTATATCAAGATCTCTTTCTCAGGTTAAATGAAAACAAAATCTGTTTAATACAAAAATTGTGATTGTTGTTATTTGTAATTACTGTAGAACGTCAATAACAGTTAATTAAACTGCCGATAAAGTTACTTATATGCCATGACATTATTATTTTAAACAATGTAACATACCATTTCAAAACTTTCATCACTTCAATAATAAAGCATATAGTTCTTTTTCTTTTATTAAAATTATTATCTATGCGTTACTGCAGAGAGTAGAGAAAAAACAAATATGCTATCAGATCTACCGTTCTTTCTACTTTCACACGGTGCAATTATATTTGAAAAAAATTAACGTTATTTAAAACGTCTCTCTTCAGTATTTTTCATAGAATTATAATGAAACATATATATATATATATATATACAGCAATATTCTTTGATGCTAAGTATGATTTAAACTCATTTTTGGTATGTTAATCCTAAAAAAGATACTGTTTTAAATGTCACGTAATTGTAAATTTTTGCAAATGAAAGAACGGAAAAACGACATTTCTGACATCCTCTCTATCTTGTTATGAACGTCGTTTTTATTGCAATTTTTATTTCATTTCTTGTAAACATTAAATATAAATTTTATTTGATAAGACTTAAGGATAATATTAGGAAAAAATATTCCCTACAAGGTATTTATCTCATTCTCTTAAGCTAGTTAGACCTGCAAAGAATTTATTGATAAAAATATTAAACCTGAAATTGTTAAGAAAAAAAAAATTAATTTCACATATTCGGTTACAAGGTGTTCATATAAATATACATACTTACAATACATATAACTAAGCAAATAATTTATTTAAAACAATTCAACACACACAAAATTATATTTATTGTTGCATATATTTTTTTCATATTTTAAAATCTTTATAATCAAATAAGAATAAATCAAGAAGAATGCGTTCAACGGTTGCAATTAGCATTTGGTGATGAATCTCCAGCTCTTGCTACAGTATTGAGATGGCTTAGAGAATTTAGAAGAGGTGGCAATTTTCTTCAGGATGAAGAACACACAGGAAGGCCGCCGTCAGCAATCATCCCGGATAATATGTCTGCCATACGAAAAATGTTAATGAATGATAATCGCTGTACCTATCAAATGATACAGGAGGAACTTAACATAGGATCCGCAGCCATACACAAAATCCTTCATGAAGAATTACATATGAAAAAAGTAGTTTGCCGTTGGGTTCCCCATAATCTAACTGAGCATCAAAAAGAGAAGCGTGTCAGAATCAGTAAAGAAACTCTTAATATGCTGAATGATGGTGGCCACCGCATCATTTCTAAAATTGTAACAGGTGATGAAACGTACATACCGTTTTTTGACGTTCCAACACGTCAAGAAAGCAAAGTATGGGTCTTTGAAGATGATCCCACGCCGACAAGGTGAAAAAACAACGCGCACTGAAAAAAGTGATGTATACCGTTTTCTTCAGAAGTACGGGATTGGTCAAAGCCATCAAGTTGGAAGGACAGAAGACAGTAACAGCAAACTGGTATACCACTAAATATCTTCCAGAAATTCTAAAAGAACTGAATGTTAGGGTCTAATGCTTCACTATGACAATGCATCTTTACATACAGCCGGATTAACAGTTGAGTTTCTTAAACAAAAACAAATTAAAGTGATCGAACATCCGCCGTATTCACCTGATCTAGCTATGTGCGACTTTTCGTTTTATTTAATCTAAAAAAGAACTTACGTGGACGTCATTTTCATTCAGAAGAAGAGATTGATGTGGCTATAAATGCATCTTTTTCATCTATTCAAAGAAATGAATGGCTTGAGGCATTGAATCTGTGGAAAATTCATCTACAAAAGTGCATTGATGCTGGAGGAGACTACTTTGAACACACCTAAAATTTTGTAAGTATAACTTTAAAAATCTAAACTCAAAATTTTCAGAATGACCCTCGTATATATATGTAATGATACCGCATTTAAATTAATATTCTTAAATGTTTCCTCTTATAATAACCAAATAATTTGAAACATATTGACAGGTTACGAAATAATTAGTAAGTGTAACTATGTACTGTTCATTTTTGATATTTAGATAGATAGAAATTAAGCATAAAATGGCAAATTAATTTCTTTTTTGACATTAATTTTAGCCAAATTTAAAAAGGTGAATAAATATGAAAAATTATTCACAAACCTAAGTCGAAAAAAATTTTTTACTCAATATATATACAATTTTTTTTAATAAATATGTTGTCTACAATTTTTGCATGAAAGACAATAAAATTTATTATTTAAAAATGAAAATACATAAGAATTATAACTGTATTCTTGTTATTAATATTTTTATTCTATTAGTAATTAGAATAATAGAAATGCTTTTGAATATTATCAAAACTTAATTAACTTCTAAATATAACTCCATGTATCTTAAGATAACTACACCGTTTTGAGATGATTTGTATGTTCATGCACTGAACTGGAAAAAATAATTATATCATCAAAATAGTTTATGGCGATGTTAAACCTGATTATTTATTTATTTTTTTTTTTCTGAATTTGCCAAATAGCATGTTGATACATTGTGGAAACGTTTTTGTGTTCAAAAGGCAACCTATTACATTTTTTACCGGTTGCTTTTAATTAGCTGTAATTTTTGTAAATATAATTAGTTGAAAGTGCTAATTTTATAGTGACTTCTTTTTCTGAAGGAATATGTGTCAATATTCAGAAACATTATCTAAGGTAAAAAAATTTTCTAAGTAGGTTAATTTGTCGAAAAACATAGATTTTTGCGATTGGTCGAGCGTTTTTTTCGGTCATTCGATTTATTTTTCTACAGTCAACATAAAATCTTTTTTGTTCCTTTTCTTCATTCATTTAAACTACTGTTACAAAAGTACCATATGTGGATGTTCAAGATTTTCGTATTTTAACATATTTTCAAGTTGGATTTTAATTTCTGCAATTCCTAGTTCTAATATAAAATTTTAATTTAGAAACTTTATTAGAGAAACAAAACCTTTTAGTAAAAATACTCAATCTCAATAAAAGAATTGATTTCTTATTACAGTGTTATATGCGTTTCCATTTTACATGAATTAAAATGTGTGAATAGAAATCAACCAATATAATTATGTTACTTTCCTGCATCATTTTGGTGCTTCTGCATTGTGAAAAATAAGAAAATGTTTTGTTTCTTTTTTTAACTCTCTCTCTCTCTGCAGAAATACATTTTCAAGATATAGGGATTAAAACAGATAGAAAACTGTTACTCAAATTTTACCATTTAATGGAAACAGATAATTTAGCCCCACATATATTACAAAAAATTAAGTCAAAAAATGTTTCCAATCAATCAAAATAGTTAATTTTTGATACACTTTAAAAATAACATGAAATATCCCTCATATTTTAATTAAATATGTTTTTGTTCAGAGCAAGAAATTTGTTTCGTAGATAACATTTTTACAGAAATAAACAAGTAATATCTTTAGCAGAAAAATGCAAACGATTAGTTTTTTTTAACTATAATTTATAAATTAAATTACTATTTATCAATAAACAACGAAATTTAATGAGATTGTTTAAATTCATTAAACTTTACGAATATTGCAATTCTGTTCTAGGATATATACTGAAAATATAATAGTAATGGATATCAATAATTTTTGGTTGAGACGCTCACTCTCGTTATAATAAGATAGTAAGTTCGAATCTCGACCCACCACTGTGTTCTAGTGTCGGCAGGGCATTTAAAATATGTCGTGGTAACAATGTTCTCCAAATTCAAAATTTTTAAATTTTAAACATTTAAAATTTTTTAATATTTTTAAAATTGTTTTCAATTACCGTTATTTTTTAAAATTTGTGCATATTTTGCTCAAGATTTGTAGTTTTAGTTATTTAGTACTACAAATTTTGTGAATATATGAAAAATACCTTAAAAGATTTAATGAAAACTTGTCATAATATAATTAAAATACAAATAAAAAGTTTTCTTTAGCAATTCTGAAAATTTACCCACTTAATAATCAATAAGAAACGGCCATAACCTGCAAAAACTCTTTTCGAATAGAATGAATGAATGTGTGTAAAGTATTTCCTATATATCCCCTGTATCTTAATAAATTATTTTTATAATTACTATTATTATTAATACATAACTTACGTCATGTTTTACTCATTACAGTTTATATTATACACCATAAAAATAGGAGAACAGAATTTTAGTATCGTAAAATTTTTTAAATTAATAAGCTACATTTCAAAATTTACCCATTTGAGAAACACCTACATTTATTAGCTTCTTAAATTACTATGTAGTACGTGATCAATACCATCACAAAAAATGTAAGGGTACAAATAGTTATTTAAATGTAGATATACATTTCATAGTTGAGGTTTCAGCAATCTAAATCTGGATTATAGTGAGTCAAAACTTTGGAAACCATTTTAAAGAAAAAAATCATTTATGTTGAATAAAAAATTCTAAAGATTTCAACTTAATTTCATTTGCTAATGAAATTAATTATACTTGGATTTCTTTGATACTAAGAAAAGAAAGAACTCGACAAAAATGAAGAAAGTAAAAATCTCAATACTGATGAAATATTACTCTTAAAAATATCAATTTCATTTCCTAAAAATCATTTAAATGGGTTGATATCATTGGATGGATAGTAAATCCACTTTTAATATCAAGCAGCGTATAAGAAATATATGCAATTGAGAATTTGAAAAAATAATGTGTCACTTTTGGAAAAAATACTACGGACAGACAGATTTAAAGAAATTTGTATGTTTTGAAGTTATTAAACTACATTGAAGCTATTTATCTTCATAATGTTACATAGTGAAGATTTTTTCAAATATGAGAGTAGTGCATTAAAGTACGTTTGTTTCAATATCAATTGCTAGTTGTGAACATTCGTTCAGTAAACGAAAATTAATTCTGACATATTTAATATATAGCATTTTTCACGTTCTACACTGAAAAATGCTATAAGAGTATACTTAGTATTTTTAAGTATAGAACGAGAAAAATTTGAAATGATTGACACTCATAATGTAATTGATCAATTTGGTTCATCAAAAGCAAGGAAAATGTATGTAATATAATAAATACAGGGTGGCGCGCGGCAGACGGATGGATTTGAAAAGGCCATTGCTCGCTTCCTAACCGTTGGCGCTGCTCGAAGAAGGTGAGGTTCGAAAGAGCGAGATCGGAAATTTGTCTCCATATCAAAGTCAGTTCACAAGATGGAATAGTCTGTAGCGCAGCGTGTGTTTTGCGTGGAAGCATATTTTTCAAACGGCCGTTCGATTGTCCACGTGCAGCGCGCTTTCCGTTCAGAATTCCGCATCGCCCCTCGCGGTCGAGTTCCCAATCGGAACAGAATTCTTGTGTGGGTGAAAGCCTTTAGGGACACAGGAAATGTGTCCTCGATAAGGAGGGGCCCTAGGAGAACTGTCTCAACCCCGGAAAACATCGAGAGAGTTCGAGCTGCGGTTGAGCAGTCTCCTAGGCGTTCCCTTCGTAAACAGGCTGGCGCCCTTGGAATTTCAAGACGTTCCCTTCAAAGAATCGTCAAAGGACACCTCCATTTACACCCCTATAAGATGGTTGTTGCCCAAGATTTAAAACCACTGGATTATGAAAAACATCAACGCAGTAGCGATATATTTTTGAAATTCAGTTTTCGTTTTAATTTTTTAATCTCAAATTTATAAGTATTACCCAATTCTTTAAAATAATTATTTTAAAATAGGTACTTCATTATTTCGTTATTTGTATTAAATTCTTATTATGAGCTTTTTCTGTATTTATAATCTTTTATTGGGGGGGGGGTTCAAATAGGAATTCTACCGGTGTGCCAAATATGCATGGTACACCTCTGAGTTAAATATACAATGAAAAATGGCAATGATTTTAATTGTATTAAGTTTCAAATGAGATTGTCATACCCATTAAAAGAAATTTTTTTAATTTATTCAATGATGTTGATTTAAGCTCGATTTTTGTTTTATTTAAAGCTGGTAATAAATAATTGAAAATTATTTTTGTTTAATAGCTGGTGTAAACAAAATTAAATATGTATGAAATGCAGCCTTTTAATAATTTTTATTACTTATAATTTCTTTTTGAACATATATCTCCTCAATTAAATCTTTTCTTTAACATAATAATTATTATTTAAAAGTATGGCAAAAACATCAGTTATAAAAAAGTAAATTTTATATAGTTTTCAGGTATATAATATTTAAAATGTTATATTATTGTCTAAATACAATAAACAGTAATAGTTAAATAGTTATGTCTAGTAGATATGACTCAGCAATTAAGCATTAACATACTGTATAAACTTTTTAATCAGATTAAGGATATCAACAGTTTTCAAATATTGGTTTAATTTTGGACTGCAAAATCGGTCTTATTCCTTTTAAAAGGTAAATGTAATGTAAAAGAAAGGAATGTAAATTTAAGGATATGTGTAATATTTTAAAAAGAACCGAATATTGATAAGATAACTATCATTTTTATAATTGGTGGAAAAATAAAGAAAACAATTGTGCTACTTTCTAATTAATACAATGGTGATTATCAAAATAATTAAAATAAAAAAGAATTAATCATTCTTTGAGTGAGTTCAAATTGTTAAACATTTATACCAGTCATAAGTTTTGTATTATTACTAAGTTAATTTCTCCTTTTAAAATTAAATACTGAATTTAAATTTGTTTTATCAATGCAAATATATGAAGAGTACAAATAAAGTTCATATGCTTAATAGAAATTGTCATTATGAATTTAAATGATGTAAATTGATAAATTATAGTTATTTCAAAATAAATTTTATCATCATGTTATCACATATTACATTGGTAAACAACATAATTTATTGTTAAAACATACTTTATCTTATTTATGAATAACAATTTTAGACATCATACAATTAAAAATTGGTATATATATAATAAAAATATTTGATTTTGTTAGCCATCCCAATTTTTCAACTTTGTTTGCCTTAAGAAACATAGAAAGGAGGGAGGAATAGCAACAAACGTTCCTCCTTACTTTTTTACGTCATTAAACACACCCTCTCGATAAATGTTGCTTGCAAACCTGAAGGCTTTGACAAGGAGAGCCAGATTTCAAAATGTAAACAAATTGGGCCCTCAAACTAGTATTCTGCCTAATATATATATATATATATATATATATATATATATATATATATATATATATATATATATATATATATATATATATATATATATATATATATATATATATATATATATTAAAAACTACAAACAAAAGAATCATATTCATCTGGAAGCACATGTTGAATTTTCTTGTTAATTTTTTTATTATTCTGTAATAAAATATTGATCCAGCATTGATTTTTAAGTTGTTTCATCAATTTTGTATAAAAATCTGATTTACAATAAACAGAACGAACATTAACAATCAAAAATAAGAAATTTTACTTAAAAAATTTTACTTGTAGTAGAAAAACAAAGTACATAATTCTTCATTAAATAAACTGGAAAATTAATATTTTAATGTAAACTACATATGTATAGTATATTTTCATTGAAAATGGCCATCTTTTAAAAATAAATATGTAAGTAGTCTCTTAAATATTTAATTTTAGAGACTACTTACATATGAGATACTGAATGAGGAACATATACATTATAAAATCATGAATATAAGAGGGTGATTTAAGAATTTTATTAGAAATATTTTACATGAATTACATATCTAGGACCTGAAGGAAAAACAATTTTTTTTCAATATACTATAATTTGCAATCCTAAACCAATAGCATTTTTCATGGGTTTGGATCCCAAGTACCAGCTGCTTTTCTACGTTCATAAACCAGTCTATGCTTTTGTTTCATGTAAGCATATTTAACATGAGGAAAGCCACCAAGGTCACCATCTGAAAAATATACAATTTCAAACCTTATTTTATAATAAATAAAAACAAGTTTTGTTTTGACACATGGTGGAAATAATAAACACAAATCTGAATACATACAAAAATTCTTAGTTTAGCATTTGCAGTTGTAAATAAGATATATCAACTTTAATATTTTCCTTTATTTTCCATTTAAATAAGTTTTCTTGATGAAAAACAATAAAATGAAAACACAGTTTAAGACAATATAATACATGTTCAATTTCATTTTAACATTATTTAAAACCAAGCAGCAAGTTAATTTAAAATTACTAAATGTAAATTTATTGTTAAATGGCACTTTTAAATTTCAGGGTTTTTTTTATACAGAAAACAAAATAAATAAAATATTATAAATAATTTAACAATGAAGAAAGGTAAATAGAATGATAGAAAGGACCTTAACTTTATTTTTTAATACAAGCAAATGTTTTAGAAAAAAAAATATTTGAAAATTTGCACTTAAATAAAAGAAAATTCTTCACTAACAGATTATGTGCAATATACCAAACTCTATAATTCATCAATTAAAACAATTTCATTCATTACTTTAATAAGTCAAAGCCCAGAAATGTTTTATTTAAACTACAAAACTAAATTTAATACTGTTCAACATAAACTCATATTGATAAATTTTTTTTTGAATTTTATACCTTTCCATAATGTTAATTTAATTAATTAACTAATCAATAACAGTTAAAAGTAGACTTTGAAAATAAATTACAGCTTTGTTATATTTGGATAAAATTTATCGACTTTCAAATACAGCATTACTTTTGATTTAGTTTAAAAGAAAAATTAAATAATATTTTTCTTTTAAAGACAACTGGAAACAAATATTTTAAATAGTATCAATTAAATAATTCAAATAAATTTTCAGAAAAATATCACATCTATTTACCTTGAAAGATAGCTTTCTTAGATAGTTTGGTGCAACTGCATATATACAGTAATCAGAAGTAAGTAATTCATAAAATTTACTCACACTTAATAAAGTAATTCAAAGCAGCTTCTTCATAATCATCAAAAATCTTTTTACATCGTTCATGGTGTTCATAACCTTCATATCGGACACATTCAGTTCTTCTTCTATTTAATATATTGAGAATACTTCCATCTACTTTCCTACATAAATGATATTAGTTTTTAATTGCATGTGTTTTTATAAAAAAATTAATCTTTCAAGTTAATATACAAATTTTATGAATTCTAAAGATTTAGTTGTATTGTCACATTTTATAATTAATATTTTGTTTAAAAAATTATCAAAACAAAGAAAAATCAAAAAGAAAGAAACACCTATCAATGAGTAAATGTTTTATAAAGATTTTTTTTTTTATAAAAAACAAATTTAAATGGTAATAGATTACTTCAAAAGAGAAGTTAAATAAAAATTTATAATTTATAAAAACATGATTTAAATTGAAATTTTTAGAAGTCAATCGATGTAACTTCTTACATTTTAAGATCATTGTTAAATATAAGTGCATACAAAAAATTTTAGTTCTGAACATTAGAAGTAAAGATTTTCAATTCATTTTTTGAAAAATAAATTGGATTGGAAAAATAAATTACACATAATGTTAAATGTTCATTTACAAAATAAAGTGTACTCAAAACCTTAAAGTGATATGCATATTGATTACAACTTATAACTAAACAACAAGCATAAATTATATAGGATAATTTGCTTTGACTTTTAATCATTGATTACAAATTTGTGTTATACTAACAAATTAGCCATCAATTTTAACAAATGATGATTTATCCATTCAATATTGAAGTATATTCCAAACCACCACAAATACTCACAACATTGATTGATTTTAGTTCAATGTTCATTTTCTGCATACAAGGATTTACTAAACTGGAACCCGTAGTTTAAAGCAGATTTGTAACTACTACAAACATCCTTACCAGAAGTGGGAATCAAATCTACAAAAAAGTTAAGTTGAAGGAAGGTTGAAATATATATATTTTTTTTACCTGACTACTTAGGTAAGGTAAGATAGAAGAAGACACTGGTAAAAGTGGAAGATTGTCCTTTGACTTGACTTGAAGAACAAAAATTTAATTTTTAATAATTAGTGAGTAATTTATTTTTCCAATCTTGTAAAAACAAAATTTTATAGCAAAAAATTTTAAACTAAAACTGTTACAATGGAACTCTAGCTGGGAAAATATAAAATTTCTCATGGAAACTTTGCAATGCAAGCAGGGAAAAAATAAATAAATAAAAATTTTGGATATTGCTTTTATGCAGAGGATTTATAACTTCCTTTTATTGGAAACTTACATTGTGTGCTTTTATTTATTTCATTTGAGAGTGAAGCTTCAACTGACTTACTTCAGTTGACTTCTCAGCTGTTTTAGTACATTTTGTAATTTGAAATGATAGTAAAACAAAATATTTTTAACAAAGAAAATAATAAACTTTTATGGTTACTGAATGGTGCTCTCATTTTCATTTTACAAAATATTGATATTGCACTATAAAAGTGTAAATTATTGGTTAATCTGTCCTATTTCTTTCTTATTTCCTAAGGCATTAATATTATTTTTCTGTGTTACCACTGCTAATTTTTATAAATAGCAAATTTTGTAAGCTGTAATAGCTTATTTGTGTTTTTTTATAGTGTGAACAACAGAAACATTAAAGAATCTAAATGTTGGGTGTGAGCATTCTTCTCTTGTGCGAATAACATCAAACACGGAAATAAATCTTGTTGGAATAATATAGTACAAATCTATTGGATGTATACTACATTCAATCACATTTTTTATTTTTGGAAGTGTAATGACTTTTAGCTGATAATAGATTTTTTAGCAATCTATTGCTCATTGATGATAATTTATAATATATAGAGTAAAATTTAAGCATTTCTCTTATTAATTTTTCTTAAATAAAAAGCTTTGTTATCATAACATTACTTTTGTAAAAAAAAAAAATAGTAAAATTTTAGAACTTGTTATTAACTTGATTATTACCTTTAATTTATTATTTTGAATAAGTAATAAATCTATTTTTAAAATTGTAATAATCAGATTAAATGCTCAATTTTAACTGGTGAAATTTACACAATCATACAGCTATTTTAATATATTTTACAAATAAACAAACAAATATTATGAATGGTATCAATGATTGTAATATTCAATATTGAGTTATTTTATAAAATCAAAATTTAAATTCACACTCCTAAAATGTTGAACAAAAGTAACTGTCATTGAAAATAAAGTATAATAAGATATTATAAATACTTTGATCATTTTCCTTTGCACAAGATTTAATATTATCAATGGGGTCCCATTTTTATACTATAATTACATTACAAATAAAAATTATTATTTTAAATACTAATAAGTATACTAGTAATTTAGGAATTTACAAGTATATCATAAATATTTAGTTCACATCAGTTATAATACTGATTATTACATAGAATATTTACTCAAACATAACATTAATTTATATATAGCATGTCACATTATGAATTATTTGTAATATCTGATTAGATAGTATATCTGAAACTCATTTGCAATATATACATGATATATTTGATGGGAAACATCATTCTAAGAACAGATTGTAAAAATGTTTATCAGTTCTTCACAAATAATTAAATATTCCATATTAAGCCAATATTTTTTAGGCATTTAAAAGTGAAGATTAAGAATATAGTTCTACATTATGTTTAGTAACAGAAAAGGAAAAACATGTAAATTATAATCTTAAATTTAAAAGTATGTGAGCCCAATGAAAACAAATATAGCCATGTTGTTTTCAATGGCTGCAGGAATTATCAATAAAAATAGATGCCTAAATGTTTGTTGGTTTAAGAAATCAATTCAATATCCAGAATATTCCTTTAGATAATGTACTAATCCATTTGTATTTTATATGGATATCATTGTCCCAGAAGCAATATAAATATCTTGAATATCAGCTTAAAATTTCTAATTCATCTTTGATTCTAGCTTTTTTTCCAACTGTTGGTTTTTGATTGGCGACATTTAATGGTGGAAGGTTAACACAGGACAAGCTGCACCAATTCCTCCCAACTGTAATACACCCACACAATTTATAAAAATAGAGATTCTGTTAATAAAATAATAAAGAATCTAACATCCAATAAACAGTTCTTAAACATTTTGAAGATTTAAAGCATAGATATGAGGAGTAATATGTGAGAAATGCATTAAATTACACAAAGAAAATATTGAAAAATAAAATGTCAAATTTTATATTTGTTTTAGAGTTATGGAAAAAGTCAGTGGTAACAGTTAATTAAATTAACTGTGAACTCAAATATATGCATTTTTTAAAATTACAACATGATAATTTCAGCAGCCTAATTATAATAACAAATTAAAAAGTATAACAAATAGACAAAATGTAAAAAAAAGAAACTTCAAAAATATAATTTAATATTGTATACTACATCTTTTAGTAGCAATAAAAAAGTAAGTAATTAAATCTTACTGATCTCGCAAGAACTGCTCATTTGCCTCAAACATACACAATGCATCATCTTCATAACATTCATCTATATTTGGTACTCTTCTGTATCGTCTATGATAATAGGGATATACTTTTTGATTGGGTAAAACAACAGTTTCTGGAAAAATATGAAGATAAATCATAATAAAAGGAAAACATGTTGCAAGACAATTAACTATTATAAATTATTAGTTGGAAGTTTTTTCAAAATTGCATACAATTTCATTGTAACAGAAAACAAACTTTTTTTTATATAAATAAGTTGATTTTTCCTGATTTAACTTTTGTGTAATTTGAATATAAAAAAAGAATTCAATCAAAAATATTCTCCAGTAAATTATTTTTTTTTTATTTCATAGCATAAAGACTATACTTAATATTATCATCACATGCTGATATCTTTATACATAAATGTTTTAAAGTTTCATACATAGGTATTAGTAGCAATTTCTTACATCAAAGTTTGCTCTTAATACTATGTCTCAGCAACTAAGAAACAAATGAAAGCTTAACTTATTCAGGAGTTGCTTAAATATAGTTTACTGTCATACACTTTACAAACAATAGTACCAAGTCTAAAATTATGAACTTTATTACTTATATCAATAAAAAATACATTCCAAATTAATATTATTTCCAAAGTCTATACATTATGATTGATATAGGAAATTATAATCTAACTTGGTCAATTATAAATTAGAATTGAAGCCTATAATCAAAATTTTAAATCAACACCTTCTTAAATCAACACCTTTAAATCAACACATTAATAATCAACATAGCTGTCAAATCTTGGTCTACAAGAATTCCATATATAATCATAATGAAAATAAAAGATATGATATGATTTATAAATCCAAGGCCTTCATTTTTATATAAGTTATATAAATGAAGAAAGAAAATAACTTATGTATTTACATATTTTCAATGAGTAAAATGGAGAAAGATTTTCTATAAGGGATTCTATATATAATTTGATTTTGCAAAATAATTATTTACCTCTGAACCAAGCACATGGGCGATCAATCAGATTAATTATTTTTGCTGCATAATTATAAAAAGTATTTCTAGTATCCTCTTGCATAGGCCGTATAAAAGGTCTTCCAGGGAGTTCATCCTTCATTTCTAAAAAAAAAAGAATAAGTTGAAAATGAAATAATTGTGTAAAATTAAGAAAACCAAAATAATTAGTAAGGAATAGGGAGGTTCATAGGAACCTCCCTATTCCTTACTAATTTATTTTGGTTTACTGATTATTTAATTCAACTGATGCTTTTACATATTCTGATGTAATAATTTAGAAATTTTGTGTCTAAAGATATTTAAAAAATTTTAGTCCCCCTAAATGACGGATAATTGCAGGATGGAAAAATTGCAGGTTCCTAATAAGTTCTAGGATCAGTTGAGTGCTAAGCTTATACTTTAATAACAATAATTACACAGGAAGCATGACTGCTTTTATATTTCTAACTATTCTTATAATTAAAGGTAGCATTAATAACTTGTTTCTAACATAATATATATTCATACATACATTGCATAAGTGCATGCATATATACATATAAGCACACAGATATACATTTTATATTTATGATTCATATTTGTAATTTGCACAGCAACTTTTTATAATATAGTGTTTGATACTATTATTAATTTAATCTGTTGATGCAATCACACTGATGTAACTATCAGATCAATAACATACTGTGTTAAGACATGTCATATGACAACTTATAATGAGTAGAAGTTGACTGCAATTTAAAAGCTATATTTGAAATCTTTACATTTTATAGAATGCATTTTCCTCTTAATTGGATTTCACAGTCAAAGTACTTTTGCTAAAAGCATTTTATACCCAGCTTTAAATCTAAATGGAATTTAATTAACAAGAATTAATGTTTAGCTTTTAAAATGAGGTAAAATTTAAAGTTTTAAATTAAGTAAATTACAAACCTGAAGTTAACCACTTAATTTACAAAGTTTAACATTTTTATTTTAAGTGAATGTTGAAGTACAGTAAATTTATTTTTACAACAAACAGAAGTAGTAAATTTTCTTGCTCAGTATACAATTATAAAATATTTTTGTCAAAATTTTCATAAATGCATGTTTCAAATGTGGAGTAGATGCTTTGTGTTTTAAGTTACCTCAATCATTTAATTACTGTATAGTAACTTTTAAAACATTTTCAACTTCATTAAATAAATATAAATTATGATTAAGCTGACATTATTCACATTACCTATTTTATGTTGTTGCGTAGTATTTAATCCTTTGTTATTTTAAAGAGCAAAGTCATTATCTAGTTGATTGAACATGAATTATTACTAAAATGTTATTTAATCAATAATGTGAGTAAGTGACATTTTTAAATATTCTTGGTTTTAAATTTTAATTAATTTTTGTTTTGGGAATAAAAACTTCATAATACTATAGGAATTTGAACAGTTCTAAACTTTCATTCAATTATCTTTAATTTTTCATTGATGTCTCAGTGTGGTAGGATCACTCCTCAGAATAGGTTTCAGTTTTACTTCTATACACTGTTGCACAAGGAGGTATCTTCTACATATGGTTATAATTCTACATATATCATTAGCAACATTCGTTTGCTAAAGAATATTTCCAATTCATATATACACATTAATAAAATCTGCAAACATCTTGCTCTAATTATTTGAAATTATATTTAAAATACTATAGAACTTATCTTAAAGATTCTTAACATTAAATTTGGCATTGATTTGTACAAGCTAACTGATAAAAAATTAATAGAAGTGCATGGTTTAAATGAAATTATACAAACGCTTAAAATAATAATTATTATTAAACAAAGACATCAAAAACATAAAATATAAAAGTTAGACATAGCAGATACTAATCAAGATCTAAACTTAAAAAAAAGAAATATTAGCACAAAATGTGATTTAAGATTCTCTTTTGTACTTTCTCTCAGTCAAAAAATTCAACTGTTCAACTAGTTTGAGGGAACTACCATTCAATATTAATACATCTTGCTTAAATTCCAAAGAATACTTTTTTATTTACTAACAATCAAATATTTTCTTAAAACATGCTTTTTCTATCATTCTAAGAAAATAAAGTTTCCATACAATTGTTTTTGATTTCTTCTCTCTAAAATGCATCTAGTACTCTATATATGGCTGTTGCATATTATAGTTTTCTTCTCTTTTTTATTTACTCCCTATATATTTTTGATACAAAAGATTTTTGACACAAATTTTATCAAATATAAATTATTACAAGATATGAGGTACACACTCATATAGAGAAATATATCTGATTTTCCATCATGCAAATACAAATAACCACTGCAGCAAACATATAGAATAAAAAAGTTGCATCAACATATGAGATGAGAAAACATTATTTTAATTTCATATACTGTATTTAAGCATAATAAATAAGAAAATACATCTTAATGGAAAAAAATATTTCATAATGATTATGAAAACTCTTCAATTTTTAAAGTCTAGGTTACAATACTATATTACACATAGGACATTTAAAATTAAGTGTAACATTTAATTTTCAAACAAATAAAAATACAAAAATTTAATACATTAATTGATAAGTTCAAATATAATCAATAAAACAATTAGCATTTTCTTGAAACTTCCAATTATGGTAAAAAATGTACTTCAAGATTATTTTTCTTTTTTGAGAATGATAAAAAAACATTAAACGAATAAGAAATAGATGAGTGTTAAAACAGTATAAAGCATAAATTTTTTTAATAATTATATCACACTAAAGGACATAAAGCATTCAATTTGAGAGCTATCCTAAGTTGCAGTGAAAACCCATTTTTCTTCCCAGTAAAATTCTGGATTAGTAATATAAATACAATTTTTTTATATAGTTTGTAATGGTTAAAAATATATTTATTTTTAATTTTATAATTCTATAGAGTGTCTATAGGTTCCTTTAGATCTATGTGTATTTCCTCAAAGAATGAAATATAAAAACTCGTGAATCCATATAATCATCAGATTATGGTGTAAATCACCAAAGTAATCCATAATATATTGATGAAATGCCTTAAGCACTTAGTTTAAAATATCAATTTTTAAATAGAAATTTAAATCATATCATATGACCTTGTATTTATGAATGTTAAACTTTCGGTAAATTAGGTATAGATAAAATAGAAAACAAATAAATTTTTAAAATAAATTATAAAAAAGTCTATAAAATTGTTTACCTATATTTTTTAATTTAGACTTTAAATCAGATAAAACGTGTAAGTTTAAGGGATGTTTTGATTTGTATGTTGTTGGATTTGTATTATTTACATCCCCGGTGACCGATTTTAGGTCTTATCTCATACGCATATACGTTCCTTTAAGGCCATAACTTGTTCCTTATAAACTAGGTAACGGGTTCTTTACCTATTCCGAGTATACAGGTAATTACTTCCAGTGGGAAGTAATTATATTTTTTGTACGTTTTTGTACTATTTATATTTTTTGTACGTATTAATATATTTTAATAGCATTAATTCTTTAGGTAAAACATTTATTAAGTATTTGCGGCAGGGAAAGCATTTAAGATAAACATTTTCAGATATCAAATACTGAAAGGTGAAATGAACCTCACTGCATATACAGTGGGGGTAAATGAAGGGCATAAACATATTTTCAAATTTTTTGGTGATTAAAATGACGAATGATTGATTTGAACAGGGAGGTGAAAAAATTATTTTGGCAGTGCGTCACAATTGCTATTCTTACTGGATCTTTAGACTTTTCCTGATCAATCCAGGAGTGCACATCAGTTTAACGATGGCATCGAAATTCCTATTCTTTCATTATTAGAAGTGATGAGTATTCAATCTAGTAGATTGAATATTCATCACTTCATAAGACTTAGTAGATTGAATATTCATCACTTCATAAGACTTAGTAGATTGAATATTCATCACTTCAGAAGACTTAGAATGAATACTCATCACTTCAGAAGACCATGAGCTGGCTATTGACTTTTATTGTCTGGGAATGATTTTTTCCCCAATTCTAAGAAAAGTTGCTACCAAATATAATTTTACTGCAATTATCCATTCATGATAAAAAGTTTTTTTTTCTTCAACTTCATTCATCATGAACTCTAAATAGCATCGCTTGACAACCAGAGACTATTTTGCGAAATTCCTAATATAGTGGAAAATATTAATGTGCCTTTGAATTCTGGGAGGAAATCCACAAGAATTTTATTGAAGAAAGCACGGAGGATAATGGATTTAAAATTGTGCCGCCCCAATCTCAAACAAATTCTATAATTTTGAGTGTAATTTAAGAAAGAGACCCTGTGCTAATTATTCTCGAAGTGTTAAAGGAAAAGTAACTTTAGTTCTCATAAACCCGATCTTTTTGATTTCCCACTCGATGAAACAAATTGTAATTTTAGAAAAGAGTGGTACAGTAGATACAGAAGATTAAAATATTGTTCTTGAGCAAATAAAATTTGATGGGGAGCATGTTTCAGATCTTAATAAAGGACATACTGAATCCTTATTTCTACTTAACGGGTTCTGTAACTAGTTAAAGGCATTTAAAAAATGTAAACTCATAAGCTCCATGATGTTTATCAAAACTCAGAAAGTTGTTTAATAATTTTTACTGAAAGTTTATTATCGGGTTTCATCTGTGCTTAAGCTTGATAAGTAATGTTCAAAAAAAGTTGATGAGAACTACAAACATTTGAAAAAACATTGAAACTAGTTTTTTGGCGCACGTCAAGGAATTGCTTTGGAAGACACGATAAAAATTACGTTATAATAATCGAAACAATTTTTTTTGGTATTGATGGATTTGAGAGCTAAAGACTGTCTTTAAGTTAAAAATGTTTTTGAAATTAAATGAAATCCTATTCTTTTTTAAACAAAGATCATTAATATAATATTCTTAATTTATGAAAATATTCAACTATATTCAAAATAAAATAAAAGAATGAAATATTTTCCTGTAATGGTTATTGAATTTCAAGACATTTCTAATCAGGAATAAATGCTTGTGGTTTCCTGTTAAATAGCTAACAACTTTGAAATCCAAGGATCTTTCGCGGAAATTTACACGGCTAAAATAGCTGAAAGAAAATCCTTGTATAATTTGCCGAAACAAATAATTTTTACATTTAGTCAAAATCTTTCAGACTTAAGACAATTGTTATGACATTTCCGCCCATATAAGAACACCATACAGTAGTATATCTTACAGTATTTATGTGGCTACATCACTGTAAGGTGTAGCCACACAAAAACTGTAAGATCTTATGACAATTTACTTTCACTGTTATGTCCATATCTTAAATTTGTACTTAGTTAGTACACGTTAGCATATTCATGCTGCGAAAAATGCATTTAAGCAGTTTAACGCAATGCACTCGTTCATAGAAGAGTCATCAAAAAGGCATGTCATTTTTTTTAAAGATTGATTTGTATTTTATAGCGATTCATCAATCCAGTGATATTAGACGGTGTTGAAGAGTGGAAGCCTTAAAGACACTGCTTAATAATTTTGAAATTGTGATTTTAACACTTGAAAAAATACTTGAAAGCGATGCTCTTAACAGTGAGAAAGCCGATTCCATTTTAATATATGTGACATCGCTCGAATTTTTTTACTCACTCTATCTGTTTTACGCAGAGTTGTCGAACAATGCTGTAATATTTTAAAGCATCTTCCGCCACAAAATCCAGCTTTGATATTGTAAAAAATCTTATCTAAAGCAACTATCGAAACTCGATGATTCTCGCAATGACGTGATTTGTTAATAAAGTGTGATGCGATCAAACTTTGTGGAAAAAAATTATTACCCTGGAAGAAAAATGAAAAGATGAGATAAAATCTCTAGCAAAAATTGAGTGATTGTTTAAAAAAAATCCACACGATGAAGTTAAATCATTTTGTCGAAATACAACTCTAAATGAAATTATAGATTTAGTACTTAACGAAATTCAAACAAAACCTATTTGTTTTCATTGTCCTTAATTCTGTATAGTCAGTTTTAACAGACGTACATCAAAATAAGAAGAGTATTTAAACTATATGTAATTTCTTCAACCTGCAGGAAAGGTCTGTTCAGTTGTTTTATTTAAAAATAATGTCTGCAAACATGGAAAAATGCAATTTTAAAAACAGCTTAAATTTTTCAGGGTAAAACATTTATACAAAATGCATAGTGCTATAATAATATTACTATTTGAATTCTTTTGACAGTGCCGATGACTACAGCCAGCAATGGAACAATACTTTCATGTCTCAAAGGAATGAAAACTCATCTTTGAAATGCAATGGGAGAAGAAACACTTTCATCCTTAACTGTCTTAGCAATTGAAAGAGACATATCTCTTGATTATAATGATATTGAAACAAATTTTTCGCTTCATTCATTATCTGGCAACAGGCGCTTAAGACTCCTAAAGAGGATGATATATAAATTTTTTAATTCAACAAAAGTATTTGTTCCTATGATGTAAAGCCATCATGAAATATGCAAAATTGCCAGAAAATTGCAATTTCATCACCCCATTTGACCTTTATAGGTAGTTGTAAAATGGTACATTTTTGTTTTAAAAATCACAAAATTAATTAAATTGTGTGATCATTTTCGTGTTTGAAATCTCTCCTCCTAACATATACATTGAATTTATTTCTCGTTGTGGCCGAATTGTGACACCAAAACTCGCAATCCGAAATGAAATCACTAAATCCTTTGATTGCTCTTTTATGTTTTAAGAATTGTTCTTCAAATAAAATATGTCTCATCCATCAAAAATATGCGAATCAAATATGCATTTAAATAGAAAAAATTTGATAAAAGTTCTATTTTTAACTAAAAAAGAAATTCAATTAAAACTCATTTAAGATTCGCTTTTTAGGAATTCAAAAAGAAAATCAATAATTTCGCATAGGAAATTTGTTAAACTACAATGTGTTCATCTATCTATAAAATCATTCACTTGAATTGTCAAAAATATATATAATAAACGTGTATATTCAATTTTTATATCAGTATATTTCTAGCAATATACATCACTACATTTTGAGCACATATATATAGATATGCTCAAGAACTTTTTCGATTATGAGCCTTAATAAAAGTACTTCATGTTCAAGCGTGACTATAGATCACTTGGAAGAATTTTGAAAAAATTGAATAACGTATAAATAAATGTTTGTGAATTTTTCAATAAACATTTGCAAATCATATTGTAAAAGATTTTTTACACATGATGATTTCAGATTATGGTACTATTTCATGACTATATATACCTGCAAAAAATAGCTGATCGCCTTAATTATAAACTACAATTAATGACAAGTTGAGTTTTGAACTGACACATTATTCTCACAAAATCACACTGGAGAAAAGGGGATTTCATTTGCATTGATTCTCAATCTAGCAATTGAGCTAGGTATTGAATCTATTAGCTTCTGAACATGAAAGTAGTGTCTCTTCTCACAAGGTTACCTTCTGCACGTTTTAGTGGCACAAAAGCGTAACATAACCCAATGTAGAAATACGCTATTTAGAAAAATTCCCGGTTTCTATCCTATCTACTGTTGAATAGTGGGAGTTAGATGTTGCTTTTGTTTTTTATACGTATATCTATTGAGTGGAATACTTGGGAGTTTTCTGTGTCCCCCCTTTATGACAGTGAATACTCCCACTGTCTATATAAAATCCTTTGACAAAGAATTATCCGGTGTTTATTAAAATGTCTTAAGACAGCCTTCAGGTGTTAGCAATTTGCTTTGTAATGTCAAACCTCAAATAGTATTATGCTACTGTCAAAATAATGCAGGTCCATTTTAGGCAAATTAGGGTTATTATTTGTTTTGGAAACAAGATAATCCAGAGTAATCAATTTAAAATAGTGCCCATTTGTTTTTGTGTTATTCACATCCATAACACGCAGCAAAACTTTTAACATCGTTATTTATATTTTAAATATGTTTGTATTTAATGTTTGGGTATCATTTTCTTTATTTTTGTATGCAAAAAATTGTTTTTTTAAATATAAATATTAAATATTGAGTGATATTAATATTTTAATGAATTCTACATAAAAGATTAGAGTACATCGTCTACTTCTCGCAATGTTTGCATTTATTTATTATTAATTCATTTTATAAGACAGTGAGTGCACTTATTATCTTACGAAATGCAAATGAGATTACGAAAATAGTCTTACGAAATGGTAACAGTTACGTCATTATCTAACGATCATCATTACGAAATGGTAACAGTAAAATTCGTCACCATGAATTAACTCTCGGATTTTAGAGAAAATGTATTGTCATTATTTGAAAGAAAGAGTTTCTTTTTACAGTAATTGCATTATGTCTAAATTATTAAGAAAAGCCTTAGAGAAATTTCATTTGAAATTTCCATTAAGACTAGTGTTTTCAAAAGGCTGATTTCGATTAACAAGAAATGTCGTGGATGTGGATAAACAGTGTATTCGAGTTGTATTAACGCTGCGATAGCAATATGACATCAAGATTTCAATGGAATAAATTAAACAAAATCCAATTTAAAATAGTAAATCCAAAGTAATCCAAAGTAAATCCAAATCTAAAAATTACAACTGGAGCAAAGCACACCCAATAGTACAGCGTATCAGGTTGTGAAATCATTTATATTTTTACTCGCATCATTTATAGTCCATGATAGAATTACGGCCAAGTGATCTCAGACACAGACCCCATTTTTATGTTTAGTTTCATCACTTTATTCGAAACGACATTCAGCGTAGTTAATCTCTTAGATAAAGCTTGGTTTCGTCTTAATCATCTTTTAAATACCCAAAATTTTTGTCTAATGGAGTCAAAAGAATCCGCGTATGGTAAGAGAATCGATCGTCTTTACACCTCCAAAAGATTAATATATGGTGAGTGGTCTCAATTCGAAAAGTAATATGACCAATTTTTTTTCCGAAATAAGCATGAAAATATTTCAAGCTTTCATTGCTTCACTGGAGATACAGGACCATTGCAGCTGGATTTAGCAAGCTGGAATGACTTCAATTATGTCGAGCTTAACAATGGAAATTCTTAAAGAATTTGAGGATCGTTCAAATTCAACAAGCTTCTAGCAACGTCTCTCATGACCAAGTTGTTGGACGTCATCAGATCTCATTCTGTTAGATTTTCTCTGAGGGATTATTTTAAAGATAAGGTTTTCCAGGAAAGTCTGGCAAGCATCAATTAATTAAAATAAATCATAACTAAAGAAATCTCGCCATTGACGCGTACAATGTCCTAAATCGAGCAAAAAACTTGGTTCAACATGTTTATATTTGCGTTTAAAGTAGTTGCTATTACTTTCAACATTTACTGTAAAGAATGATAACTTTAATATATTAATTAAAAATTATATCTTTCAAATATAAAATTAATGTGAATCTCCATTTCTGTTAAACCTTACAAAAAGAATTTATAACCGTCCGACAGTGTTTGAAATTATTTCCAACGATTAAGCAAAGTTGAAACAATTACGCTTCAGCAATATTAGAATTGTTGCCACCTACATCAGATTTAAGATTAAGGGAAAAAGAAATTGGTATTCTTAAACTATATATATATATATATATATATATATATATATATATATATATATATATATATATATATATATATATATATATATATATATATATATATATATATATATATATATATATATATATATATATATATATATATATATATATATATATATATATATATATATATATATATATATACATCTACTGGCCATTAAAATTGCTACACCAGGAAAGCAGCACACCACACACGTGTAATTTGCATGACAGGTAGAACTTGCTGTGATATGCAAATGATTAGATTTTCAGCGCAATCATACAAAGCAGGCGACAGTAGCGACATCTACAATGTGTATAAAACCAGAGATTTGACAGCAGTTTTCTCATACTCAATTTATGTTTCAACGTTGTTTTCGGATAAGGAAGTTGTTGTAATGCCTCGTGTAAGAAGAAATGCCTATCAGCACGTGTGTGACTTTGATCGAGGAAGGATTATAGCCTACCGGGATTGCGGTTTATCATACCGCAATATTGCTGCTCGCGTCTGTCGAGACCCCATGACTGTTAGCAGAATATGGAATCGATGGGCTCAGGACAATCATACGGAACGTCATGCAGGATCTCAGCAACCCCCATCACTAACAGCAGAGAAGACAGACATCTTATCCGCATGGTCACAAGGGATCGTACAGCCAAGTCACGAACCCTGAGTCGAGAAATGGAGTCATTTGCAAGGCAATAAACTTCTGCTCGAACAGTTCGACGACGTTTGCAGCAGCATGGATTGTCTGCACGGAGACCATGGCTTCGGCTACCATTGACGCTGCGTCACAGACAGGAGCGCCTTCAATGGTGTGATCAGCGACGAACCTGGACGCGGGAATGGCATCACGTCATCTTTACAGATAAATCTCGGTTCTGTATACAGGACCATGATGGCCGCATCCGTGTTTGGAGGCATCGTGGAGAACGCGCATTGCCAGCTTAGCATTGGACATCGCCATACTGGCCCATCTGCTGGAGTGATGGTATGGGGTGCCATTGGATACACGTCTCGATCACCTCTTGTTCGCATTACCGGCACTTTGAACAGCAACCATTACATTTCCGATGAGTTAAGGCCCGTGGCTCTGCCCTATCTTCGAGGCCTCCCTAATGCTTTGTTTCAACAGGATAATGCACGACCGCATGTTGCCCGTACTGTTCTGATCTTCCTTGATACAGAACAGTTTCGACTGTTATCCTGACCAGCACATTCTCCTGATCTGTCACCAATTGGGAACGTGTCTTCAATGGTTGCCGTGCGATTGGCACGCCATCACTCACCATCCACTACTGTCGAATGAACTGTGGCATAGTGTTGAAGCTGCATGGACTGAGATCCCCGTACACGCTATACAAACTCTGTTTGACTCCATGCCTAAGCGGATAATTGCTATTATTGCAGCCAGTGGTGGCTGCTCTAGGTACTGTTTTCTCAAGATCTATACATCCTAATTTCCTGTAAATCTAATCACTTGTTCTTTCTACTATAATGTATGTGTCCAATAAATATCGTTCTGTTATTTGCATTCCTTCTTGGTGTAGCATTTTTAATGACCAGAAGTGTGTGTATATATATATATATATATATATATATATATATATATGTATGTATGTATGTATGTATGTATATATATATATATATATATATGTATGTATGTATGTATATATATATGTATGTATGTATGTATATATATATATATATATATATATATATATATATATATATATATATATATATATATATATATATATATATATATATATATATATATATATATATATGTATATAAAAAGATAGTAAAGCTGTGAAAAACTAAATAATGATTTAGAAAAGAAAAAAGAAATGACAGACGAAGAACTTTCAAGCAATTACTTACAGAACTGTTAAGTAAGCGTTCTTCGAAAAGCATAAATAAGAAAAAGAATGTTTTGCTAAATCTTACAAACTTGTTCTTTGGAAGATACTAGGCCTTAGTACTTATTCTTAGCTGATATTTCTTAGTCCTACCATCTGTTGAATAAGTATAGGATTGAAAATTTTTAAATATTAACTTTTTCCATAATGAATAAAAACTTTAACTAATAAATACTGATTAGAAAATTAGTCATTTCAATTATATAATTTAAAATACATATAAATAAAAAAAATATCTGCTCTACAAATTTAAATTTTTAGATTTTTTAAAATTAAAAAATTATTTAGATCCATAAGTAGAAACGAGGAAAAAATCCTGTTTATCCTTCAATAAAAATGGCTTTTTTAAAATAATGACAGCTTGTTTCAAGGGAAAGTGCAAAAAAACGCAAGTGTATAGCAAGCTTTACCTTTAATATTCATTAGCGTAAACAAGATTCAAGTTACAGATAGAGAGTATTATTGTAGCTATTGCATACTTTCAGTATCTGGTAATAATAAAAATTTCACTAATTTTTCCATATCTTAATTTAATACAATTGAAAAATATTAATATATTTTTTAAATAATTTAAAACTTTCACCATTTTATGAACACAGCGTATGATTGGATGATGATTACTGTCATATGCAAACCAAATCGGGAATAGTTATTCATAAGCCACATGATTTACATCTGAAATGTCTGTAATTTTCCTCACTGAACTAGAGCAAATATTTTAATATTAGTGTGAAAGCGTAATTAGTTCAATGCTCAGAATATACTTTTAGAAAGGTAAACCCTCTTCATGGACTAGTGCATGTAAATATATCTTTTACATATTATTTTGAAATTATGGCAAATTTAAATGATCCGCATATATATATATTTCCCCATCCCTAAATTATAAAGATAGCCGATTCTCTCTTTAAAACTCATGAAAATTTTTTTTTTACTATTGGATAAATGTTATACATTAAAATAGTTAAAATAGCCAAACAATGAATAATGTACTTATATATATTTAATAAATTTTTTTTATTTAAAATGCACTTTCCTATGTAAACTTATTTTTTAATATATATATATATATATATATATATATATATATATATATATATATATATATATATATATATATATATATATATATATATATATATATATATATATATATATATATATATATATATATATATATATAAATGTATAGTTTTCGATATATTTATATATCGGAAATTGTTTCATTTTGATTGTATAACGAAGCCCGGTGGCTTAGTGGTAGCGTTTCGGGCTCCCATGACACAGGTCCGAGGTTCGATCCTCGGGCTGGGCAAGGTTGACTCAGCCTTTCATCCCTTCAGTGGGTCGATTAACTGAGTACCAAGCATGCATGGGAACTAATCACTGGGGGTTTCATGTTAGGCTGACCACCTAACTGGGACATATGCTTCGCACCCCAGGACCCTCGGTTATTAAAATAGTTATGGGAACTGTAGGCCTTGGCCCACATGGGCTGTCGTGTTATGGAGTTTAGTTTTTTTGATTGTATAACGGAATGCAGAATATTTAGTTAATCTTTGGAGCAAAAAAATTGTACATAGATTTTGCCGTAATTCTGGTTTTTTCCTTTATAGCTTCGGTAAACTTTTATGCATATATTCTAGCTAGAAAAAATATTTTTGAAGGGAATGTTGAATTTATATATTTGAACTTAAATATATAAATGGTATACAATATTTAAATATGCATTTATTTTCAAAAAAAATTAGAGTCAATCTTTTTAGAAGATTTATTATATTTATAAAAACGATGAAAAATAATTATCTTCAGTTTAAAGCTAAGTACCTGTTCACACAACTTGTAATTCGATATAGGTGACAAAATCTAAATAAATGAGAGCTATTTTAATTATATTCTGTAATTGTAAGGGAATGTTTATTAATACAGGTCATCTTTCGTGATTCATCACAGAGAAATATTCTGCTTTCTATGATGATGTTAAACCTCCACAATCTTCTTGATGTTCAGGATTGTTTTCGATCAAATATGTTTGAATATTTTATTGGAATATCGAAACTTGTAGCATATTGTTTATTTGATTAATGTATCTCTTTTCTAAGCAATTTTAAAACGATAAACTTTCTTACGATAAAAGGAATAGCTTGATAATTATTATAAGAAATAGTTACCAAGACTGTCATATCTTGAAGGAATAAATATATTTAAAAACCACAATTTCAAAACATATTTTAAGTTAACCAGCTTAGAATATTTTTTCATTACAGAAATATCAGAAGATTATTTTTTTAAATGTTGGATGTCACTGAATTTGGTATTTTCCTTATGTAACAACGATAGGAATAACAAAAGTTTAAAAATATTCCTTAATCCTTTTCTTTAAGTTAATTTTATCCTCTCCTGAACAGTTTTTTATTTGATTTATATTAACATTTCTTTTAGAAAAAAATGAATATCATGTAAATATTAAAATTTTTTGTGAACATTAGGTGACTATTTGTAGATATGTCTGAAACCTGAAAATTAATACTAGATTCAATCGAAAGAAAGTTTCGACTTGTAATAAGTTGCATTCTCCCATAGGAATTGTCTAAGTCCATCAGAATTCAGAACAGAATAGTGAAGATGATTGGAGAGGATACTGGCTGAGCTGTCTAATCATATGTATCACCAATCAGATTCATTACAAAATAGATCCGAAATTCCATATCCTGTTAGCTATACACGCCCAATACTATCGCAGATGCCTAACCCATTTGAACAGAGTCCTGTTAACATATAGGTTCTTCATATTCATGACGGTGTCCATCCATTTGGTGTTACAAAAAAAGAGACTTGAAATTCCAGTATTTTGTGTCATTGACACTCTAAAAGTGGTGTTAACTGGCATAGAAGAAACATAATTTTTGTGCCATGCAGACAAATACAACGCGTAATCATTGATATAGACCTTCGGCACCGAAAGTCCGTATTAATTATAGATCTACTAAGCAGTTATTAAACTAACATTTGTTCATGCCTTAGAATTCAAATCCACAACATTTTGAGGAAATATAAGAGGTGTACTACTTTTAAGAATTCTTGTCAGTCGTGAAGGATTCTTTTTTTTTTCAAGGACTCTTTCAAACTAAACTGCAATACTAATTTAGATTTGATGTTTTATCGGATGGTCGATATTAATGATACACTTATGAAACAATCATGAATGCAAACTCAAATTTCATCGACACCTCAAAATACACGATAAAAAGCAGGTATTATAGCACAAAAACCGTAGATGAATAAATATTGATGTGCCAGGTCTCTTTTTTTTACATTAATTACAGGTTTAGAATAATCAATTCATCATGTTCTGGTAAACTATTGACGGAATTATGTTCCCATTTCTCCTGTAGCATAATGGACTACGGGAGGAATGTGAATTTAATTCCATTGTGTTCCTGTAGCATAATGGACTACGAGAGAAAAGGGAATTTAATTACGTTGTTTTCCCATTCCTCCTGTAGCATAATGGACTACGGCAGGAATGTGAATTGAATTCCGTTGGGTTCCCATTCCTCCAGTAGCATATGGAGTACGAGAGGAATGGAAATTTAATTCCGTTGTGTTCCCATTCTTCCTGTAGTCTGGCAATTTATCTCAAGACCAGTCAGCTCCAGACCAAGGATTATAGGCCAGCAACCTAAGCACTCTCTGATTATAGTATGAACAGAAGCATTTATGTAATGATGCAGAAAATTGTTTGTTACAAGCAATTTGCATAGTGTCGGAGAAGCATATTTCTATCTAAATGTTTCTCACAAATATCTAAAGTTATTAACTGTGAAATTAAAACTTATGTGCTAAGTCTAAGCCAGATGAAACACCCCAAGACTATGGTACTATGACCACAAGAATTCATTGCTCACGTCCAATAGTCTAGTAAATAATGTTTGCCAGGTATTTTCTAGATCCATACATGACAGTCCTAATATTAGATCATATATTGTGTGTGATTAATCTTTTGCATACTATATTTTTACAATTTTAAAGCACACTTATGGTGTTTCTTAACAGTTGGAAACTCTACTGGGGATTTGTGAACATAATTAACAGTTTATTAACGGCATCACTACCATAAAAACCAAATATTATAACCTTTTTATGGACAGCTCTGCCCCAAGCTTTGTATCTAAGCTGAGACTAAGTCCTCTGTAATCCCTGATAGTGTTTTGAACGTTCTGAGCCGAATAATATTTATAATATTAATTTAGGAGTTTGCTTCTTGTAATATTGAACAATAAAGTATGGCCTAATTCTATTTTTTGTTTCAAACGAAAATGTATAAATGGAAATTTAAAAGTTCATTTTTGTACTGTTGCACAACAAACTTAGAATGGTGTATTACTGTTTCATGTAGATTCTATTGTAACAATTTAACTTTCAGAATCTTGAATCAGACAAGCGACAACTAAACTCCTCTGTATCTTAATTTTAGAATGTTATAAAAAGAAAATAAAAAAAGGTTGCTTGCTCATATGCATCTTTGTCTTTTATTTGTACTAGTTATTTGTATTTAATTGCTTTTTTTTAAGTCTTTATTTATCAATAACCTCAACAGGTTATGGGCCCAGTGTGTTTTTAAATCTGTGTGAATTTAATATCTGCTAAATTTTGAAAAGCAAAGTGAACCGTGTGCTAGGCCTAACAGCGAGACGCCATGGATTTGAAAGTACAAATTGACAAATTAGAAGGAGCGGAAAATTGGAGCAAGTGGAAGTGGCAAATGAAAATGCACTTTGAACAGTATGATCTCACGTCAATTATTGATGGAACTAAAATTTGTCCTGTCGCTGTAAATGGCGATGCTAGTGCAGATGAGCACTTAAAGAAGGTGACATAATGGCGACGTAATAATGCTAAGGCGTCCGCGCTTATTGCAAGTTCGTTGAGTGCTTCTGTAGCAGATTTAGCGATGACGTACTCGAATGCGAAAGACATTTGGGACAAATTAATTAATTGAGAAATTGAGCAAAGCAGTATACAGAGACTTAATTTATTGATGACACAATTTTTTCAAGTTATTAGAGATCCTAATGACAATGTTGCAACACATGCAGCTAAAGTTGAAAGAATCTACACAGATATGAACAATGAACTAAATCGTATTGGATCAAGCAATATTCCAGAAAAATTATATTCTGGAATATAATTTTTCTGGAAATATTAACCCACAGTAAGCAATATTTACACGGCAAAATATTGCTTACTGTGGGTCCAGAATTCCAAGAATTCAGCAATGTGTGGGAGTCTTTAGACTCTGATAAACGAACAACCAAGAATCTTGTTGAAAAATTGTGTACAATTGAACAACGTATTAAATCTAATGCTGCTGTGGATTATGGTGCATTTGCAGTTCGTGTACCTGGTTTTAAGGAAAAAACTGAGAAAAATGGGGAAAGACTTCCTGAAAGGACTCCTGTTGGTAATAAATCTAGTAATATCAAGAAAAAGAACTGCTTTAAGTGTGGTTCGAATGCACATCTTTGTTAGGACTGCCCTAAGAGAAAGTCAAATGTCTCAAAGCATAATGAAGGTGCATTTGTCGCTAGTGCGAACAGTACACACCCTGATGTTTGGGCATGTGATTCCGGTGCTTCACACCACATGACAGCTAACAAACAGCACTTTACTTCATAGAAACATTTTCCTGTGCCCGTTGAGGTATCACTTGCTGATAATAAAAAGATATTTGCATATGGATCTGGCAGAGTAAATATTGAAGTTTGTATTCAAGGTGAATGGTATGATGCTCACATGGAAAATGTCTGGTATGTCCCTGATGTGAAACGGCATCTCTTCTCTGTACAACAGGCAGCCAAGCACGGAGTTGCAGTAAAACTTACTGAAAGGTATGCTGAATTTTTTTCGTAATGAAGAACTAGTTGCAGTTGACACATGCATTATATCGATGAGGGTTGTTATCCCAGCTAGTCCAGTTGAGATAAGTATTGCTACAGAGACTGAATCTTTACAGCTGTGGCATGAACGCCTTGGTCACCAAAATAAGCGGCATGTTCAAAAACTGCTGACTGATATGGGCATATCTGTAAGTCATGCAGTGACAAGTGAATTTTGTGATAGATGTGCTCTTGGAAAAGCTCATCGGAAACACTTCAAGTCACGTCCCTATAAAGCGATGTCAACTGGTGAAATCATTAATGCTGTTGTTAATGGCCCTATGTCTGTGGGCTCCATTAGTGGTGCAAGATATTATGTTTGCTTTAAAGATGACTATAGCAAATATCGTAAAATCTTTTTGAAAAAGAAAAGTGATGTTAGTTTTTGTCTACGTATGTTTCTCAACGAAGCCACTAATCTTGGCCATGTTGTGAAAAGATTGTGAAAATAAAAAATAAAAAATAAAAAAAGGCCATTTGTGATGGAGGAGGAGAATTTGACTGTGGTGAAGTTCAAAAGATACTAGCTGAAAAAGGTATAGCACTAAATCTTAGTGTACCATACTCACCAGAGCAAAATGGCGCAGCAGAGAGGGAAAACCGAACAATTGTTGAACTGGGTCGTTCTATGCTTGCAACAAGTGCATTGCCTCAGTCACTTTGGGCCAATGCATGTGACACCGCAATATATCTGCTAAATCACACTAGTTTATCTCCAGATGAAAGCAAAAGTCCTCATGAGATTTGGACTGGTGAGCCAAAAATTAAACTTGACTACCTAAAAATATTTGGAACTGAATGCTAGGCACATATACCAAAGATCTTCAGACGTTAGTTTGAAGATAATAGTGTTCGTGGTCATTTTGTGGGGTATGTTAACAAGAAAGATGGTTATAAGTTCTATCTGCCCTCTCAGAAGAAAATCATAAAATCTTGAGATGTTTACTTCAAACCAGAACATTTGTGCACCACTCCTGTGACAGTAGAGGTGGAGGAAGACTTAAATGATAGATATAAAGAAACTCGGATTGAAGGATGTAATCTATCTGAAGAACAAGAGCCTATTAGAAAATCTGGAAGAAGCCGAAGCTCTCCTGCATGGATAAAATCTGGAGAATATCTGATGGCAAATATAGCTGCAGTAGAATAATTTGAAAACAGTGAGAATCCATCCACGTATTCTGAAGCTCTTCCATCGAATGAAAGTGACCTGTGGCTAGAAGCCATGAAAGAAGAAATAAAAGCCCTTCATGAAAATGAAACATGGGAGCTTGTTGAGAGACCCAAAGGTTGCAAAGTTATCAATTGTCGATGGGTGCTGAGGAAGAAATTTAATCCAGATGGTACTGTGGAGGGACACAAAGCTCGTCTTGTAGCCAAGGGTTATGCGCAAAAAGCAGGCTTTGATTACGATGAAACATTCAGCCCTGTTGCAAAATATGACACTGTGAGATCTGTTCTTTCTGTGGCGGCAAAAGAAAATTTGCACTTGCAGCAGTTTGATGTAAAGACTGCATTCTTGTATGGAACCCTTAAGGAGGAAGTGTTTATGACACAACTAGGAGGCTTCAATGATAATAGTGGAAGAGTCTGTAAATTGCATAAAAGTCTATATGGACTCAAACAAGCACCTCGTTGTTGGAATCAGTGTTTTGTGAATTTTATGAGAGACCAGGAACTGGAAGTTAGTACAGCTGATCCCTGCTTGTTTATCAGACACAGAACTGAAAAGAAACTCCTTGTTGTTATTTATGTAGATGATGGCCTTGTTGTTGGGACTGACAAAGTTGAAGTGGAGGAGTTTATGAGTCAACTTAGTCATTCTTTTCAGATCACAAGGGGTTCATTGAACCAGTTTCTAGGTATGAACATAACAAGATTGAATGATGGTTCAATTTTTGTGAATCAGTGTGCTTATTCGAAAAAATTCTGTCAAAATTTCATATGGACTCCGCCAATCCAGTGTCAACTCCAACTGACAAAAGTTTTGTTTTTGATGATACAGAAAACAAACTGATAGGGAAAGAAGTCCCTTATCGGGAGGCGGTTGGCAGTCTAATGTACCTTGCAACTGCTACAAGACCTGATTTAGCTTATGCTATAAGCATTGTTTCTGAAAATCTTGAAAATCCCAGAACCTCAGATTGGTGTGCTGTAAAACGAATCCTTAAATATTTAAAAGGAACTGCAGATTTTGGTTTGTTATATCAAGCAAAGTGTCGTTCCAATGAGCTTGAAGTGTACAGCGATGCTGATTATGCAGGTGATTCAAAAACAAGACGCTCAAGAACTGGAATGGTCTCTAAATTTTCATGTGGAGTCCTCTCTTGGATGAGCCGAAAGCAGAAGAGTGTGGTGTTATTTACTATAGAGGCCGAATATGTTGCTGCGAGTGCGAGTGCTAAAGAACTAATTTGGCTGAAACATCTGCTCAGTGACATAACAAATCTCGAAACTCCCTCTCTTCTGGTAGATAATGCAAGTGCTGTGAAACTCGCCAAGAATCCTGAATACCATGAACGGTCCAAGCACATTGATGTCCGTTATCACTTTGTGCAAGAAAAATTCATTGATGGTGAACTGTTCATCAAGCATGTTCCAGGTAAATTGCAATTAGCAGACATCATGACAATATCATTGCCTAGTGTTAGGTTCAAAGAACTGTGAACCTTATCAGAACTGTTTTCATTTAATAGTGTTGTTAGTGAATGTTAATCTAAATAAGTTGTGGCTTGTGGAGGAAGTATTGTAACAATTTAACTTTCAGAATCTTGAATCAGACAAGCGACAACTAAACTCCTCTGTATCTTAACTTTAGAATGTTATAAAAAGAAAATAAAAAAAGTTGCTTGCTCATATGCATCTTTGTCTTTTATTTGTACTATTTATTTGTATTTAATTACTTTTTGTTTAAGTCTTTATTTATCAATAACCTCAATAGATTCATCAGTTCGAATTTTGATTAGAATTTCCGAATTCTCTCCTCTCTGCAGCACATAAATACGACTCATAATCTGCAGCCCTAGACCAAATAATATTATAATTAGATTGTCTATTATTTGCAGAAGAAAAATAATTTTTTAATTAAATCTTTTTTGAGTGTTTTAACAAACAACTAAAAAATTTTTTTCTTACTTTTAATGTTTAAGGTAAAAAAAATTTTTTTCTAAAATATTCTTCAAAATGCTTTTTATTTGCTTAAAAATAGTTGAAGAAAATACTCTTTATACAAATTAGAACGAGTAGCACAATTTTAAGCTCTGTGATAAAACTTCCCTGTTATATTTTCGAAACCTTTCTTGTAAAAAATTGTTTTAAACTTGCCTAGACCATTTTTTGTAGAATTATTAGCTTCAATTGTTCTAACTTTCTTCCTTTTTTAAAAGTTAAAACTAGATTTTTTTCCACTAAGCTCATATTCCTCCCAAAATATATATTACAAATATAATACATTATCCTTAAAATAAACACTTATAATCTAAATGATCTATCTTCCATTATCTTATTTTTCTTATTTATTATATTGCAAATTCCTTAACATTTACAAAATTGTTTTAGAAAAGTCGTAAATGGCTATTTGAATTTAACTTGCTTTAAAAAATAAATTTTTATTATTAGATATAAAAGAGTACTTCGATTTACAGAAGTGAAATTAATTCTTTATGTTTCTTTAAAATCTGAAAATACTTGAAACATTTATTTTTTTGCAGAAACAATGTGAAAGAGAGAGTAATAAAATTATAATCATAAAAGCCGAAAAAAGAATTAAATTCTTATTAAATATTTGAGAATTTATTGTTAAATTCCTCAAACGCCATGCATGTAATTAATGATTCCTTCCAATTTGTTTTAATTTTCTGTATGAAAAAAAAGAGAATGACTAGTTTATTTCAAAGTGGTTCAAAATTATAAGGGTAACTATTAATTTCATATAATAGTTACCCGTATAATTTTGAACCCTGTAAAAATTCTAATAAAAGTTAAAAATTTTTAAGTCACATTTAAAATTAAAGCAATAATATTTTTTCTAGATCTTTTAATAATTTACATCTAGCTAATTCCTTTATCATAAACATAATTAACGAGATCTTCCATAACTGAATATTACTTTTCATTGTTATAAATTTTTCTCTTGAGTAGTCTTGAAAAATTTTAAATTTCACTTAAATCTTGAAAAATTGGTGGCTAAGTCAAAACATTTAATTTACAGTGCTCAAACTCTTTTTTTTTTTTTTGAAATTATAGATGCTTTTGCTGGACTGTGAAGTTTAAACTATTTAGAAGGTTAACAATTGCTATTCTAATACTTTAAAAAAAATTAAAGTTCATACGTTTTTTAGAATGGAGTTTAAATTAGTTTTTCCACATGATGAAATTCCACCACAAAACATAGCAGAGCACCCATTAAAAAGAAGACTTTTACCAATATTTTCTTTCCTAAAGTTATGCCAATAGAGATAAAACCATTTTGGTAATTCGGAATTGAAAGATTTTTTTTATCAGAAAAAATATGAAACTTGTTCAATTAATATCCTCTTTCATTCATTTAAAAAGGACTTCTTTGAGTAAGAATTCATGTCGTTTCATTAAATGTGATTTTATATTAATTTTAACGAATTTGGTGAAATTATATTAAAATTTTTAAAGACAGTTCATTTTGAAATATTTTTATGATTATCCTTATAAATTGACTGAAAGGTATGTTTTCTCAGAAAGGAAAGACGATCGTTATACATTTTATAGGGTGAAATTATCTTTGATTTTACTTTTGATCTTATTTTTACTTATTTTATTTATACTTACTATTATTTACATTGACGTATTTTCAGTAGTACCTTTAGGCATTTTTATCTTTGCAGATATATAGGGTGTCCCAAACGACCGCATAAACTCTGCACAGCTAGATTTCTCGTTGGGAATGCATAAAAGCTGCCCAAAGAAGCGTTCCTGTACGATCCATAGTTTACAAGAAAAATATGGAAAACAAAATATGACGTCACTATTAGAGCGAGGAAAGAAAAATAAACAATATTTTGGACATATCAACAGCAGTATTTGCACATCTTTATAGACGATGTTTCAAACGTTCGTCACGCATATCGCGTCATGCATGCCCGAGCCATGGAATGACGTTAAGCCGCCCGTTGAACTGGTATTTAAAAGGCTGCATCTTGCAGCTACCGATAGTCTTCGTATGGTGACCATGTATTCCATTCGTGACTACTGCGACATGTACTTGATGTAAGGCCGATGTAATGGAAATGCCTTTGGTTCCAGCATGATGGGGCTCCGGCGCATTTCTGTGCTCCTGTACGTAGTTGACTGGACATGGAATACTTCGGCCGCTGGATCAGACCTGGGGGTCCGGTTCTATGTCCGTTACGTTCACCAGATCTTACACAATTGGAATTTTCTTATGGGGCCATCTCAAGGAACTGGTGTTTCGAGACGTGCCAACACCAATGGACTTAGTTGCTTGTCTGCATGCTGCTTGATATTTCGGTGGTAAACTCGATGGATCGCTGCAATGTGTGATGACAGCCATTCCACGGCGTGTTCAAGCCTTCCTCGATATTCACGGAGGACACTTTGAACATCTGTTTTAAACTGTGCATATACTGCTGTTGATATGTACAATAAAGTGTTTTTTCTTGCACCACGGCAGTGACGTCATACTTTGTTTTTCATATTTTTCTCGTAAACTATTTGATCGTACAGGAACGCTTCTTTGGGCAGTTTTTATGTACTCACAACGAGGAATCTAGCTGTGCAGAGTTTATGCGGTCGTTTTTGGACACCCTGTATTTGGAACTAGCAAACACTTACCACACAAATAAATTCCATGTATTTCTAATTTCATCTAATTTGAATCAGTTCTGTTTGGTGTTTATAAAACTAAATTAAAATAATAATTTTAGAAGAATAAATTTAAATCTGCTGAAAATGAATTTTTTGGAAGTTATTACTATAAGAAATACACTAGTGTCCATATATTTATGTACCAAAATATATGATAAATATTTTAAAAATAATTAATTCATTTATTAGAATTATAAACTATAAAAACCATTTTCCTTTTAAACATGTTATAGCAAGCGGTTTTTTAGAATAAAATCAATAGAATGTTTAAACATAACCTTATTGTTTTGTTTTTTGAAAAAGCAGAACTGTCCTTATATTTATGATCCGCAGTCTAATATAATATTAAAGATATATATAAATTTTTATAAATGTAATCACATTAGGAGAAAATCATTTGGAATGAAAATGAAAAAAATAACTTTATGAGAAAATCATTTGGTTGAAAAATTTCTTCAAAGCATGGCTTTATCTTCAAATGATCTAAAACCTATTTTGAAAAGTAAGACATTTGCTTGATTTTTCAAAATTTTTGATTGTTTGGAGCTACAAAAATAGTCAGTGGAATCGACGCAACTAAACCATTAAGTTCATTTAAGTAGATGCTTTTTAAAATCCTTTGGCTTAAAGCCATTTTACAATTCTCGTTAATAAGTAATGAAATGTTATCGAATTTCCATTTTTGCCAAATCAATTCCTATCTATCAGTAAAAGTTGTGAAAAAATTATAGTATTGCTCTAATCAACGCTCATTAAATTATTTTTAAATGAATGGAATGCTGAAATAAATCCTCTTGCATATCAATGATTTTTGGAAATTAAATTGAAATTGAGAAACACCCAAAACTTATAATCTTTCAAATTATAAATATTAAAATAAACCTTAAAAAATGATTTCATCGAACATCGAAATAATTCCAGTTATCAGGCTAAAAATAACTTCGTAGAAATAAAATTTGACAATGATTCACCTGTATTAATATCAAATTACTATTATTTGTAGTTTAAAAATAAATTCTAAGAAAGAACAGACAAATTTATGTATTTTGTGTCATATATTTTTAATAAAGGCGTAAGATTTTAAAATATAGGAGGTATTGTATTTACTTGATGAGGTCTGTTTTAAAAATATATTTTTATGTAAACAAATAAATTGAATTTACTAAAAGAAATAATTAAAGAGTTTTTATTGCGCGCTAAAAATTTTGTTAACTCTTTTATAAATTTAAAGCTATAAAATGCCACTTCCTAGTTTACCAATTATTATAATTACTTTTGAACCATATTTAAACTTTTATGTTCTTTTTTATTGTTGATAAATAATATTTGTGAGATAGATCTTACTACCTGAGCTTCATTTTTTTCTTGGCAAGATTGTTTCATTGAATTGTAAGTTACTTCATTTTGGTATTTTAACATTTACTTTGCATTTCAATTTTCTTTTAACATTTTCAGTAAAGAGATTCGATTGTATTAATATCAAAATATTGTGAGAATAAAGTCATTTAATATAAATCCAAAGATGGGCAGAAATTTACTTATTTTATTCGTCTAAATTATACGCAATGAAGTTAATAAAAAAAGGCACATTTCTTGCAATATAATTTCTTAAGCTATTTGAACCGAAAACAAATATTTATTTATGCTTATTGTGTTGCTCCTTTGCACTCACAAAAGCTTCCTTTTCTGTTACCTCTCAGGCAATAAATTTCAACTAGAAAGTCGAATTTGAAATTAGAAAATCGATGCAAATGCTGTTGTATTTGAATTTATTCTCATTCCACTGACTTTGATGGGCTTTAGTTTTTGTTAGTTTATCCAAAAATAGCTGTTGTAATTGCGCGATTAGCGCCTGAGGAACGCCGTTGGAAGCTATTACGTGCTTTTAAATGGGTAACAGCTGTTATGCTAAATAGTAATTTTACTTTTTGTTCTTATTCCCAAAAGTTCCATTCATGATCGTTGCCAAGACAGAAGAATAATTTTCTCTAACAGGTGATCACCATCGATTTATAAAGTCGTTTGAGACAAAATATAATAATTGCCAAATCTGAGAAGGTAATTTTACTAATATATTTAATAGGCGTTTAAGTATAAAACGGGTTTGTGGAAAGAGTTTTGTCATCTTATTGAAATAGTTTTAAATATAATGCAAAAATTTTCGTTTTAAAGGCTCATTTTTATTTTCTATCCGTTTTAACAACTAATATCCATTTTTTATTTCAATGAAAGAAATACATTTTATAACCTTATTATTTTAAGTACATGCTTTATTTTAGAAATAATTTCCAACTTCACATTTGGAATTCTTTCAAGTAAGTTTTTTTGGATCAATTTTATGTGAAGAAAGATTCATTAACCCTAAAATATAAAACTTATTTTTCAATCAAAACATTTTGGTTTTTGAAATTTTGATTGCAGCAGATAACAGTTTAATTTTATGCGTAAAAATGATACCAGTAAATTTTTAGGACACAATTATTTTCAATTATATTAAATTTACTTATTTAAACAATCAAGAAATGGGTAAATAGCTTCTGTGAACAATATATATATAAATCTTAGTATGATTAATGTTATTTACACATTACATTCATTTATAATCTTCATTAAATGTTTTGCAAACTGTCATCTTCCATTTTATCTTATTCTATTTTTGATGAGAAACACCTGCCTTTTATGTTGTTTTTAAAAATGTGGAGTAACAGCTATTATCTCATAGAAAATTCCTGTTTAGGAAAATTTTACTCTGTATTAAAATGCTTTTAAAATACTTACAACTAAATCATTTTGTTATAATATTATTAGGAATTTTTTTTTGTTTTCCATATTTTAATGTTTTTGTAATATAAATTTAATAGTTTCATTTTCACTCTCCATGATTAAATAAACCTTTATTACTATTGGAATGTGTTAAGTATTTTTTAATTTTATCACTCTCTGATATCAATAAGGTTTATCTTTTATAGGTATGTTTGACACCGAATGGTGGGTAATCATATAGCTAAAGTTTCAATATCCGCTGAATCTTACCTTTCATGATTTATCATTGGTAATGGGCTGTATTCACAAGTGTGAGACAACCCGGAAAACTTACAATCATTCACCCGACAGATGTTCATACAGAAAGAAGCACAATATCCATTCCCCATAGTTTAATGGTTCTGCAGTGTTTGGGATCTTTTAGGGACATTTCACTCCAAAAAGTCCATTCTTAATACTATGCTACAATAAGCTTTTATGTATGAATTTAAATTTTCCGACTGTGTTGCTGATTGCCTAACAGGATATTATAAGAAATTTGAATATCCTTAATAAATAAGCTTTCAGGAGGGATTATTTCATTGTAGGCCATGTTTATTTGTTGCAAGGAAGTGAACCTAAAAAGCTCCCAAATATTCACACCCATCAAGATATAAGTAGGGAAAGAAGAAATATAGCATCATCTACCATTGGCCAATTGTGATTACAACCAAGTTACTTTGTTAAATGATGGAAAGAAAGGACTATACTTCAAGTAGGATATTCTGTCACTAGGCCATAGAGAAGCAAATAAAGAAAGTGTATTTAATAAAAAAAGTAAAATGTATTTGATAAAATACACAATAAAGAATTGCATATAATGCAGAGAATCTTCCATTCGAATGAACAGTGAATTATGAAACTTAAAGTGCGGCATCCTGATTTCGAACTTAATACCAATATTAAAGTTGGGCAAAGAACCAATAATTTTTGTGGATAGATAAACAATTAAAGGCATTAAAGTATAAATAAATTAGTTAGGAGAACATAGTAATATATAATTAAGCTATAGATATTTCTGTATAGCATACCTAAGAAGAAAAGTGGATACGTAATGTCTACAACCATGCTAAAAATTTAATCGTCAAAATAAGGAATTAAATACAAATAAGAAATCAGAGATAAAGCTTTTTACTATAAGGAAGAGGGGAGAAATAGTGGGAAACACATAATTCTAATTTTTTGCTAGTGACTACTTGAGTTTCCAAATAGAGAGAAATAAATTTGTGTGTTAAATTATATTCCACATTATTTGAAAAAAAACTTTATAATTCAGATAAATAATCAAATTTAAGATATGACCTCAGATTTGTAAAAATAGAACTTTTGTATTGAGAAAAAATATATATATATCTCAACAGCTAAAATATACGTAAAAAGAAACTTATCATACCACGATTCATAAAGCCTTTTTAAAAATAAATTATAAGGAATTAAAGTGATATTTATGAAAAAGAAAGGAACTTTCGCAAAGATGTTTACATTTAACATAATTATATAAATAAAATTATTTAATCTAATTGAAATAAAATCACAAACTGAGACATTTTAAAAATATTATCAGACGAAAATCTTTAGTAGGGTGATCAACGACGATTCTTACCCTGGATTGGCGTCATATTATGCTCTCAAATCCTGGTTCTGAATACAGCATTATGATGGTCGTATTCACTTTCGACAACATAGCGGTGAACGATGGTTAAACCGTTCATGCCATCATTCTATATGATAGATCAATAGTTGATTTAATATAGCCAAAATCAGCTTATTGATCTGTCTTATAGAATGATGGCATGAACGTTTTTATTAAATATATGTTTCGAACAGTTCTTATTCGCATCACTGGATCACAGCCGACCAACTTATCTAGTAGTCAGCGTGCCTGACTACGGGTAAGGAGGTCCTGGGTTTGAATCCCGGTTCGGGCATGGATTTATTTTCACTCTCTATCTATCATGTCTTTGTCCTTTTCTTGTATGAATGAGGTGTGAATGGTTTCCTACCCTATAAACGGGTCCCTATGGCATGTGTGTAGAGCAAAGGCGTACCCCTGATTAAAACGAAAGACGCTCCCAATCGACTTAATTCGCATAGCATAGCGAGCTTGGCTTGTCCAAGTGTCATTAGTAAATAGCAACAACTGGATCAGAAAACATTAGATTTTTGATAAGGTGGTTTTGCTATCTTTTAGGTACCTCTGTAATGCTGAGTTTCAGGAAAACAAAGGACAACTAACTAACTGCATATTGTCCATTTTGTCATAAAATTCCTTAACATAGAACATGTTGTACATTCTTAATACGTTATCTTAATCTTTCATCAATAGCAAACGGATGGCCAATGATTGTCAAGTGACTGGATTCCAACCACTCGGCAGTATTTATGGTCGATGAATTAACTGAAAGATAAACTGTACCTATGAATGGCATTTAATTTCTGTTTTATTTCATGTCCTGGTATATAAATGCTATTATTGCTATCAAGATAATTGCTTTGGGTACTAATTTCTTTGGATCTATACCCCCAAATGTGTTCTTTTATTTAGAATGTGTATTTCCAATAAATATATGCCGTTCGCATTTCTTACTGGTAAAAGAGAATTTTAATATCCAGTACTGTATTAATCAAAAATATATTAACAGAAATGGTAATGACATTCACATCCAAAATTAAATTTGTCATGAAATGTTGCAACATTTTAAATTGTTAAAACTATTGGAAAACACAAACACACACACACACACACACACACACACACACACACACACACACACACACACACACACACACACACACACACACACACACACACACACACACACACACACACACACACACACACACACACACACACACACACACACACACACACACAATTATTAGATAATCTCATTTAATTACATTTATTCCTACAATGAAGATGTGACATCGATAAATTACATTCAGAAATCATAGATTTTAATAAGAAAAATAATTTATGAAAATATTAAACAAGTTACACTTAATTTTTCAAAATAAATTAACATTTAGAAAAGCTGATATGAATAATAGCAAAGTTCAAAATTTTGAAGTACAAATTAACTAATAAAAATTCCAACTAAAATTTGCCGTGAAATCATAGCATAAATTTATATTTTTCATAATTTATTTTTTTGTAGTTTAACAGTTCATTTTTTGCATGCGAGAACTGAATTAGTTTGGAACTGTGTTTAAAGTGAATTTCAAATCATTACAAGTCCGATACAGGCATCGAGTCAACAAACTAAAGGATAGAGCGCTGATTTTTCAGCTGTCAGTTTGATTACATTTTTGATTAAGCAATTATAAACTTTGACTATTTGTAAGTTCTTTTACTGTAAACTATACCTAGCGTCAAATTTTCTATCTCCAGTTAAAAAACATTTTCTGAAATGTCGGTAAATTTCAGAAAGTTTTTTTTTCAGCCTTAAACTTCCTTTAACTAAATATTTATTTCGTAAAATATTAAGCAGATTTTAAATTTAATATTTTGTTCTTTTAAAAATGCAATTTATTTAATAAGAAGAGAAAAAATCTAAGTTAGAGCTACAATATATTTGCCACTTCATTTTATATCACTAAATTAATATCGACTTATAAAATAATTCTGAGAATTTTGAGAAGAATTTGATTGCTAGACACACATGTATTACATAACTGAAGCATGACGTCAGTTATTTTAAAATTACATACATAATTCACGAGTTTAATCAAGAATCCCTGACTTTATATTTCTGTACTTTGCAGCTACTCATATAGAAGCTTAAGCATCAACTTTTCTTAAGAGGACAAAGATCTGGAACGATTAATATTATTTGTAAAATAGCAGAACGCGGATTTATAAATAAGATTATGCATATATTTCATTGTATTTAGATCTGAAGATATAAATGCGAACAAGAAAATCACAAATTAAAGTAAACGCTCTTGATAACAAATGTAATATCCCAATACTTCGTGAAGGCTCATTGTATTTTTGAAATCTTTCCATGACATATGCATTCATATAAGAGTCCGAAAAAGCTTATCACTTTAGAAACTAGTTTCAGTTTTACCATGAGATCATTTGAAACATATTCTTTATTAAAAAGATGGATCCATGGCAGGAAGAGTTGAAAAAAGGATTTCGAAGTAAGATTTGGACAAATGATTAGAATTTCAGCGCATAACACATCACGCGCGCCTGTGTCACCACTTCAAAGCGCTATTTAAGGCTTGTAGATTTCAATGATTTCAAGTTCGGCAGTTTGTTTGTGTTTTTCTTGTGGTTTAAAAAAAGTGATTTTGTGCGTCGTAGAAAAGAGCGATCATTTTTTGATCAAGTATCCGAGTTCGACAGAAGAAGGATAATGGCCTACCGAGATTGTGGATTATCTTTTAAGGGAATCGATAGTCGTGTTGGACGAAACCAAACAACCGTAATGCGGATATGTGATCGTTGGATGCAAAAAGGTACGACGAACCGACGTGTTCGATCGCATTCACCTTAGGCCACCACTTCACGTGATGACAGGCAAATTGTGCGCATGGCAGTGACGGATCGCTCAGTCACATCACGAACCATAGCACGGCACATTCAGTCTGTAACGCATCATCCAGTGTCTGCGCGTATCATTCGACGCCGTTTACAGAAAAGTGGTCTTTCCTCAAGACGTCCATTGCTTCGTCTACCCTTGACGCAGAACCACAGACGTCTCCGCCGCTAATGGTGCGATGAATAAAGTATGTGAACGGCAGAATGATATGAAATTGTCTTTACTGACGAGTCACGCTTCTGTCTGCAACACTACGATGGTCGCATTTGAGTCAGGAGACACCATAGAGAGAGTATTTTGAACAGCTGTTACGCAAAGCCACACTGGTCCTGCACCGGGTATTATGGTATGGGGCGGTATTGGATATCACTCTCGCACTCATCTAGTACGCATTGCCGTTACTTTAAACAGCCAGCACCACATCTACGAGGTATTGGAGCCAGTTGTTCTTCCTTACCTTCAGGGGTTGCCCACAGCCCTATTTCAATACCCGACCACATGTGACATGCATTGTCAGATGGTTCTTCAACAATCGTCAGATTGAATTACTTCCATGGACGTCTTGCTCTCCGGATCTTTCACTGATAGAAAACATGTGGTCCATGGTTGCTAAACGATTGACCCAGACTACATCTCCAGCGTCCACGTCTGATCAGCTTTGGCAACGTGTGGAAACTTCTTGGTCTGCTGTATTCCAAGAAGACGTCCAAAGTCGCTTTGAATCAGTGCCGAGGCTTATGGCAGCAGTGATCTCCAACAATTGCGGCTACTCTGGCAACTGATTTTGGCAGGAACCACGCTTCACAGAAGTCTATAAATTTAATCATTTGATACTTGGTCAACATGTTATCTTCAAAATAAATTTTGTTGTGATATCTTTTGTCTTTTTTATTGTTGCAATTTAGCTGGCTAACCGTGTACAATCGAATACATGTACGGTTGAATACGAGAGCAGTTTGATAAGTCCATTATTTTAAAAAAGGTGGTGCTTCGAACACGCTCGTATCTTTGAGCTCAATTTATTATTTTTGCGGCAATATTCGTGAAATTTGCAGATTTTACATAATTTCATGGGATTCAAACATAAGAGATTAATTTTTATTGATTGCATTGGAAAGAAATCTGTGTATTGATAAAATGTAATTTTTTGTGTGAGAAAACAAATACTAATTTGGAGAAAAGTTGAAAAAATATTGTAGGAAGTTAATGTTATTGGATCCTAAATATATTATAGGATCACATTTATGTTTCACAAATGGTTCCTGTAACCATTTCAAAACAGTGTTTGCAGAAGTTCGAGTGCAATTAAAGTAAACTTTTTCTGTTATGTTGATGAAATATATTTTTTAGTTAACAAAACTTATTTTTTATCCAATGGCGGGCACACAAGGGTGACTGAACCCTTTGCCACAACAAGGCCAGAGACTGCTACTGATTTGTCGTTACCCAGCGGGCACCTGTGAACCAAGTCACGGAGTCGATTAGCGTTACCCGCGCCATACCACCACAAACCCGTTTATAGGGCGGGCCACATTCATACAACATCACAGAAGAAAGGACAAAGAAACACAGAGAAGGAAAGAAACATCTATGCCCGATCCGGGATTCGAACCCGGGACCAGCAGCTCAGGAGTCAGGAACGCTAACCACTCAGCCAATCGGTCGGCCGACGAAACTTGGATGCATTATTACAAATCAGAAATGAAAGAGAACAGTCTAAAACAATGTTCCTCTAATAAACATGCTTTTGAAAATAGTAACACTTCCATTGGTCCGAAAGATTATGGCTACAATTTTCTGGAATCCAAAGGGCATAATGATCTTTTGACCAAGAAAAATGTGCTTTTGCGTAGGCGATAATATGCCAACTCACTTGTCTGCAATCGTAGCCGCTAAATTGGTTGAATTAAAAAACGAATTTTCTTTCATCCATTCTACTCTCTTGATTTAGCTCTCATTTTTGTTTCTTTTTCGAATTTAAAAATAATGGCTTGGTGGAAAGAAATTTTCTTAATATTCCGAGATCATTAATTCCACAAATGGCTTTTTGACGAGTTCCAGAAATCTTGATTTTTAGAAGGATTAAAAAAGTTGAAACACATCGTATGTGTAAGTGTAGCGTTATGAAAGGAAATTATTGTTTAAAATAAAATGCTTTTTGGTTTATTTATTGGTTTTTCATTTCAAAGCAGAGAGTGGATTTATCAAACTACTCTTGTATTACTATTCCTGTTTTATAAAAAAGCTGCATTTCAATTTCTGTTATAAATTTTGAATTAAGTGGATATTGAGTTAAAAATTGAGGCTTACTTTGTGAAACAATATCTACACAAATTGCAATGTTGCTTTTAATTGTAAGCTGAAATATATGGTCCAAAAGAACTGCGTTAAATACTGTGAAAAAGACTAACTTTAATGAGTATACTTGTAAAAATGTTTTTTGAATTTTGTGATTTTATTCACCAAGAATAGAAAATTATTCCTATCAAAAAATTATGCAATGATTTGTAAATTCTAAGCAATAACTATTCTGAGAATCTTAACTTATCCCTTATTTAGCTCTTTATTGCCTTGTTTGGTGAATATAAATTTTAAAATTCATTTGAAAAAAACTGTAAAACCTGGAATTCTCTCGCACAATGTACCACTTAATTAAATTATTTAAAAATATTCAGTGCTAAATCTTTGAAATAAACGAAATTTCAATTTTGTGAATGTAAAACAAATATAATTTAAAGCATAAATTTGTCTGCAGTGAATATTACATTTCCTTTTTATATAATTTAAAGCTAATTAAAGTAAATAGTATAAATTAAAATTTCAACATAATTCGCACTCAATTTCATTATCTTTTGTTTTTAATATTAAAATAATATATTACACTTTTCGTTAAAGCCATCTCTTAAATATTTTAATTTTTATACCAATATTGTTTGCTTTATGGTGGCAAATATGCATTTCAGTCTTTGATTTAATCACCAATAATATAATTTCATTAGTCAAATAAATTTAGAAAACAAAACTTTATTAAAATGGAAAATCTCAAGGTCATATATTCTTTGTTGATATTTTTCTGTTATTCAATTTTAATATCTGAAGGCTTTGTTTTAAAAATTAAAATAATTAAATAGAATCACAATAACGGCACAGGTGCCGTATAATCCAGGATGCTAAATTTTTAGTTTGGCGATTTTTTTGGAGGATTTTCTTATGTATCTGGCAATCTGGTTTTTATTACGTCATAGAGATGGAAATCATATAAAAATTATACTGTAAGTTCTATTTTGGCAACCCTAGTATTTACTTCATCGCGCACGTCACAATACGTCATCTTGGCAACATTTCTTCATCGTCAAAAAAATTCAGAATTTGGAAACCTGGGTTATAAGGCACCTGTGTCACAATAGCATTTATATCTTTTTGCAATCCATGTTTAAATTCTTTGTTCAAGTGGTTTTGCTAAAATATATGAAATGCATTAAAAGAGACACAACCTTGAATAATATTAAATTAATCAAACGGTACAATTATGAAAATTGCAAAATAGTTTACCATAAAGCAGTCTTTTATCATTTTATGAAAGGATTTCTTGTTGTTGTTGCACCAGCATGTTTCACTGTATCCAACCCTAAATTGGAATTTATAAATTACATAGAAGCAGCGAGGGAAGTCCTCTTAATTTTCAAGTGGGGACTAAGCAAAAGATCCCCAACACTTGACCTGCCCCCCTCAGAGGTATCAATGGCACATGTGCCGTATAATCCATGACGCCAAATTCTGAGATTGGCGATTTTTTTGGCGGATTTTCTTACGTATCTGGCAACCCCCTCAGAGGTATCAATGGCACAGGTGCCGTATAATCCATGACGCCAAATTCTGAGATTGGTGATTTTTCGGCGGATTTTCTTATGTCTATGGCAACCTCGTTTTTATTACGTTATACATATGAAGATCTATAAGAATTATGCAGAAAATTTTATTTTGGTAATCCTAGTATTTACGTTATCGCGTACGTCACGATACGTCATCTTGGCAATATTTCTTCATCGCCAAAAAAAATTCAGAATTTGGAATCATGGATTATTCGGCACTTGTGCTGTATCAATTCACTTGATAGGGACATTGTGACCATGAAATAATTTAACGTGCTTCCTCTGCCTTTAGTGAACACGAGAGATCTTCGGTTCAGTCGGAACTCGAGCTCACTATCTTGCGATAATGAGAACGATCCAATGACCAACCAGAGCATCGTGGCCTGAGGATTGCTTGTGAATATGATAAAATTTTCTATCGTAAAACAGGGTATATTTTTAGAAATCTAAAAAAATCAAACCTATTTGTAACATTTTTTAAAATTGTTTCGTTTAAAAATTTTTGAGGCCAAATTATTATGTTATAATAAAAAGTAACAAGCGCATTTTTTTTAAATCGTGGCAAATATTTATGTTGCCAGATATTAAAATTGGAAAAAGAAAACTGAAAACAAAATGGAATTTCTTCTTCAGTCTCTTCATTTGCTTATAAAGTAAGTAATATTATTCATCATATTGAGTAATTTCCTGTAAAAAATGAAATATACTCTTTAGAAAATCTTTAAATTTCATCTGCTTTTGTATAGCAAATGCAGCATTAAACACGATGAGAAGAAGTTAGTAAGCACACAGCGAAATTGAATTGGTTTTACCCTCCTAGTTATTTAATGAGGTGGATGATTTCACTTTTATGGGATCTCGCGTTAAATTTCTCATACTGGGTTACAGCACAGCACATTTTTCTCCAAATAGCGTAATTTTACTAAGGCTCAGTAAACGTTTAGTAAAATTCCAGTTCATTATTTAACTTCTTTTTAAGCTTTTACCAGAAGTTATAAGACTTGAGTATCGAATTTCATGTTTAGATTAGTTTCCCATAAAAAAGTGCCTTTCTTGATCTTAACAGCAAAATACTTTCTTCAAATAATTTTTGTTTCAATTTTAAAGCGAAATGCTCTCTTCCTTTTCAGAAGTTAAAAATAATGAACTAAATACGTTTTTAGTTAGTTCATGTAAAAATAATATAATCTTTTTTTTATTTTTGATATTTGTATGCTGTACACATCGATCCTGTAAGTGCGGGGTTGAGAAAACGGTGCTGAATTAGGTGTCGACCTCGTCCTAAATTTTAATAAACGAGATGCTTGGCTGCAATTAAGGACTTCGGTTTAAAAAAATGAGCAACAGTAATTTACCACAATAAAACAAACTAGCCAGTGAAAATAGAAATTTAATTAAATTTATGGGGGTTGGATCTTAGCAAAGCCTACACCGTTGGCGCAAATGATTTTGGTTGGCGATAATTGTGGTTTGCGCCAATCTTAGTTACTCTGCTTCGATACACTTAATATAGTAAACCAAACTATTTTTGTAATTTTGTTTTGGCTTGGCGCTTTTCTTCAGTTTGTCGCCAAGTGTGTGGGCTCTGCTAGGAGTTTACCAAATTTATTAATTAACTACTTGAGTAAAAAATTTTATTGCGTTTTGATTATTCAAAATAAACTGTCGTAAAAATTAATATTACGATGAAGGGAGACACATTTGGGGATTTTTTCCCCGCCAATATGTGTTGATGTAAATACTGGAATTTGATTAGCAACCTTAATGGATGTAAATGGTATTTTCTGACGATATAGAAGGGAAACAAAATGGCGGTATTTTTAAATCGCTAACCTTAACGATATAGAAGAATAAAAAATTAAATAAGCATAATAAAATTGATTAACTTTTCTTGAAAATTCCGTAAATAAGCAGAAATTTATGAAAATAAGCTGCAAAAAGTTTTATAATACAATTAGGAAACAAAAAACAAGATTTCCTAAATAAAACTTTTATTCAAAATTCTGTAGCTGTTGCACTTGGAGAAGCCAAGCAAGCTATGCCATTGCTTTGCGAATTTAAGTCAGTAGGGGGCTCAAAATTCTAGTTTATATAACTATAAAAAATGAATCATAATTAGAAAATACCGAACTTTAGGTTTCACTTCCAAATGAATGATCTTAGTTAAAATTCTATTTAATATAGTATATTTAAGAAAAAAATGAGTTTTTTTTAAATAGAATTTAAAATTCTTAAGATGCTAAAATATGTATATTTTTATGTAATGATATACGATAAAACATAATTTTTACGGTAGTAAAAAATTCTTAAGAAATTAAGAATTTTTGAAATTTTTGGGTGATAAAATCAAAATAAGAATTTTGGAATACAAATTAAGAATAATAAAAATAAAATAAAACACATTTAAATAATAATAATAAAACAATAAAAATAAAACACATTTATTCAACACAGATTTAATACTAAAATTCTGAATAAATGTAATAAAATAGATAATTATCCAACTTTTTAACCTACGGACAAAATAGAATTTGGAAGATTTTTATGACAATAAAAATAGTAAAATATTTAAATACATTTCAAATTTTGTCGAAAATTAAATGAATAATGCTCTTACCTCAATATTTATTTTTCGATTTCATATCAATTAAAATACGTAATAAACCGCAAAATTTAAGAATCTACATAAATGCTCTAAATTAAAATTTATAAATATCATTAGTTAAACCCAATGCATAGTTTCGCCGCCGACATCAATTCATATTTGGCAATTAATTGCTTTTGGTGAATATTTTTGGCAACGTAAAAAAGTTCATCAAATTTTACTAAATTTGGCTGTTTTTTTCACCTTGGCCATTTTATCCAAATTATTTAAATTGAAAGCAAAATGCAAATAAAATTATTTATCTATATTTCGTAAGTAAGAATAAAAATCAGTATACAGAACATTCAATGTTTGTAAATTCATACGCATAGTAATATATACTGATTTCGTTATGTATAGTATCTATAATACTGTATAAAATTTTTCTTTTGCTCAACGAAGTGTTTTTTGCTTCACTGTAATCAACAGGGTATATTAAAATGTGTGTGATTCAGGCTTTGACATTCGGCTCGGACATGGAAACCAAGTCACGTGATTTTCTGTCGCACTTTGAGTGCTTCTATCTGCTCTGGCACAGTTTCTAAATTAGACTTACGATTTGACTTCATCATACATTTCAAGAATTTACGATCTGGATCTGTCTACTTAGTCGGCTTACTGGTTATGCGGTGGCGTATTAAAGCGCCCTCTCGCCTCTGTTTCAAAATTACATTTCTCACTATGGAGCGGAGTAACTGCAATTCGTTGGAAATGTCACGAATTAAATGCCCAAGCTTGCGAACTTCAGCGGTCATTCTCCTTTCCCCCTCAGTACTCAGTACACCATGAATTCATGTATACTGTAATAGATGCTATGAGCATATTCTAATCGTTCAACGCTTTTCATTAATGCCAAGACATATTTTGAGGAATGCTCTGTTATAAATGGCCAGTTAGTGTATGTATTTCCGATACAAAACTCTAAAAATCTTTTTATTTCAACAAGATATTATGCAAAAACATAATATTTTTGAAACATGTTATCCAAACATATAATCATAGCATCTTTCCGAAATTATAACTAACAGTTATTTGTTGAAAATACATATAGGAAAAAGTTCTAATTTATAAGACTAGCTTGAAATGTAAGAAGCTAAAATTTGGCATGTTGAAATAAATTTCATTTTTACATATTCTATTAATTTTTCTTACTATATCATCTTAAATAATGCTATTTCCAATATAAAAAAGTCTTTTTTTATTTAATAGAAAAAGTGATATTTGCAGTTTTGTACGAGTCTTATTTTAACAATTGTGTCTTTATACTAAAGTTTAGCTGTAACACCAAGTCATTTCCTTTAATGATGTTTAAATTATAAGAGTTCCTAGATTAATCTCAAAAGAAATGGATGAAGTTTTAATCTCCTTTAATTGGCTGCCTGAGCTTTATTGAAACCAATGCCACCGAAGAGACTTTTATTAAAATAAATATATATCCATGCTTTCTAAGTCAACATACTCAACAAGCTATGATGTGACACAAAATTAGCTTTCCTCTCATTGGTCTCTGGATATTACTTTCCGTGTTCCTCTGATTGAGCATTTTTCCTTTTCCACAGGGGGGCTAAGAAAGCAATCCATCAACCCCCTCTTCATTTAATCCATCAAAATTTTGAATGCTTAAAACTCATTAATTTAAGTTACGAGGAAAGACGTTGACGTAACTTGGAATATCTAGGTTCAATGTAAATGAACTTGTCACACTAGAGAAAAGTTTTTATTTTAGTGATGGAATGAAAATATAAGAATACAGCAATTTACTATAAAGTTTAACTAAATACAAAATATCGACGAAAAATTTAATTTTAATACAGAAGCGTTGTTTTAGTGAAATTCATAAGACAAAATATAGAAAAAAATATTTAATTTTTGATATAAATATTTTTTTACAGTTATTTACAATTTTTAACCGTTAGGTTTCAGAATCTGAAAATTTATTGATGTAATTTTTTTTTAAATATGATGTGAATTTTTCTTAAAAAATAGTTTCGAGATTTCGATTTATTATGAAATTAATGATAAGCAGAATTTATTTTTTTGTTAATTTGACCCGCTGGAGGTCACGTTGGGCATACTTACCCCACACTTCGAAAATCAACAAGCATGGGAAAACTATTTATCTGTAGTGAATCATCCTTTCAGTATCTTCCTGTCTGACATTTCCCTTGAAATGGACATTGTTATTTTTTACCTACCTTTCCTTTCTTTGTTTGAAACAATCGTTTCTTGGAATTCATGTATTATCTGGAGTAACTCTGCTTCCCATGCGACCAGTATTTATTTAAAAAAAATTTTTTTTCGTGTTTCGTTTTTCGTGCAGTTGTTTGTTTTAAAGTGTTTTAGTGCATATGTTTGCCACTTTATTTCTAAGCAGTGGTGTGCAAACGTAAATCAACAGCGATGGAAAAAAGATGGAACATGTGAGAACTCTATTAGATGACTTTGAATTTTTGGCAGAAGTTATTGATCAAACCAGCGAGGTTGAATCTGTAGAAGTTACAGTTCTCATGGTAGTGATAGTATATTTGGGATGAAAGTAACGAAGAATTTGAACTGGGAGAAAAGATATTTGTAAGCAAAAATCAAACAGTTTGAAATAAAGAAAAACCAAATAAAAAAACATTTAAATTTGATTATTGAGGAATCTGATAAGAAAAACCCAGAAATTATTCCGTTTAATAATGGAACAAAAGAAGGTGTAGATACAGTAAATGAAGTGTTTGCATTATGTTCTACAGATAAAAAAAACCGACAGATTGCCTGGCCGATGGTTGTTTTTATTGCACATTGAACGTCAAAGAAAATACAGAGTTGTTCTAATGTCAGGTTGGAATCCTTCAATGTAATATGGTAATAAAATAAAATTCTTTAAATAGCATTATCTTTTATAGAATAATATATGAAGACGTGAATTATGCAAATGCTTTCTAAAGAAGTCTGACAAAAATTCATTGAAGTCAATTCAAGCGAATCAGAAGATATTCTTTGTTCAACAAAATGTCCAAAACCCGACAAAGGTCGATGTGTTACTTGTCCAAGATCCCAGGAAAATAAAACCACAATTTTTAGCACAAAATTCTAGACTTTTATTTGCAAAAAACCATTCATTCTTCTTGTGTTTGTTGGAGGTGTATATAGATTCAGAATCTTTATTCGAAGCACATGTTATTCTACTTTAATAATTTCTGACTGTCTTAAACATTGAAACCATTTTCTTAAGAATATAATTATAATTTACCAATTAAATAGTGTGTAATTATTGTTTATAATGGATTTTTTTTTCAATTTATAACTCATTTTATTATGAAACTGATTAGGAGAACTAGTCCCCCACGTGACCTCAAATGTCAAAATCAGAAGCGCGCCTTTTGCCGGTTTAAGATACACCATTCCCTTCGTTAAAAATAACTGGATTTTCTTCCATCTAGCATGTTTTCCATTCTGATTATTTACTCTTTTATGCTTACCATATAATATTTTTAGATACATGTTAAGATTGAAAGTGACATTTTGCAATAAATTACGAAAGTATTGTACCGAGCTTCAAGGGTTCGTGTCGATTGAGAGTTGAATAAAGCAACCACTTAATGAACACAAGACTTTTATTCGTAGAAATTCCACTAGATATAAGAAATTCCAGCTGTAGCAATCACAATTATACAGCTACAATTCGTCAGATACAATAAGAAATAGCTTCCAATCACAGGTCTCAAATACCTCAGACAGAGAACAGCTTCTCTAGACTAGCTGTCACGACTAATCGTCTTCTCTCACTGACTGCCTCCACAAAAACTACTCTTCCATCTCGGGCTGCGGTATTTATACCTGACTTGGCGGAGAAATCTACCAGTTTCGCCAAGGTTCTGGAAGCTTCTAGTCTATCTCGATAAATATTGGCCCTAGAGCTTAGGTGATGGATGTTTCCATAAATATCTATTTCTCGCCAAGTCACCAAAAATCTCGCCAACTGTCGCTAAATCGCCAAGAATCTCGCTAACTGTCGTCAAGTCACCAAATCATTAGGAAACCCGCTTTTAAACTACAACACTTCTAAATACCGCAATTTTCGCACAAAATGTGAGTATTTCCGATCTGTCTGAGATATTTTAAGACAAATACAATCATTATTTATAAATTTGTAACAGTATAAATGGTTAAAAATGTTATTTTGATTAAATGACTTTAATACTTATTTTGTAAAAGATATTTAGTTTGAAATTATTTAGCTACGAGTCTTTCATATTTTACATAATGATGCTTGGTTAGATTAGCGAGGATTAATCGGAAACAATTCTTCCACCAATCTTACCTCAGTAGGTTGTTTCTACTATCTTTCAAAATGTATATCATAATAAAAATGCTTGGCACGCGATGTTTGTAAGAAGAAGAGTAAAGAAGTCTCTTTGGAGTAACTTTTATTTTTAATTACACGCATATAGAGTTTAAATTGACCGGGAAAAATTGTTCTAGTCAGAAGGTAACGCATTTGATTTTAATCTTGTAGTGGAATCTTGTTAATAAGATTTATGTCCCTTGTGGTCATTACCCCATATTTCTCTTGGTAGAAGCAATAAAGATAGATGAGATCGCTAGTTCATCTGTAGACCTTATTATTTGAGTGATGTTCCGAATTACGAAGTGATTGTTCATGTTTAGTGACTAAAGCAGTAAAATAAATTATTATATATATATATATATATATATATATATATATATATATATATATATATATATATATATATATATATATATATATATATATATATATATATATATATATATATATATATATATATATATATATATATATACATATATATATATATATGCTGTTCACACACAGTTTTTCGTTCTACATTTTAAATTATTTTTTTATTTATATGCAATTGTCATTTATTAAATTGATATATAATATCGTAGACACTCATTTTTACGGTCTGGTAAGAGCGTTTGTAAAATCGAAAGCTCACTAAATAAAGAAAAGAAGCTGCTTTCTTTTTGTAAATGAAGTACTATTAAAAATTATTAAGTATGCACTGTATGAAAAACGCATTCAAAATAGAATTCATATTAAAAACAATTTTTATTTCATCTCATTGATGAAAAATGAGATAAATTTCTGTTTCAGAATTACATTTTTAAACGCACATTTTCCAGTTTTCCATTCATTATATTCTCAATCATTTAATCCTCCAATATTTCTTACTTTACACCAGAATCCATATATATAAAAAGTCCTGATATAAAATGTTGGCCTGAAGTGGATTTTTTTTCAAATGTAAGTCATCTTAAGTCGTCTGGTTCTTGGCTACTTAGTTACGGTGTTTTTTTTTTTTTTTTTGAAATTTAAGTTATCTTAAGTTGTCAGGTTCTTAACTACTTAGTTACGGTTTTTTTTTTTTTTAAACAAAGCCTGAATGTCAAAATGATGATTCACAAGTGCATAGTACTTAGAATGATTATATTTCAAGGTGATTATAAGCCTTAATTACTCCTTGCAAAAGTGCCTTACGATGATTGCTTTTGAAACTACTGATTATATACTGATGTGTGGAATGTGAGAGGGAAGTTAAATTAGGCAGGAGAAATTTCACCCGAATTGTTTTTGAAAGTGTGGGAGTGTAACATCAGCAGTGTAGTTAGTTATCGATAATTCAAAAAATTATAATTCTCAAAAAAATAATAATAATAAAATAAATAAATAAATAAAAATAAAAATAGAAAACGTCGATCTAAGTTTTTCAACTATGAAATAAAGTAAAATAAAAGAAAAAGAAAATTAGATAATAATAATAAAAACAATCGCACTTTGAAAATGGATGAAAACAAATTCTCTAAGAAGAGATTTTTCAAAATATTAGTTCGCAAATGAGAAACAAAATTACCATTGCATCCATCGAACCATGATAGAGATCAACCGTTAGTTCGTAATATCATGAGCGTTCGTGAATAAGAATAAGATATTCGTAATAAAGAGTGTCTACTGTGTATTTATAGTTAAATTTGTTCTTAAATTCTATGAATAATTCAATATTTCAAAGCATGAGGAAAATGTTTGTTCTAGGAGAAGTTTTTAGGTTTAAGTTGTATAAAACATTTGGTACTTATAGTTAGTTTATAAAATATATTACAGTACTTTCATGTAATTTAGTGGTATATATACATTAATATACTATTTACACTGAAGTTCTAAAAACATGACATATTTTTATGTTATAGAAATTCATTTAATAAATATTTTAAAAACAAATTTATTACTATTTAAAAGGAAAGAATCATTTCATTCTTACAAAGCTCTATTTTTACACTAATATAAATAATTCACATTCACATATTACATAATACCTGATTTTGTTTTGGATTTTTATTTCTGAAACATCAAAATTCGTGTGTACCAAAATAGAATAGTAAATAATTTTCCCAAGAAAAATTCATTTTTTTATATTCTGACGTAAAATGTTTATCTATAAAATTTACATTAGTACATTCAATTTTGCTAGTGAATCAGTTTTTTTTTTCGAGAAAAGGAAAATAGAAAGGAACTGACTAGGGGGTGTGAATTGCGATTCTGTAGACATCGTCACCGGAACTCCAGGCTTTGACAGGTCAGAACTTTCCATCTTTTTTGTCTCCTCCTTTTTGATGCTGTAATGTCCGGTTTCTTATAGAAACTATTCAAATATTATTCCGTATAGTCTTCAAGAAGCTATTTTCTAATATTTCACTTCAAAAGAAACGTAGATGTTAAAAGCTCGATTTTTTTTTATTCAGTAAAAATACTTTTTTCTTCTTAAACTTTATAGGAAAACGTTATCATTCAATTTTCCCCCCTGTTCGTATTTTTCTTCATTGCAAATGGTAAGATTTCAAATCCAGCTGCCAGTTCTGACAGCTGAAAAGTCAATTGTTCTAAATACTTTTCGTTTTTAGCCAGTGGCGAGAACAGAAATTTAATCCTGAACTAATGTAGCATCCTATTAATCTGGTCTAGTTGTTATTTAATACTAATTATATAGCTTTCATTAAAATATTTGCTTCTAAGTTCTTCCTACTTGCAAACTATAAAAATTGTAAGCATATTCTTAACTATATGTTAATTCAAATAAACATAATTGTTTCTTTAAAAATGTAAATTTTGCCAAAACGTGAGTAATTATAATAATGACTTAAAAATTAATTTCATCTGCATAGTTTCAAGGAAATACACATCAGAATATTATTAAAAGTAAAAGCGAAAGGAAAATTTATAGTTTTTTGGAGAAACTTTTTAAGCTTATTTTGCAACACCGTGGAAATGATGTCAGCATTGGCGCTAACAAAGAAAATGGCTACTAATGCAGAAAACTTTCTGAATTAGGTTTCATAAAACAGTTTCTTGAAATAGACTTAACAATGCAAATGTGCTACGGTATTTAAGGAAATTATCTTTTTGTGGTTAAAAAGCAAAGGATAAGGGTTTCTTTGTTCTTCTTCAAATTAAACGAACTTAAATAGAGAGTAAATGAAAAATTATTAATAATATATTATTTCGAGTGTTCGAGTTAATCAGAATATCATTCTGATACATTATTATTATTGTCTAAAGATTACGGTCTTATAAAAATCTTTTATTGTGCAAAATTTGATAATAGCAACAATTATCATATTCAATTCGCTTAATTTTTCTAAAATAGTGTATTTGATTCATATTACTTTAAGAAAACATAAAACATTTGTCCATCACACTGAATTCAACACACACACATATACATAAAATTACAAATTATATAAAATTACTTATAATAACATAAGAAACAATGAGTGATTTTAAGACACATAAAAACCACCTTAGATGAAAAATGAAATATTAATTCAGTAACGAACTAAGATGAGCATTGTTGCCAATCCATACTTTGAAGGTTATTGTAGTGTCTTTGTGATTTCTAGTTTGAAGAACATTATATGACTTATCTAACCGCTTAAAACGAACACAAATGATTTATGTTCCTAAGATGGCATTGGTTTATTTAAAAAAAAATTGAATGCAGAAATATATAGTAACTAAGATGGTGCCCAATGACATACAAACCCAACTCTAAGAAGACGAAGATGTTTCAGAACAAGCGTCATAATATTTTTGTAATATTCATAAATTTCCAATGAGTTGACTCAAAAAAATTTAAAGATTAGTTATACTATATAACTTTATATAAGTATATTAAGAAAATGTAATATACAGGATCTGAGAGCATTGTATAGTAAGTTGGTCAAGGAAAAATATAGACATCAAACGATATGCAAAAAATGAAGCCTTAATTCTAACAGCGATGTTATTTTCCAATATTGAATTTTAAATGATATAAAGTAGACTTTTTAAATAAGTTATCAGAAGCAACAGGCCAAGATGGCTTGGCCATATCTGAAGAAGCCGGGAAAACCACCCCACTAGAATATCAACGTTTAAGAAGATCCCGTGCCCGAGGAAGACCACCAACAAGATGGCTCGTTGACATTGAAAATGACCTCAAGATACTGAAAGTTAGGAACTGGCAAAGTGTCGTTCTGGACAGACTGGGCTGGAAAAAGCGTGCTGTAGAGGCTTATAAGCCCTGTAACAGGTTGTTACGCAATTAAAGAAGAAGACTTTAAAATGATATAAGTGTTATTAGTTCCTTTATAAAAGTTATTATTTTATGTTTTATTTTTGAAATAGGAGTGTTTATTTTCAAGTTTTAAATTGTATAATTATTCCTTATTTCTATTACAATTTTTAGAATTATAAAGTAAAAGCAATTTATAAATATTAATTCTTTTTAAAATATTAATTAGATTACAGTATTAGCATAAGTTTCAGTATTAGTATAATTACAAGTTTCTTCTGCAATCAACAGTAGCCATTAAAATGTGATCAACTAATATTATTTAAATAAAGAAAAGCAAATTCAAAAGACGAATGGGAAAACATCATTAAAATGAAATCAATAAACTTCGAATATAAAAAACTAATGTAAGTTTAACTTAATCATATAAAAATATGAAACCTTAATATTTTAAAACTTTTTTAAAAGAATGATAACGAAAACTGAAAAACTGTATCTTAATTTGTATTAATCTAGCAAATTGAAAGTTTCAGACTTGTACATGAAAATCATTTAAAAATAATTTCTTACATTAATTGACCACATCACTTCACTTCTTAGGGAATTTAATTAAAGTTTTATTTAAAACAGTACTTTAAAGTGTTATAATATTTATATCAAAACGAATAGCATTATTTAAGAAGATTTACAAAAGCAACACAATCCATGCTGATTAATTTTAACTTAAGAATCTGGATACACAGTTTATAGTAATTACCTAAATTTAATTCTTTACGATAATTTTTAGAATTTGAATTATTTAAATAGGATTAAATTTAGGTATACAGAAGACTATAAACAATAAAAAAAAGAAGAGTTGTTAAGAACTTTATTTTTGTGTTAAATATATTTAACGCATAAAAATGTAAATTTTTTAATAACTCTATTCTGTAAAGAATATACCAATATATTTTAAAAACTTATGGAAAATTTAGCTAAAATGGAATCAATAAGATAACATTATCCCCTTAACTAAGGAAAAAAATCAAAATAACAAAAATGTAGCTCATTTAAAACTGTGAGTTTATATAAAGAGGTATTCTGGAATAATGAGGTAAAAAAATAAATATTCAATCATATTTATTTAGAGTTTATTACCCTAATAATAAAAAGCCACTCTTCTCTCTTTTAATTTGCGTATAAAATTTGATTTGCTTAATGAGTAACATGTTTTTTTAAATATATTGAAGTCAAAATCAATTGATAATCCCTGGGGTCTAAACATTAAATTCAGATGTATTTGATAATGAATAATTCAATAAAAGTGTATTATTTCCTCGATACATATTATCTAGATAATACCAATTAAGAAAGCATTCCATTAATTGATAAAATCAATCTTACAAATGTATTAGATACGTATTGTAATTTTTTGAAAAAATAATAAATAATTAATAAATACATAAAATATTTTGTGTTGTGATATGTTATTCAAATTCTGAACATTATTTTAATTAAAGTAAATATAAATAGTTTTGCTTTTTAGTTTTGAGTGTATAAATTTTACTTATTAATTTTAGCTTTATTGTGATTCAGAGTTTCGTTTCCCCGAACAATGTTTATATTTCTACTTAGAAATAAATATTATACACTCAAAAATAAAATAAATATTAATATTTATTTAACTCCTGATTTAAATAAATCAATATTAGTTAAAGTCTATATTATGGAGATTTTTTTCAATTTTACCATATTGCTTTCCTTAAAATAATTTTAATATTTATTATAAAAATATAAAAGTGTTTAATAATAAGCATGAGGTTCAAAACTAAGTGTATTTGCATATTTTATTACTTTCATATGAAAAGCTGATTAAATATAAAAGTACTGTACAGGAAAAAAGATAAAAACTTGTAAGGCAAACATGTAAACATATATTTATGATTGGGTGAAGCAAATAGGAAAACAGATTTTATAAGCTTATTCATAAGAATTCGCATTTGTTTGTTCACACAATTCACCGAACTTTTTGCGTTTTTTTTAAAGTTATCATTTAATTTTGAATTCAAGCAATAAGAAAGAGAAACCAACAAAATTTAGATGATTAAATCATGTGGCGAATCGTTTGGTTATTAGAAGCAATCAATTTCAAATAAGGATGCATAAAGATTTCGTAGTAAAACTCAGCATCATGTTCATCTTACGAAAAGAATATTCAGGATTACGAATATATCATGAAAAATTCTGGGTAATGATGCCTAAAATTCAAGATCTAGATCTAAAATTCTGTCTAAAATCTAAAATTCAAGATCCTTTTTGGCCTTTGTAGTAGACAAGCATGCTACATTTTCCAATCTCTATCAAAATTTCTGTTTGTCTGCAGGAATTTGAAATATAAAAATTTATTGTTTCTAGAAGTTTTTATTAGAAAAAGTTGTTTGTAAGAAAGCTTGTTATATTCTTCCTTTTAACTTCTGCAAACAAGAAAGTTGACTCAGCATGGTACATTGGAAATTGAAGCACGGATCTCTTCCTTGATAAGTCTCAATTCAGTTTTAACAGGAATATTCACCGTACTTTCGTACGGTAGAAGCCAGAGGACCATCTATTCATTTTTCAATGCCTAAGATTAGACCATTATAACAACAGATGCTTGATGATCATAGAAAACTTTATGTTGCATCGCCACACACACTCCTAGGTTTGTCAAAGAAACACTTTGATGGAAGGAATAATGGTATGATTTTGAAGTTCTATATTTGTATCTTAAGGGATGCATTTGTTCCAATTTCATGGAACACACAATGCGAGGTTTTATAGATCTCATTTAGTCGACGGTTTTATTGAAACTAAAGACATTCTCTAGATTTTATGTGGAAGATTTGCAGTGGTTGAGATGTCATTCTGATGGGTAAGTAAATCATTTTAGAAGTTGTAAAATCTTGTTTGCTCTTTAGTGGCAATTATTTAAAAGTATAGAAGCAGTTAATATATATTTGTGGTTAAAATCAGGGGAAAATATTCATTCTAAGGCAAGACTTTGCTAATGTATATGTGAGAGATATTCATTAGTTTTTGAGAAAAGCAAAGATTTTATCTGCTTGTGTTTGTTCGGAAACTTACAATTTTATCTTCAACTCAGTTAATCAAATATTTCACTATTTAACTTTCAATGCGATTAGGTGTTTCGAAAAAATTGCTTATGGCGCCAGTAAAGACGAATTTGGCTCAAAGTGGATTACTTACAGAACCGCGTGCCTTTGAAGTAATATGTCCTGAATTTGATCCCAGCTACTTGTAAGCCACGGGATATGGTTGCTGTATTTATGCTTTCTACATGCATATATTCAATGCTGCAGGTGGACAGCTTGCTTGCGAAGCCATTGTGAGTCTATTATTGTTAGCTGAGCTCAAATTGACTCAGTCACTTCATGCCGCTTCCTGTAAAGATCAGGCCGAGCTGGCAGCCGAATGATTAGCACTCTTGCCTTCGGTTCAACAGTTCGTGGGGTCGAATCCCACCTTGGGCATGGATGTTTGTAGTGGTTCGGAATCCACTTTAAACCGTAAGTACCGGTCTAATTAGCCCTCGTGTGCAAAAAATGACCGTTGAGCGACAAACAAACCCAACAAACCCTGTAAAGATCAGAAAAGTGAATATTCGTTTGCAGCAGGCAGTGATCGGTAGGGTGACCACGTTCAGTTCCTCACTAGATTGCTGGAGCCTCGTGGGTAGGGAACGTGTCCACTTAATATGTGATGTCCAAAGTCCTTCCGCTGGTGTGTCGTGGACGTGGAGAAGAGTAGAGGGTGCCAACCCTTATTGACCTCGTCCATCTGACCGTGGTTCAAAACTATAAGGCACTTGGTGATGGGCAAGTATTCCGAACCCGTTAACCTAAAGACTAGGGCTCGCCTACACCGCTGTGTATGTATATTATTGTTCGCTGCATAGAGAAAACTCCTCGTTTTGATTTTTAAAGTGGAGCTGGGAAGATACAACAGTTCCAACAGCAATGCCAAAGTCTAGACGATTTAATGTTCAATCTTGCCGTTGGTATGGTAAAATTCATCCATAAACCATAAATAATTCAATGAAGCCTGTTATTGAATATATTTTTTATGAATAAGCGGAAACGTGTAATAATGACCTTGAAGAGAAGCCAGCATTATATGTGGTGGATATAATTATATGCATTCTAGGGAATTCTGTGGGAAAGTGGGTCATATTCTCGTGCAGATTAAGAGAAACCAAAAAAATCTCTAGAAACCACCCCGAGCCGACTTGCAGCTCTACTGCTATCACAGACTGAGCCGCAGTCTGCTCAATGAGGAAATCTTTGGAACAGTAGGTGCTGGATCTGTCACCTCCAGAAAAGTCCATAGTGAGCAATATCTCTAACTTGTCACTTGTTTGGCCATGGTGGACTGGTTGGTTAGGGTGCCGTTCTCCTTATCGGAAGGTAGTGAGTTCGAATCCAGTCTTAATCGAAGATCCGTCGTGTGCTAATGCTGGATGGGGCACGTTAAAACTGGGGATGGTGGTGTTAATATCTTCGAAAGTAAATGATATTTCTGGTGATGGCAGGCTATGTATTGGGGGTTTTCTGCTTAGCCCTGCATCAAAATCACGGAGACTCCCCCGGGCTGCTTCTATCTAACTGGTAGAGCCGAATTTAGGGATAGGGACAGAGATGCATGCTGGTGCAACAGCAACAACTTGTCTCTTGTTTCTGAAACTATAGCAGTGGTCAGGATGGATAGTTAGTGCCTCCTACCAATGCAGCATAATATTTTCAATTTGCATATTTGTCAAAGTGAGTGTTTAGGCATTTTCCAGGTTAGATTTCTTACGAAATATTGTTGATGAATACTTCCCATATATTCTTCAAAATGTTTCCCAGAAATCATATAATCCATAAATCCATATCCAAATTTTCAAAGTAGCTTATGAATGTTAAGCTATATATTACGTCATGTTAAATACATAAATAAGGGCGCAAGCGAGTCCCGAAATGTACATTAAGGTTAAAGGCATTGGATTGATCACCTTCATCCAGCGCCTCGTCATTTTGAATCAAGATAAGATGAGGAGGTCCCACCTGAGCTGGCTCCCTCTCCTCCATATCCCCGCCACACCAGCTGTACGACTTTGGACGTCACAGATTATCATGGACACTAGCCCAACCCAAAAAGCAACAGCAACCCATTGAGAAAGAAAATGGTCACTCTTACAATCACTGCCAGCGGGAAAATCATGCTTTATTTTCTTGATCTTAACGGGAGGTAGGGAATGAACTCGTGCCATCTTAGGTCATGATGTCTTTAGGCTCCTCAGCTTAGTGTAAAGGTTGTATTCTTTGGAGTAGAAAATTCCAGATTCGGTTTCAATTTAGGTTGTGCAATGGGAGGAAGTATTGTGCATCCGTGTCCTAGCGTGCATGTTTTTCGGAGTGGATACTGATGAGTTTTGAGTGTTTTTCTTTGGTGCAATATATAAATACGGCTTATTGAAAAGTTGTTACTGAAAGCAACTCACGACAGATTCTCAAATGTGTTTCAATAGCGTTTAGCTGTTATACTCTGAGTGCTAAAAACAAAAGAGAATGCAAAAGAATCAGTGAAATGAATAAATGTAACGTATGAAGGAAATAAGTTCTAAGGAAAATTCTATTGCATTTAAAATTGCACAGCTTACACCTTGAATTTACGCTAATGATAATCGAAATTTATTGATATAAGGAGCATAAACTGCATTACTTAATGTTATGAAATTTAAGAATTCTTATTGGAACTTTCAATGATAAAAAAAATTGGTGAAGTACACATTTTTTTTACCAACTATCCGATCTATAATAAGAAATCTGGAACAAAATTGAAGGAAATATATTTAATGAGCATTTTATTAAATAGATTTGTTTGCTGGAATATATTGGAGTTGTTGAAACGGAATACGTTTCTTCACAGAAATACATGCGTTAAAATCATCTCAGTATCTTCTGAATGTACAGATATCGTTTCATGTGCAGATACACTGTATCAACGCTAATATTTACACATCAAAATAATTTCTGTCTTAAATGTATACAATTTTCAAAAAAATGTTTTTTTTAATGAAATGAAAAGATAATGGTTCAGAGAAAAACACGAGTCTTTTAATACTTTAGCTTGAAATCTAAAATTTGAATCCTCTTAATCGGTTTGGTTTTGCTGGATCAAGGAATGAAAATATTAATACACAAGTACAATAGTCAAAATTATATACTATTTCTCCATATTTATCCCTTAATATGCCAATCCCTATCATGGACGTTTCAAAATACCTAGTGGCAATGTTTTATTAAGCCGTGTAGCACTTATCTGGTTTAATGGTAACAAAGAAATAAGTTCCTTAAATAGCTCAAAATAATTTATTACAATTTAGGGTACAATTTGAGCACAAAAAAGATACGTATACTACAAATAAAAAAAAATTACATTTTAACATATAGAGTTAAAGTGAATAGTTTAAACATGAGAGCCATATCAATATACATCTCATTCCTACGATTGCTGGAGAGGGACTGCTTCCTTGTTGATGACGTCATGGGTGGTGCAGTAGACAGGGGGCGCTATTGCCGTAAAATATAGAAAAACCTTTTATTTTGCTTACGACAGTCAATGTTTCCAAAGATTTTTTATTAGTTAAATTATCATAAAAAGTTTGTCACAAGAAATTTGAAGAGTTTATTTTGTATACTTAATAATATTTATAATTGACATCAATTTTCACGTTTTAAGGTGCTGTTTAACTTTTGTTTTAATTAAAATATTTATTTATCTATATTTTAATAATATTTATCTACTATAAATGGCTTAAAATAGAGTATTATAATAAAGCAGAATTACTTATTTATACAGAAGAAAAATTGTAACATGCATAACAGCCAATTTTCATCTTGTTTTTATTATATTAAAGCAAAATTTTCATAGAATTAATATTAAATGTACCTAGAAATTTTATCTCCGTCGTTTTTGATTTTTACAATTGTTTGAATTTTTTTGCACACAGAAGAATGCAAAGAATATAACAGAATTTTAGTCTTGCATGAAATCCGTTAAACTTTTCAGTAGAGTCAGAAATAATATTAATTCTTAAAATAGTCATAAAATAATGCATATAAGAATGATTATTTTTAAAGCCATTAACACACATTTATCATTTAAAATATGGCGATTTATTTTAAAAATGGAAATATAACACGAAATAGCAGAAAATCATTTTAAAAATGGATTCTGTGATACAGACAGAATTATCTCGAATAATGTATTATTTATAAATCTTCGTTAAAATTATGATTTTCAATTTCATTTTACACTTAACAAGCGCTAATTTGTAATAAATATTTAATATTCAGGAAGCTTTTGCAGTATGTGCTTATTCACATTAAAAGTCTCATAAAGTTAGTTACAATAATAAACATCCAGGTATAAAACGAATATGATAATCAGCTTTATGACGACGATTTACATATATAACATTAAGATTCATTTGGATGACAATAATAACTATGTTAATTAAGCTCTTATTCTGCATCAAGAGAAATAAAACTTCATCAGATGTCGTCTAGACATCTTGTCATAACAATAATTGCAATTCTTTGCGAAGTTAAGAATATTTTAAAATTGAAAGAGATTAAGGTAGGTAGTATCACAACAGTTTTCAATAAAACACTTTTAATTCATTTTCATATGTTTATTTTTTATGAGAGTTTTTTTATTCTTTTTATAATTGAAATTGTTTTAACTAGTGTTATGCTTTATAATTATTGAAAAAAAATATTGTTGCATATGTAATTCATTTCTGAATAATAAACGAACAACATAATCATCTTTTATTTGCAAATTTATAAATCACTTTCCATGTGTTTTGTATTCAATTTTTGGTATGTCCAACGAAACCATAAAACTGTGCAACCCATAATAGACGCGGTTTGCAGAAACTTTCTGCGCTGAGGAAGAACTGAACCACAATTACAAAGCTTGGTATGCAAATTTGACTGAATGGATTATGTAAATAGAAGAGCATACTGCTCCATTGAGTGTTATAGAGTCATAAAAGCTATGTATGAGTTACTATAAGTATAGGGGCTCATCAGGATATAGGAGGTATGTTTGAATTACTATATATAGGAGCTCACAGGCTCATACTCATTAGGACATAGGAGGTATCTATGAGTTAATAGGAGTTCACAGGCTCATACTCATCAGGTCATAGGAGGTATGTATGAGTCACTATAAGTATAGGAGCTCACAGGCTCATACTCATCAGGACATAGGAGGTATGCATGAGTCACTATAAGTATAGGAGCTCACAGGCTCATACTCATCAGGTCATATGTATGTGTTACTAAAGGTATAAGAGTTCACAGGCTCATACTCGTCAGGACATAGGAGGTATGTAATGAGTTACTATATGTATAGGAGTTAACAGGCTCATACTCATCAGGACATAGTAGGTATGTTTGAGGTATATGCTGTAGGATTGTAATTGTGGATCTACAAAGTTGGAGTTTAATATTGCCTATATTGTCATTTTCAATCGAACTGATAATAATACGACGTTATTACGAAAGAGGCCTTACAAATTTTTCGTCAGTTTTAGAAGTTATTGTTCTACGGTGAGAAGAATTCGACCAAAGTTTTCAGACAGGCCAGATGATTAAATAAAAGAAAGCTATTAAATTGATATGATAGTTGTGCAACGTTAATCTTGAAATTGCTTTAAAAAATCCATAATAACCAGTCAAAGTGGCTTTTGGAAATCTTCGGACAAGTGATTCACGTGTGTTCTAGAAAGAAGCTATGGTAACTTTAGCAACAAGTCTACCAGCAGTTTGATAAAATGTGTCAATTCATAGGAATCTAGTGATGTCAAAAATATTTGGAGTCGATTAGCTGAACTTGGACATAAAATGATAACGTCTGAAAATTAATATATGCAGTAGAGTTTGAAATTCACGAACAAACAAGAGTGATGAAACCCATCACCGAGAACTTCCCAAACGATGATACTATCATTGTTTTGGAAGTTCTCAGCGATCGGTTTCATATATAGAAATGCATTAAACAATGATTCAAAATTAAAAGATGTGCTACTTTTAGTGGTTTGAAATTAAAAAAATAAATAACTGTAAAAGTAGAAAAAGAAAATTAATTATTGAGTAATACTTAAAAATTTTCAATGTTTGGTGTGATTTGAAGTTATTTTATAACGAGACAAATTTATAATAATGGAAACTAAAAGTTCTTTGTTAATGTAAAAAAATACAATATTCAAAATTTACATTGAATTATTTTTCTAATATTTTGGAATAAGCATATTTTTAATGTAAAGCAATAAGAATAAATTGAATTAGCAAAAGTTACAACAATTAAAATGCTATACTCTATTTGAGGAATATTCTCTTTACAGAAGTGTAAAATGTTTGCTACATTGAAACTAATGCTAAATGCCACTACAGATCAATAACAATATATTGTTATTCAAATTCATCAAATTTTATGTTGGAAAAGTAATTTTCAAACGAACAAATTCAATTCTTTTTACAATGATATTAATTCAAATTTTTGAAAAAAAGGATAGAAACTAGTGCCTATTTTAAATTGTACCAGAATTTATATAACAGATCATGATTTTAAAAATAAATTATTTACTATATTATAATTTTAAATCAAAAACTTTTGCTTCTGACTAAAAGATAAATATATTGGAATTTATCGAATACACAAAATAAAATATTACCTACAGAAATAAATTCAATGCAGTTGGTCCGCATTCTAAGAAAATTGCCAGTACAAGCGAAGCTTACTTATTTTTTTAGAATATTTTTGGAACTTTAGAAGTTTTTATTATTGACCAATTCAAATACACTTCTTTAAATATTTCAAAATATGAAAATGATTTGTTATTTATGAATATTATATAAATAGCAATTCATATTTAGAAAACTATTGAAAATTATGTTGAAAAATGTATTTATTTGTGTTTTTAATTTATTTACTTGTGGTATTCATGCTTTTTTTGCTGCAAACTTTTTAACAACATTTATTCTTGATTAAAGTGATGTAATGTCATTAACATAGGGGATGAATTAAGATGGGATCAAAATTAAATCAATAAATAAAAAAGGAAATTAGAAAAATCAAGTGAAAGAATCTATTTAAAAAAAATAGTCATATGAATTTAATTTCTTAATATTTTATTAAAAAGCTGTACAATGCATTGTTTATAATTTTCATTTAAATAAATTTTAAAAAAATGAGATTAAAGATATATGTCATAAACCTAAATACTTTTTCAACAAACTGAAATTAGTCATCATAACGATTAATCGCCAATGAGATATTTAAAACAAAGCTCATTGAAGTCAACTCAACAACACGTGCTCTATCTTCCTAGATGTATAATATTGTAATCATAATAATACTTTAAATCATCACAACCTATGATAAATTCATGAAATGCTGACTCATTAAATTACGCAATAACTATAATTATTCTAGTCAATCACAGTGAGTATTTGTGAATTACTATAATTATAACGTTGATTTATCAAATTCTGTGCAATTACGATATAATACTCATTCTATCATCTTAGAGTCTTATTACGACTTGAAAAATAAAAAGAACTATAGAAAAGTTTGAAAATTTTATAGGATAATAAATAGCAAAATTTAGTTTCTGTGCCTTATTAGAAGATTAGGAAATATATTTGCCGGAGTTTCATATAAATAGTTTGGATTCAATTTTAATATTCAATATATATATATATATATATATATATATATATATATATATATATATATATATATATATATATATATATATATATCTATATATATATATATCACTACTGGCCATTAAAATTGCTACACCAAGAAGGGCAGCAAATGACAGAACGATATTTATTGGACACATACATTATAGTGGAAAGAACAAGTGATTATATTTACAGGAAATTAGGATGTATTGATCTTGAGAAACCAGTACCCAGAGCAGCCACCTCTGGCTGCAATATCAGCATTTATCCGCCTAGGCATGGAGTCAAAAAGAGATTGTATGTCATGTACGGGGATCTCAGTCCATGCAGCTTCAACACTATGCCACGGTTCATCGACAGTAGTGGATGGTGAGTGATGGCGTGCCAATCGCTCGGCAACCATTGACCACACGTTCTCAATTGGTGACAGATCAGGAGAACGTGCTGGCCAGGGTAACAGTCGAACCTGTTCTGTATCAAGGAAGTTCAGAACAGTACGGGTAACATGCGGCTGAGCATTATCCTTTTGAAACAAAGCATTAGGGAGGCCTCGAAGATAGGGCAGAGCCACGGGCCTTAACACATCGGAAATGTAACGGTTGCTGTTCAAAGTGCCGGTAATGCGAACAAGAGGTGATCGAGACGTGTATCCAATGGCACCCCATACCATCACTCCAGCAGATGGGCCAGTATGGTGATGTCAAATGCAAAATGGCAATGCGCGTTCTCCACGATGCCTCCAAACAGGGATGCGGCCATCTTGGTCCTGTATACAGAACCGAGATTCATCTGTAAAGATGACGTGATGCCATTCCCGCGTCCAGGTTCGTCGCTGATCACACCATTGAAGGCGCTCCTGTCTGTGACGCAGCGTCAATGGTAGCCGAAGTCATTGTCGCTGTGCAGACAATCCATGCTGCTGCAAACGTCGTCGAACTGTTCGAGCAGAAACAGTCATGGGGTCTCGACCGACGCGAGCAGCAATACTGCGGTACGATAAACCGCAATCCCGGTAGGCTATAATCCTTCCTCGATCAAAGTCAGACACGTGCTGATAGGCATTTCGTTTACTTACACGAGGCATTACAATAACTTTTTTTGCCGAAAACAACGTTGAAACGGAAATTGAGTATGAGAAAACTGCTGTCAAATCTCTGGTTTTATACACATTGTAGATGTCGCTACTGTCGCCTGCTTTGTATGAATGCGCTGAAAATCTAATCATTTGCATATCACAGCAAGTTCTACCTGTCATGCAAATTTCACGTGTGTGGTGTGCCGCTTTCCTGGTGTAGCAATTTTAATGGCCAGTAGTGTATATATATAATAAAAAGGTGGGCAACGTGATTAGAATAAGGTTGCACTTTTGTATCTTGAATACTTTTAAATTTTTATAAATAGATAACAATACAATTGCATTTGAAAAAATAAAACATGAATTCCATGACAAAAAACATCAATTTGTATTTAGAATCTCTAGAAATTGAATTCGAAAATTTCAGAATACGAAATTCAGAGCAGAAAATTTCGAAAATCATAAAATCTAATTTAATTATCAGTGTAAATATACTGGATTTTATTTCGTGTACAAAGACGACAATTTAACTTTGATTTTTACAATTGAATACTAAGAAAACTTTACATTCCTCAATTTTAATTCTATGAACTCCATTTGAATTTTTAAAGCCGTAAATAAAATTTATTTTGAATGATTTAAATGTCTTTGCTTTGTTTCTAAATTTCCTACTTTGTTTTTCAAAGATATAATTTTCCATCTTTGTTTAAAATAAATAAAGGAATCCAAACATGTTTCAAATTTTTTTATTTCGTTTCAAATACACAATAAATGATGAAATTTTAGCACATAAATAAAAGAATATATTTACATAATTATTTTATCATAGCATAATAGCAGAAAATATGAAATACATTTTGAAAAAATCCTTCAATTATTTTTTAAAGGAATGAAAAGTACAAATTAATAAATGTATTATTTGCTGATCATAACTATTTAATTAAGTTATTTTTTATCAAAAGATAAATCAGTTTACGATTTCTTCAAAACAAGTTTTTGTTTAAAAAATATGTTATATTATAAGTGAAATAAAATTTATGCATAATTTAAATTACTATATTTAAAGCAAATAAATATTAAAAAACACAGCAAAATTCAATTTAATGTAATAAAACAGAAATAATGTTGTGTAATTATTTCTGTTTTATTGCCTAATAAATAAAATAGTTTTAAAAAAATCTTACAAAATGTTGACGATTCCATTTTCAACATATAATTGAAAATTTCATATGAATAAATAAAAAAATTTTTTTTAGAAACCATAAATGACTTTTTTCAATAAAACTAATAACTTTTTTCAATGAAATCTTAATCAACAAATAAGGATTGCTTTGTTCCATATATTAATATTTTTTCAATATTTTGAAAATTTGAAGCAAGTGTTATTAAATAATGCATCAAAATGCGCATGCGCAGAGACAGTTTTAGAAATCAAGTATTATACAAACATAAAAAGAAAACAAAACAAATTTGTATCGATATCCAATCAAAACTATTTATAGATGGAAGTTTAATTGGTTGTTTTTTCGGATTACATAAAATTTTAAACAATTTCAGACAAACTTTACAATTTCAAATGATATTTTTCTATTAAATCTGTAACAATTTCTTCGTTTTGTTCTAAATAACTGTGTTTGAGTAAAAATGCATATCCATGTAAGCAAATCTTAACTTAGATCGTCTCAAAATTTAAATTTACTTTAATTATTTTAATTCTCTAATTTTTGACATCAAATTCATAAAAAAAAAAAGATTATTTAACTACACCTAATTATTATATATAAAAATAGAATATATATATATATATATATATATATATATATATATATATATATATAAAGGTGAAGAAAACTACATAAAGAGATTTTTCGTACTTATTTTAATATTAAGTAAAACTACTTTTTTGATTATTTAAAAGCAGATTAGACATTTAAAATGGCTAATAGTTATGATCTTAAGAACAGGATTCTAAGCTATTTCACATGATTTAAGTGCTTAAAAATTTTGTTTAATGAATACGCGGACACCAACAAAAGCAGGAATTTCATAAATTAACTTTTATCTTCTACTCAAGCCATAATCAAAACCATCTAGAAGTGAAATGTGCAACCACAGTCACGTGGTGTAATTTGATTCATTGCGCAAGCGCTGAATCCAAAATTTACTACGTGGAACAATGTTGTAATTTTTAATTAATTTGTGGATGTTGCCATAAAATAAAGTGAAAATAGATTATATTAAATAAATTATATTTTAACTCATATACATTACACAATACGTAAAAGCTATTTGAGTAACGAATCAACCCTTTAATAATAATTTTGCGAAGCGTGTTACAGATTTATTTAATTGTATTTTCCTTATTGAAAGTGTTATACACTAAATAAAAGATTATAAGTATCACTGATTGTAAACATACAGACATCAAAGACAAAAGCATTTATATTTAAATTCTGCTTTATCTAATAGTTTCACTCACTTTGGAATATGGTAGCGTCACATCCCTTCGTTTGTATATAAATTTACATCAAAATTCTAAATTAAATTATCGTTTGAATCGATTAGTTCCGAACTTATTCACTTTAAATATGAATAATACAATGACATTAGCTCCTTTCATCACAATTTCTTCCATGACTGAGCACCTATATCTTCACAAATGGATTTTTTTAGTTCATATGCTGATTTATCTTCCAGATTTTTACAAATCCAAAAGACAAAAAATGACCTTTGACTTGCCTACTTTTTCCAAACTTTTTAAGTCACCCTCAGTAAAAGCGTCATAATGGGACAAAATAGAAGCCAAAGATGGAACTGGAAATCATTTCCCCCACTTGTGCTCTGGACTGAAAAAAAATGTAAGAAAAAATTATTATTATTAAGTATTTTAATTCCTCACTTTATTGTTGCTTATAAGAATATTGGTTTAGAGTGGAATTGGGTACCCCTTGGTTTGGCTAAAAATTTGGCAATAAAATTTAATTTCTGGTAACCCTATCTTTGTACAGCTTTTGTGTAGCGGCCACCTTGTTAGTCACATCTCCGCGCCTATCTTGACAAAGTACGAAGCAAGATAGGCGCGGAAATGAGTCAAAAAATCGCCAAAGAATGAAGGGTTACCGACTGTAAATTTTTTTTTCATTTTTCAAAAATGTCTTTGATAACTATTGAAATATATCAATTTATTATACAAGATAAACATAATATTAAAATTATACAGTCATAGAAATTATTAAAGAAAGAATTATAAATTATGTTGATATGCATTTAAAAATAATTAGAGTAATTAATATTTTTAGAACTTAAAATATTCATGCCTATTTAGAGAAATTTTAATAAAATGAAATTCTTGTTTATAAAGAACATCAAATTAATTTATAAATTTATAAATAAAAATATGAAATTTAAATTACTATTAAAAACTTCCTAATTTTGGAATTTTAAATCTCTAATGTACATAAAAATTCTATGCTACAAATTTCTTTCTTTACATTTCCATTAGATTACACTTTAATTTTATTATACACCTAAAATAAAATTATTCTCATATATGTACATAAATAATCGATCACAAATGAAAATTTCTGAAATTTCGTAGTTCTTTTAAGGTTAGTAAGTATCTTCAACTGCGTGCTATTTCTACATTAGTTAAAGTAAGTCATTAGATTTTGACATAATTTTTGAGATAATTTTAAAGACTTTATCATCATTAGTAGTTACTTTAGTTAACTGGGCTCTTCATTTGCCCTCAATTGTGACAAAGCCTCTAAAACCGCAATTTTCTGACTAGCAAGAAAGCCACACTAGGGGTCTCACGTATTTCGAAGGCAGGAAATTCTTTGAGGTCTACTCTAAATGTAAAACTTCTCCTAATCACATCCTGGACTGTTTGGGTCTTTCCAGAGAGGATATATACTCATCCCCTCTTCTGGTCCTCAATTTCCTTAGGGTCAATGGTCTGACGAACCTTGTTTGACTTCGTCAGACATTTGGAGGAGAAGCCACAACAACAACTCTAGTTTGGTTTCTAGTTTATCTATGGTCATTTTTTATGAATAGAACTACTTCGACTAGAAGGTACCGTTTATAATGGATTTCGATCTACTACAAGCAACCATGCCTAAAGTTCGAATGGAACACAAAAACTACTGAAGGATAAAATTCTAACCATTCTCAGTTGTTAGCATGGCACTAGTTATCCTAAAACTCATTCAAAAAATGAATATTTTATATTTTAAGATATTTTATGTAATAAATTGGGTTACATTTTTCAACCAATTAGAATAATATATTAAATTATTTTAAGGTTTTATTTACAACGAGCGCATAATGCAACCTTAAAAACGAGAATGAATTTTTATTTTAATAAAAACAATATTTATAAGCATATTTTACCAATATTTATAAATACTTTTAGTACAATAAACTAATACATACAGTTTAAAAATAGTTATGTATTTACATTAAAATATTTGTTAAGCTATTATTCATTGATCTATTTATTTGTGTTATAACCATAATAAAAATATTTTTAACGTAAAATAAAAGTAATTAAAACAATTTTTAATGCTTTTTAAAAGTTTAGTACATTTAATAGGGGTACAATATATTTATTAAACATTCATACGGAAATCATGTTTAATTAATTTTTATATTATTTTGCATTGTAAAAAAATAATGTAAAATGTACAGATTCAATTGGAATTTAAAATAAATATCTTTAACAAAAAAGAGTATCTTACAATAAAAATAACTCAAAAAATACTATTTTATGTCATTTTTAATAAATGTATACAAAACATAGTTTATTATTGATAAAGGCAGAACTCTTTTTTCTTTAACATATAATAAAATAATATTTCTCAAAAATAAAACCAACTATTGATAGGAAAAGAAATTTTTTCCACTTTTTTATCCTATTCAATATTTTCTTTAAGAAGCATGTTTCTTACTAAAGAAGAAATTCAAAATAATGTACGAAGTTCTTTGAAATTAAATAGTATCATTTAAAAAAAAACATTTAAAAATTAAGATTCATATTGAAAAAAACAATAATTCATATTCTTCATATCATTCTCATTTTCAGGATTTAGTTCACCAATCTGTGGTCATTTTCACACATGAAGGATAATTAGTAAAAACTTTTGATTTTAAATAAGGGCAATATCATTCTATAAAAATATGGTTTCCAAAGAGAATCGAACTGATGAGCCATACAATTGTATACCAGAGAAAGGCAAGTTAACAATCAGTTCAACTTCATTTTTTAGTATTTCTTCAGTGTTATATTATTGATACTTTGAGAAACTTAAAAGGAATATTAAAACAAGAGAAAATGATTAAATTTTAATGAAGTAAAACATTTTGTAAAGTTGAACTAATATCATCATTTGATTTCAAATCTATAATTTTATACCAGAATACAGCACAGAAATGCGATTGTTAAAATAAATAATATGGAAACATATTAATTTATATAGAAACTATTTCCTCAAAAATATATATTTTTATTCATTTTTCTTGATGTTGAGTTATTTTTTTAAAAGAATAGTTATAGCTGAAGAAATAAAATTAAAAGAGTATTCAAATTATATAAATTCTTATTCAAGCATTTAAATTTTTGAATACATTAGATATGAGTTTCAGGATGATTTAAGATGTCAGAATCATTAACAGTCAATTCAGAAAAATATTCATATCAGCTTAAATTAATTAAAGATGGGTTGTTTGCTTTGTCTATGAAATATTTCATGCTACTGTAAACATGAAAACATTTAAATCGTTTTTTTGTTCTTTTATATACCTTGCTGTAAAGTGTTATCATAAAAACGGAATACAACGAATTGTTTCAGAAATATGAAGTTATCTAATATAGTTATTAGTTTTTTCTTATTTAAATTGTATTAATCATTATATTGTGAAAAACTGTTTTCAAAAACATCCTCACTTAATATTTATTCAAAATTTCTGTCAAGAAGTTTCAGAAAAACATGTCAAGGAATTAAAAAAAATTATCCTATTGAAATGCTTTACACTGAAATGATTATTTGATTGAAAAGTTTTACTCTTTTCTTTCGTGGAATTCTTTAGATTCTGTTACTAATTGATTTTTATACTACTTATTCATTTTAATATCATTGAAAATTTCAATTATTAATTGTATAGAGTTTATTCATCTCACTAAATGTTAACAATTGTTTTTCTAGATTATTATGATAAGAAAACATACGTTTTGAACGCATTAGCATAAACCATGGTAACACTCTTAAATAAAACATAATCAATAGCATTTTAAATAATAATAATAATTACTTACGCTGCTGTTTTGTTCCTTTATGCTGCTGCTTTGTTTTTGGTGTACCTTTGATGGGTTTTTCTAAAAGAAGACAGTAAAATATCAGAATATTGAATTTTCGCCAACACAGAATAGAACGTAAAATCCATATCGTCTTTCATTTTGTAGTTAATTTACTTTTAAACGCATAGACAATGAATGACATTTAAAGAAAAGAGACTATTGTTTCAAGAACGCACATATTTGTTTAAATGTATGCTACTTATATATTTAACGAAATTCTAATGAATACATTAAACATTTAAATTACGTTCTCAATTATGAAAATAACATACATTTTAGCTAAGAATGTAGTGGATTTAGCTTAAGAATTGCATAAAATTTTCATTTTCTTAACGGTGATAATGTTCTTTCTTACAACTTGTGCTTCGAAATATCAGAAATATATTTAATCATATATATAATTTTGATAAATACCGAAAATATATTTTTAAATGAAGAAAGAAAAAGAACGCTCGCCTTTGTAAGTTCTGATATTTATGTTTTTATAGATACTTTTAGATACTTAGATATTTACGAGTATTACTTAAAATAAATATTGCCAGCATCCCACGGGAAGCTCAAAATTTTATGAAGTACAGTACTTGTTACCGCTTTTTACATAACAAAAGCTTAACAGTTAACAAAAAATTATGTAAAGTTAATGTATGCTCAAGAGCGATTTTATGAAAGTTATGGATATAATTTTGACATTTTGCATCATTAGTCCCAAAGCTATCCTTAAATCTCGCATTAATATCACAAATATTAGGAAAAAGAAACTTCGTGCAACACGAATGGTCAGATAACGGTAACATTGTATTCTTATAAGGCAAAATACTCATTTCCTAGTGATTAGGAAGGTAAAGTGAAGTGAAATGAAGTTCTGGGGTAGTGCAAATTTACTCTGCGGAGTCATCTTGCTGTGTAATTTTCCTCTGAACTTTTTGAAATAAAATTTTCCTACACTCCTTTATCAGATTTTGATGCTGAACTTAGCTGCAAGCTTACAATCTGCGCAGAAACTTATCTTCTAACAAATTGCTTTGCACAACTGTTTACAGATTCGCATTGGGTGAAGTGGAATTTGATCAGATTAAAACCTATTTGACAACTTCTGAAGTCATAAATTACATGCATTTAGTTGCATTAAATAAGGTTGTTTTAATTTTGTTTTGGTTATGAAAATCTTGAAACTTCCAGTTATAATGGGTTTTGAACAAAAATTATGCATTTCTCATACAAATAAGTATCACTCGCTGGAATATGCTATAAATAACTCAGTATTTTTTAAAATGAAAATTAATATTTAACATAAATTTAATGTAAATAATCTAAATTATTGTCAAATGATAAATTAAATCAACAATTACTATTGTGAGCTTTGAATTATGTGGCTTTTTAGTTATAAAATAATTAATATACTGCAAAACAAAATTTCTGAGAACATATGCAATTATAGTTTTATTACTTTCCTATGGATATTATAATTATTTCTCAAGAAGTTTTATTTGTGGATTTTAGATACAACTTTCCAGAAAGTTATAGGTAATACTATAAGAATTTTTTCTTTATCCAGTTATATGACGTAACAATAAAATTCCTCATTTAATGCATTGAAACACATCTTTCGTGAGCCGTATTTTTTAATTTAACGAACAAGTAATCGTTATTTTATAGAATACCTGGATAAATTACAAAAAATTCAGTAATTTTATACATTTTAACTGATTTCTCAAGTTATTTCGTAATACTAGTCGTTCTATGAAATAACGGAGGAATTAACACACACACACACAAGTTCGTTTAAATTATAGATTTTTCTACTGTAATCAAAAAAATGCGCTCATAGATTTATTAAGTTATTTGTTATCAATTATTCAATGGTATTTCATCGTACTCCGTTAGAATTTATAGCTCTTTAGTCAAAAGGTATAATGTAATATCTACCATCATCACAAATTGAATTCTGTTAAAAGGTTTTTAAGCATTTTATAAATAAAATGCACACACACACACACATAAAACAATAGATAAGAATTGTATCTTCAGTGGAAACTCTGCTTTAATATCCCTCATATAATTGTAGATATGCTTTGTGTTCATATTTTACTGGATGAAACTAACTAAAAACTGCTCAAGATTCCCAACCTTTGAGAGATCTTCACTATAAAAAAATGAAACCTACATTCTGTTAAAATATCTAAAAAGCATTTCTCTATTGTTAGTCACAATTAAAAAAATTTTCATCAACTGATTGCTTTGTTATAAGCACAGTTATCTAAAAAAGGAAAATGTTTGAGCTAGGTTTATCACAAGATATTATAATAAATTTTTCGTAGAGTGATGCCCTACTATACATTGAGAAGTAAGTTTTGTTTTACATTGTTGCACATTGTTTTACATAACTTTGTGTTGAGTAAAATTCGATTCTTGATAATAACACATTAAGAAAAAGTAATGCTATCATGCATTAGAAATTTTTAAAGTTGGAAAGAAAGAGATCGTAATTACATGCTAGGTGGTATTACAGGACTAAAGCAATATTTGTAATGTTGCCCCTACCCAATACCTACTCACCCATACTTTCGTTCTCTGAAATCTGCAGAGGGGAAGACTGTTGCCTCCCCCCTACAAACATCTCTTCATTGCTCATCGTGTACATCCTGGATATCTGTGCGGTGCACTTGAGTCTCATGTTCTGGTTCACAAAGTGCTTGTCCTTGGCGACAAACCTCAAGCTCAAGCTGGAAGTCTCCAGACCATCCGCGTGAAGGGTTGTCGAGTATTCAGTTTCGTATTCTGTACCCAACTTTAAGAAAAAGAAACATATTCAGACAGGATAAATGAAATTTATTTATATTAATACTGATTCAGAATTACAAACTAATTATTAAAATATTTGTAAAGTTGAAACTTTATACTATTCGAATTTATTATTAGATTTTGAGTTTTTGTATTTTGTATAACTTAATAAATATACTTTTGATTAACTTAACGCATAATTTCTGGTTACATACAGGAAATCAAATATTTATAATATGCAAGTACAATTACCCATCATGAAATAATTTGTTTTCACACTTAGTGGCATATATATTATATTTCAGAGTTATTTTTTTACAAAAGTATTATTCGAAAGAATTACATAAATTAACATACCTAAGTAATTAGTTTTATGGATAAAGTATAGCAGAAAATATTCGAAGTATTCTCGACTTGAAGTTACGATGGGTTTTCTTCAAATTTAATGAAATTACAGTTGTATCTTCAGAACTTGTAATAACTATAATTTTTCATTTAATTTTTGAAATTTAATCATCTAATAAGATAGAATAAAAACAAAAATAGAAAATGTAATAGATATTATTTTAATTGTGTGTATGCAATTAATATTGTCCATAGTTGTTGCTGTGTCTTATTCTACAACTGCCTGGCGAAGTCAGACAAGATCCATCAGATCTCTTATCTTAAGGAAGTCAGAGACAAGAAGGGGTGGGGGACGAATATGTATCCTCTCTGGAATGCCTCAAATAGTTCAGGATATGCTCGGCAGAACCTTACTGAGCTTGGCATTTTGAACAGGCTGCAAAGATCATTCTGTTCTCGAAAAACGAGAGACTCTTAGTATGACCACCTGGAAATTGCTACTCGAGAGTCACTGTCACCATTGAGTGCAAACGAAGATCCCACATACCAGGAATGACTAGGATGGATCCGCAAGTCCTTTCTCAAATTCAGCGTTGATAATGGGATAAACGTTCGATAAAAGTGACGGTTGAAGAAGAAAAACTGGAGTGGCTGCAATCTTTGGCCAAGCTGTCCGCTCTCCAGTTGTCGTGTACTTCGACGTGGGATGGGATCAACTGAAAATAAACATCGTGGGACTCTATAATAAGTCTGATTTTGAGAAGGATAGAAATAATTGTCTCCAACTGTGATTCACTTATGGAGGTGTTCAAGGATGGAGCGACTGTCCGAAAAAATACTCCATTCCCCGAATTTAGTTTCAGGAAGAATATCTTCAAGGCCTGGTCAATTGCGAATAATTCACTTATGAAAACTGATGGGAAATCAGAGTGTGGGATGTAGATGGGCAAATTATCTCCCGGTTTCTCAATCTAGATGCCACTACCAGCGTGATCATCTAGTCTACTGTCTTCGTAATAAATTTTTCTGGCATTTTCAGGGATCTCATTTAGGATTTCCAAGGTCAACCCTTTAAGATGAGCTGGGATCAAGTCTTTCTTAGTGATCGGGATAGAAAGGGCCAAGAGGAAATGAACTCTAGAAAGTCCCTCTAAAGGACGGACTCAGACAGGAATTTGTTCATAGATATTTATAACAAGTGAGCCAAAACTGTTAGTCTATGCGGTAAATGTTAGTTTACGCAGTTGATAGTTTTCAGTGTAAACTCGTGCATAGCTTTCCGAGAAAAGCATAGATATTCACTTAATTTTATTCAAAACGCTGCTTTGAGTTATGAAATGAAGTTTCGGCAATCGAACAGTTAAAAGAAAACTGAATAAGGTGTGTAATGCTTAAAAATTTTCTTTAAATAAAGAAAATTTTAATAACAATGCGCTTATTAAACACTGAAGTCAGGGCTCTTTCCGTTGGCATTCCAATAAATTTTTGATCCACAAAAACCAAAATCATTCTTGTTACGCTGATCAAAAAGAATATTTTTCATTCCCCTGAAACAAAAATAATATAGTTATTTTTATAAAAAAGGAATTAAATTTAGAAATAAAGAATGAAATGCACACATTTGCTTTTGAACCCAGGTTGGTTTGGTTTATTTGTCGCTCAACGGTCATTTTTTGCACACGAGGGCTAATTAGACCGGGACATACGGCTTAAAGTGAATTCCGAACCACTACAAACATCCATACCCAAGGTGGGATTCGAACCCACGAACTGTTGAACCGAAGGCAAGAGCGCTAACCATTCGGCTGCCAGCTCGGCCTTTTGAACCCAGGAGATTTCCGGTAAAGCGTGCGTTGTTTGATAATCAACTTTATAGAGAGTTCAAACCAGGGTTAATTATGATTTCGTTTAATTACAAATACTTTTAATCAAATTTAAGCATGAAACAGCCCATGTATTAAGTTATCCAGATACTAACATCTTGTTATAAGTTTTATTCCATTCAATGCAATCATTTTCAATTTAACACTAGAAAAAAGTTCAGTACACTTATGGAATAAGAACATATTAAATAGATACGTAAACTTTGATATTAATTTGAAGAAAAATCTAATTTTTAGCATTTCTTAAAGGTTGGTATTATACTATTATGCAAAATACTTACTGGATTATCATTAATGAACCACCGCAAAGTAGCAGCAGGCTTTGATTTGGCTGAAGTGCAATTTATGGCAACTGGATCACCCACATTGTATTTACTCTGCCCACCTGTTATCCTGGGGCCTTCAGTGGGCAGCACTAAAAATAAAATTGAGATTTTATTTTCTTTGCATTGTCTTTAATGTAAAATGGAAAACACTAAAATTAAAATTGAGATTTTATTTTCTTTGTTTCGTTTTGAATGTAAAATGGGGAATGTAAGTGGGCAGCACTAAAAATAAAATTGAGATTTTATTTTCTTTGCATTGTCTTTAATGTAAAATGGGCAGCTCTAACATTTAGATTTTATTTTATTTTCACCGTCTTTAATGTAAAATTGGCAATGTAAGTGGGCAGCACTAAAAATAAAAATTGAGATTTTATTTTCTTTGCTTTCAAAGTCCCTAATTTCAAAGAAATATTAAGATTTACTGTAGTAGGTATATATAGAAACCCACAACTTAAATTAAATTTTTAGTGACAAACTTTCAATTATGGTATTTATTGATGAAGAAATTGTACCGTGAAAGTAAGCATTTTTTAAGTTGTTTATTTTTATCTGAAATATAGTGTATTTAATAATGTAAAGTTTCTTAAATATTTAAATTTTATTTGCTAAGTGCAGTTTCTTTATACCTGTATTTTTAATAAGAAGTATGGCTATATATATAGAAGTATTATATAGATGTATACCTATACATCTGAGAAGAAGTAAGCTAATATCTTACAATACAAAAATAAAAAAGTTTTCTTCAATAATAAATTTGAGAGAGATTTTTTTTCAGAATAAATTTTGGAATTTTGACTGTAATAAATTCTTACTCCATCATTTTCTCGCTTAGTAAATCTTTAGAAAATGAGCAATAAACACATTATTATTTATAATTAACAAGAATTAGTTGTGTATATTGAGGAAATATTACTGAGTTAGATGATGAATATGTTTTTTAGAGTCCTTTTATATTTAAATATATATATTCACAAAACTAATGTCGCCATTTTAAACGTTGGTGAGTCCATTTGCTTGTTTCCTACATATTAAAAATAATTTTTAAATTAATTTTATATTTTCTGTTTTTCTAAATTTTTAATGAGTCTAAAGAATTTTTATCTTCTCACAAATCTCTCAATATTTCTTCCTCGGATTTATGAACAAAATCCAAGGAAGCAACAACAGAAGAACAAAATCCAATGAAATTACAATTTTCTGAAAATGTCCGAAATGAAATTTGTTCTTTAATATGGAAATATTATATTTGTTGAATCAAGACAAATGACTGTTCTTAGATATTATTCATGAAAACAATGACAGTAAATTATAAAATCTGCATACAATTTTACACATAATTTTTTGGGACAGATTTCAACATTCTGTAATTTTTCAGAAAGAAATCGAACTCTTTTAAAGAAAGAACTAGCCCTATAAAAATAAAATTTATAAATATCAACCATTTTGTATACTTTTTACAGTACCAAATTTTATGGGAAATATAAAAATGTCACTTAGATAAAAATAGCCACATAAACTATTTAATATATTTATAACGAAATAGCTTATAAGTTTAACTTTTAAAGATCCACTTTATAAATTTTGCCTTTTATACATTTGAAATCGTCTGATATTCAAAAGTGTTGCCATTATTTTTGACATAATGTTACTCTCACAACAAAGCTTAATGATCACCCGATAATAGCTGCGAAGTTTATAATTTAGGAAATGAACGAAGTAATAGGAAATATCTGTAGAAAATAATGGAAGGATATGAACTCAGAATATAATTGCAAATAATATTTAGTCGAATTATTATTGAATCATTTCAGATAGTAGTTCTTAAATAAATGATTTAGTTCCCTTTCCTGGTTCTAATGTTCGTAAGTGAAATATGCAAGTACTGAAATAGTATTAGTTTATTTCCATGGAGTTTGAGTCCAAAAATAGCTCAAAAATGCTTATCGTATTTTTTCTGCGTAAATGATTTCTACTATAAATTTGATCGAATCAATATTGATTTATCAATGTGTTTAAATTAAATAATAGTTTTTTATTATTATATATGAAATCATTTATGTGATATACATTTATTTAAATTATACAGAAATGTCTAAATATTGTAGATTCAGTTTTTTACAGATATTTTGTATTTATAAGCAATTTTTTTCCTTCATTATAGAATCAGAATCCGTATATTCTTGCTTAAATCGGAATAAATGTTTATATGTTGCATGAATAAAATAATTTTCAATATATTGAGTAGTATTTGTGTTATAATGTATTTAATTTTCTTCGACATTTTGCTCACTGAATTTAGTTCACTCTCAGTTTAATGTTTACGTATTGTTAGGCATATTTATAACTAAAAATAAAAAATGAGATGCTGTGGCAAGCTTTTTTGTTCACGCAAAGTTATCAATTGTTTCAAAAAATCGTATAAAAATAAAAACAAAATCACTCAATTTTGTGTGAATTAAGCATTTGGTTTAATATCAATTTGAAACCGATTTAAACACTTTAAGTCAAATATTTTCTCCAATTAAATTCACTTCTTCCTATGATGAATTTCCTAGATATATTTATAATAACATTAGCCTTTTTTAACAAAAAGTATTTTGATTTAAGGATATCGTATTATGTGTAAATAACACGTACATATTGCATACATTGAACGCTTGACAATATTTACAGTAGTATTGTTTTTACATAATAATTCCATACGGTTAAATAAAAATTTGATTTCCTCAATATCGTTATGATATTAAACGTTAATTTAGTAAACGGAGGCAAAAATGAATCGTGAATTTTAAAGATTTGGGTGTTACTTTAAAGAGAAGTATACGAAAACATTCAAATTCACACAAAAAAAGCTTTTATTTTGATTATTCAATTTCGCTCAGACCATTTATAAAAAGGAATTATTTTTTAAAAAAACGAAGTTGTTAAATCATTATATGAATATTGCTTTGTAAAATTCCATTAGTTAGTTTAATTATTTTTCGAGAAATATGATATGCATGCAAAATCGCTCGTATTTACAAAATACATTTTATGGAATGATTTTGAGAAAATAGAAAAATTCCATTTTCCCATTTTGGTATATTTTTTGATTTAAATCAATATTTTATTTGCTTTTTTGTGCTAAACGGAGACATATTTGTGGTTGCATTTTTGTGGTAGAGGAGAAATTTTGCTCAAAATAATAATAAACCAATTGATTTTTGATATTTTTAGGCAAAATAATTATCAGAGGTTTTAAATACTTCTAAACTTTCATATTACTAATAAGAATATATTTTTCATTAAGTTTCGTTGAAAAATATATTAAGTATAAATTTTGTTTTCTAAGTTGTCGTGTGCATTTAGTAAAAATGAAGTATTTATATTTAGGCTCTCTTTTTATAGTTAACACGTTGTTTAAATAATAGCTAAATTAACAATGCTAAAGGCAACAAATAACTAATCTTTATATAACAGTATTCGTGATAGAAAAATTGTTCATGTCTTTATTTAGTTAATTATTGCTAATATTAATCAAGTTCTATTAAGATATATTAGAAAATATATACTATATCTGATATTCAATCACACTAGATAATGATGTTCTAGAAACATTATAATTGCAAAAATCTATATATACCATTCTGATATTTTGCCTTGCTTTGATTGCTCTATTTTAAATGCACTTTCACGCTCAATAAAAGAAATTATTTTTATGTATGTGATGTTTCTGAACTACTTTTAATTAATATCCCATATTGCATCGCTACTTTTCTTTCATTACCGCAATACGGTCTATTTTTGTTAATTTGCCTTAGGCAATAGCGACAATTATTTTTCAAATCGAAATAGAATTAAACATTTATTAGAAACAACATAAGAAGTTAACTCCTTAGCTACTAACATTTGTAGGAAAAAATTAGATAAAGCAATTGTATGATATGCAAATGAAAAAGCAAAAATATTTTTAAACTAACCTGACAAAAAAATCTTCAACATACTTTAATTTTAAAAATCATGTAATATAAGTATTTCGTCAATTTTTTAAATAATTTTATAATTTATCTAATTATTATAATTGTATTTTTAAATCAAATGTCTTTGACGAAAAGACATTTGATTTAAAAATACAATTATGTGTATTGTTAAAAAGTCTTTTATCTTGAATGAATTTTTATAAAATGGGTTTAAATTTGAAAACATTATTTATTTTTAAACAAAAGTTTCAAAACAAGTTTCGTGTATCCTATTCTGATCAACAAAATGGAGTATTTTTTCCAGTGTGCCAAATAAGATAAATTTTTTTATGTTAATAATTTAAATACGTTCGTTTATATTTTTGATATTGATATTATGTTAAATGGAAAATATTGTTTTATAAAAATAAGAATTTTTGTGAAAATTTGATGATTTAAGACATTATTAATCATAAATTTGTTGCTGAGAAAATAATATTTTCCATTGTTTTATTTCTTGCTATACATTCAAAAGCGTTAACAGTCATTGATAGTTACTAAGATTTGTTCTTATAATGAAAAAATATTTCTCAACCTTCAAAAGACTGATGAAAATATACTTTTTAAAAAGCAAATTGAAGAGAATACAGCAAAATTAATGGGAAATTAGCAAAATTAATGCAGAAAAAATGGGAAATTCATTGATATTTTTTCTATCGAAATTAGAACACTTTTCACAATAACATTAAACTTTAAGAGTGTATCTGCAAAATCGATTAAATGCTAGAATATTTATGCATGTTTAAACTTAAAAAATTGACAAAATATATTGTCCTATGCTTTTGAAAGAATAAATTAATAACTATATAGAGAAAAACTGTAATTTTCCCCAAACATTTGGGAATTTGTTTCTTAAATTCATAAATAAGATATTATTCAGTTCATACTTCCTTTAAAAATGGCTGGCATTCAAAGTAACAAATGGACATGTAATCACTTGATAACATTTTAATTGTTAAAAGACAAAACTCAAATTATAAATATGAATACATAGTACAAGGAAGTAAATCTTGTTCATTAATTGCACATTTGGCTGTTGGTAATACTCTGAAATAATTTGTGATAAGTTTAAACATGGCAGAAATGAGATGCATAACATTTAATGAAACACATGAATTCAAGTCTAGTAAACGGAAAAGCGAAACAAACACAATTATTTTGGAGCCAAAGAGAAAACTTGTAAATATATATTTGAAATGCATTAATTAGACCAAACTAAATATACATATGGTCTACTTTATTTAGATACTTTATGTAAATAGGTACATAAATTTCTAAGCATTTTGATGCAAAATAAATTCGGTATATGATTTGATTTTCTCTATAAGCCATACGTTTTCTTTCGAGAGCCACCAATGATAGAATTACAGACAAATTTCATGAGAGATTTCATAAATTATGAAACTTATTATGCTAAACATACTATTTTAATACATGAATTATTCATAATTTATATAATTAAATAATTGTAGAAATATACAATAAAATAATGAAAAAATTAATATTGTCACAGAATTATCAATAGTGGGTTAAACTTCCCGGTATTCTCAATAGCAGAAACTGTGACATAAAAAAAGTAGAAGCGAAACATTTCTGAAGTTGGATTCTATCCAGAACGGCTAATTGCTTTAAGTTCGTCGAGTAAGATCTTCCTAATCGAAGAAGTAATTATTTTCCTCCAAATCGCATTGGGTTCCAGAGTATGACCCCGGATCACACACCAGTGGTATTAATATTTGTCTAATTTAATTTTCGTTTATGCGTGTTACATTGGAAAGTAAATATGTCAATACCTTTCAGAATATATCCGAATATAATATTAGAAATAAATTATTTTTTATTTTTAAACTTGTTTGGATTAATGGATTCTTTCCAGTCAAATTTTATGAAATATGTATGGAAACGGAATGTACATAAGTTGTTTCAGCTTATAAGAAATTTTTAAAGTTATGCTCAATATCAAAAATTATATAATTTAATCGTTTTATTATTAATATAGATATATAAATATACAAGAAGTCCCCGGTGGCTTAGTGGTATTGTTTCACGCTCTTAAGGTCCAAGGTTCGTTCCTCGGGCTGGGCAAGGTCGACTCAGCCTTTCAACCCTTCAGTGGGTCGATAAACTGAGTACCAAGTATGCTTGGGAGCTAAACACTGGGGGTTTCACATTAGGTTGACCACCTAATCGGGACATATGCCTTGCACCCCATTGCCTTTCGGTCAAGAGAACAGAGATGGGCACTGTAGGCCTTGACCCACATGGGCTGTCGTGCAGCAGAGTTTAGTTTATATAGATATACATGCGTACATATTCACAGATAAATAGGTAAATAGTTAATTATAATGGAATAAATAACAAGTACTCATATATGAAATTTATATGCGGTTAAATTTAAATCAATAGAATAATCAAATTTTGTATTCATTAATTTATTTATTATCTTGAGTTAAGAAAACTCTTACTTCATATTAGACATTATCTTAAGATATTTCTTTTTTATTACTAGAAAAAGTTTATACATCTACACCTTATTTCATAGAAAAGCACACACTATTTACATAATTTTACTAATAAAGTGTATTTTCCTCACTCCTTACTTAAAAATATATAGAATGAAAAGACAATAATATAATAAGAATAATTTATAACATTTGTTTGATAATGTAGCTTAAAATGTTTACATACATATTTAATATTAGGATAAACAAATGTTATTTTCTAATATTCATTCATTTCTATTGTGTTTTGTTCTCAATGTGCACATACAAAATAAATAAAACCTTAAAAATATTTCTCTTTTTAACTTTAATAAATTATTTGGATAATATGGAAATCTACTTGTAAATTCAAAATTAATTCTGGATATAAAAAAAATGTTCATTCGCCAAAATTCTAAGAATTCTATTCTGCTACTCATATGTTTAATGAGAAAAATATAAATGTCTTATGATAAAAAAATATGAAAAAAAATACCATAATACATAAAATCATATATTTTATAATTCAACCAAAAATTCGCAAAAGAACATATTGTACAGGCAAATATTATAATGAATAGTAAGTTTTGTACATTTAAAGAATGAATAATTGCTTCTTGTTATTTAATATAAATATTAAGTTGCTTTCGGAGTTGGTTCATTTTACGAATGTAGTTTTTGGTTTTACTTTAGAATTAGAATTTAATGGAAATAACATAAGCTCAATTTATATAATTTTATCATATATATTTTACTTGAATCAAAAAAACATTAATCGGTAAAAGTAATAAATGATGAAATCAACATAAAATAGAAAGAAGCATTTTAGTTGATAGAGAGAAAGGAAAACATAGTTTAAGTTTGTAAAAAAATATGAAGTTTATTAGCTAAACAAGTTTTGTAATGAAATCGTTTTTCCAATAAATTGGAAATAAATCTTGCTTTGTATTAGTGAAATATTGTATATTTATGGACAAGCTTAGTATTAAAAAATAAGGCGAAATTATGACTCCTTGATTATTTTTTATTTATTTTTTTCAGTTTTTACTATCTGCATATTTTGTGTTTTTATCATGAATGCTTAGTTTAAAAAATTATAATTGATGTAGAAACAAAAAGTTTGCATCAGAGAGAGCATATACTTGTAATTAAGTATATTCTGTCCTAAAAGCCTCAAAACAAGTGAAAGGTAATGGGAATTTTGAATTCACATGAGCTTATTTTCATATATATATATATATATATATATATATATATATATATATATATATATATATATATATATATATATATATATATATATATATATATATATATATATATATATATATATATATATATATATACTAAGAAAATGACTCATTTTATATGTAAATAAATATCAAAAGTTTGTTAATATACAAAAAATGCACACTCCTTAAATTCTTTACAAATTAGTGAAAAACTTGTATTTCTTGAAACAAGAGATTTATTAATTTTAAGAAAGATCCAAAACAACTTAAAAAATTATTTTATAAATTTATTTGAAATTCTCGAAGTCATTATAAAGTAACATAGATAACCTGAATTGAAAAATTCTTCACAAAAAATGGATATCAGTTTTATTGATAAATTGATAGCGAAATCTAAAATCACGATCAACAATTGATTTCAGGCAAAATTGTATATAGTAACTCAGAGAGAACCCTAATTTTATTAAAGGAAATATGTTAAATTTATTGTATAAACCATAAGCGCATAATTTTGATAAACGAATGACAAATACAATACTTCAGCTGCACCACATTCTTCTCTCTGCTAAAGCCAGAAAAATATAAGCCTTGCAATTCAGAGAAAAATAAATGTTTTGAAGTTAATATCACTCGAAAACACAATCTATACAAATGACAGAAGGAGAAATATGTAAAAAATCATTTTGCAAAGATATAAATCGATCTGGGAATCTTCAACATGTAAAAACAAAATTGGAAAAGAACTAAGTTGCTATTTCGATGCAAAATTATGTTTTGAGCTTGTATGACAAATCATCTCATTTCTTCATATCGACTGATGACATGGATATAGTGATCAGTTATAAGTATAATGATGAGTTATGGTGCTATATCCATGGATACAGATAACATGAATATAAGGATGGACACCATGGAATGATAAATGATAGCAAGGGTTTATCCCGATATTTCTTTTTTACATTTTATGGTCACTTCATGCAAATAAAAATTAATTTTACTTGAAACAATGGATTAAATACGTGATGAAAACTTCTGCAATCATCGTGATAAAAATCGAATTTACGAGCTTTTCAGCTGAAGGCCAAACTACTGATTATTCAGTCACCACCTCATCCAAATGTTCATGAGAATAAATGGAGTTTAGTTGAGCGGACATATGGAAACATTAAGCGCACAGTTTAAGATATTTTTGAAAAATCCAATATAAGAGGATCCATTGTGAAATGTTTATTTTTTTCACTGTCGTCAGAGAAATTGCAATCGTTTCAAGGAAAAAAATACCAGAGGTATACGTATCAATTCTTAAAGTTCATATTTTTGCCATCTATAACGCACTTAGAGGACAATGCATGGCACATACCCAAATTTATACAAATCGAATTTTGAAATCAGATTTATTCTATGATTTCTGAGAACAAATTCGCTGGATTTGTCCTCAATATTTTAAGCCTAATTAGAATAACCAGCGACGATGTAGGATCTGTATATGATTGAAAGCTTATTTTTGCTCATGAGCGCGCGCGCACGAACACATTTAAATTATAAATTTACCTACAGTAAATAATATTTATTTTATTAAAATTAAACTTTCTAATTATTGTTTATTTTCAATATTATCTCTTTTCTTAATTTAACAATGAACATTATGTTTAAAATATTTAAAGATTTCATTGATTAAATGGAGCACTAGATATATTCCACTGGCTTTAAAGTTGTTTACAAAATTATTATGTAACACGCTGTTAGTTTGTTTAATGCAGCGCGTATAGGCAGATTGTATAAAATTAACTCAAACAGCAAAACAAACGCAATAAAATATCAGCATGTAAATAATGTATGAATTCTCGGCAAATAAACAACATAGAGCTAAAAATACCATCAACTATCTAAATTTGTAACTTAAATAAAGAAAGGATTTGTAGCATTATTTTATTCTTTAAAGGCTTAGTAAAGTGATGATTTTTTTATTACATTTCAGTTTCTCTAATTTCATTCTGCTGTAGATACTATAAAAACCTTTTATTTGATTACTCAGTCGATAGAATAACAGCAATCTCAAACATTTATGATAACAGTAGTATTGATATTCTTGATTATATATATATATATATATATATATATATATATATACATATATATATATATATATATATATATATATATATATATATATATATATATATATACAGTAAAATAATGACGAAATTTTTTTAGTAATTTTCACACACACACACACACACACACACACACACACACACACACACACACACACACACACACACACACACACACACACACACACACACACACACACACACACACACACACACACACACACACACACACACACACACACACACACACACTACACACACACACACACACACACACACACACACACACACACACACACACACACACACACATTAATATAATGGAAGCGCTTGTGAATGAGAGTGATATTGTTGAATGCGTTTCGTGAGCATTAATCTATAATGATAGTTACCAGTTTTTTATAAATAAAAAAATATATATATATATATATATTGGCGGTATGGGATAGGTTTATGAAGTTCAAATCGTGGTCAAGTTTCAAGCTCACGTTCGTCAGAGAAGCGCTGTTTGTAGATGGTAAGTGATATACTTCCTTTCATAACGCACGCTTCTAGGAAGTGTTTTATTAGTCATTTAGCTTTCGGATTTTCTTTCTTGGGGGAATATACTGGACCTGCTCTCTTGAAGACCTCTGCTGAATAGAAACGGAAATATACTCTCCCTCTCCTCCGGGAGACGGGACCCCTGAAGACTTGAACACAGGCGCCCGTCGTCAGTTCGATGGCATGCCCTTTTCAGGGATGTCGGTGTCGGCCGACAATGGTGCGGGGAAATCAGAATTGGAATTAAGGCAATAAGCGACAAGATCCGCTTAACAACTGATTATATTCAAAAATTAGCGATTCGGAAATGACTGAAAAGGACATTGATTTACTCAAATTTCACCGTTTAGAGCTAACAAAACTAACAGACATGATGGCCAACCATCTTAAAGAAAAAGAAATGCAACCGTTTAACGATAAACCGCTAATAAGCGTTAAAGCTCCGCCCCTTTCTCTGTGACCATACAAAACAGATTTGAAGCTCTTAGTGACAGCGAGGATGTTGACCTCGTCTCTGACAAGGAAGACTTCACAGCACTACCAATCACAAAGAATACCAAGGTTAAAACTACCTCCACTAAAAGGAAAATGGAATAAAATATTAATATACCTAATAAAAAAAGTAAATGAAATAACTGAATCAAAAAATAATGAAAATGATCAAGCATTTCAACCTGCCAAAAGAAATAACAGAATTCCTCCTATCACCATAAAGGACAAAAATATCAATTGGAAACAAATTCAAGAAGTTTTCAAAGATAATAACATTACAGGCTACACTGGAAAATTAACTGGAACTGAAATAATAAAAATTAAAGTTGAAAGTGCAGAAAATCGTAGGAAAATAACCAAACTGCTAGATGATGCCAATACCTCCTACCACACATTTATATTGCCTGAGGATAAAAACCTTAAAATAGTCATCAAAAATTTACCACCTATTTACACGCCTGAAGAAATTTCCCAAGAACTCATCTTAGAAGGTTTTGATATCATTAATATAACTAAATTGTCCAAAAAGTTGATGGAGTTAAAATTAATTTGCCTTTATTTATTGTCACTCTTCCGAAAAATAACAAATCTAGAGAAATCTCTAATATCTCACATCTTTTTAACCTGGTGGTCAAAACTGAATCTTACAAAGGCCGTAAAGGAGTAACACAGTGCTTCAGATGCCAGGGGTTCTACCACGCCCAAACTTCCTGCCATCACGCAGTTAAATGTGTGAAACGTGCTGGTGATCGTCACCACTCAGACTGAAAAAAAGACATGTCCACACCAGCTAAATGTGCAAACTGTGGAGAGGCTCATCCTGCCAGCTACAGGGGCTGAAATAAATTTCCAAAATCAAATTACCTCAATAACAACAAAGTCGAGGCCATCAAAAGCAAAATTATTCCAAGCATTAATCCACACCTATCTTGTGCAAATGCATTAGTTCACAAGAATGAAACCATTAGTAAAAACAAAGGAACTATAAATGAAGCAAAATATATTTTTTCTGAATTACAAAATCTAATCTCTTATATCAAAAACTCAGGAATAACAGATCTTGTTAATCAGCTCAAGCAATTCAATACAGCAATGGCTGCACAACAGACAGCAACCTCAACCAACAATGACAATTAAAAGCTTAAATTTCTCCCCTATTTAAATTGTGAATTGAAACGCATGTAGCCTAAGGCCTAAAATTACTGAATTCATGAACTTTCTAGATGAACACAATATAGACATTGCCATAATCACAGAAACCCACTCAAGACCAAATATGAGTCTTAATGTATCAAACTACAACGTACTGACAGGACACATCATGCTGGAGGAGAAACTGCAATTATTATCAAAAGATCTTTTAATTCCTCACTGTATAGTAGCAAAATAGGAGATAGTTTTGAAGAAACTTCAGCTATCGTCAACCTAGAAAATAATCTGAAGTTCAAAATTTCTAGCTATTACAACAGACGTAAGCATAATTTACAAGACCAAGAAATTATGGAAACTCTATCTGAAAATATTCGTACAATTGCTGGAGGTGACTTTAACTGCAAGAACATCACCTCAGGATGCAACACTACTAATAAAAATGGAACTAAGTTATTAGAAATGGCCCAAAATCATGATTTAAAAATAATCACTCCAATCGAACCTACGCACTTCCACTATACACACCAAGGAGACATCTTGGACATTTTTCTTACAAATACCAACTACCCACTATCAGCACAGACTATCTATGATCTCTCTTCTGATCACTTTCCGTTTCTTGGCTGCCCAGGAATAAAGAAGAATATTGCAAATAAACTTTTATTCAGAACCAACTGGCAACACTACTATTATAATATTCTTCAAGATCAAGTTAACAAAGAAAATCAATCATTAATCAACAATAATCAACCCAATAGTAATAATTATCAAGAAATTAAAAATGAAATAAATAATGATATAAATTTATTCTATGAAAATATCGATCATGCAAAATATATAGCAACCAATAAAATTAAATACCTTGAAAATTACTTAAAATTACCAAATGGCATAAGAGAAATCATAAAAGAAAGAAATCGCATCAGGATGCAATTTCATAAAACTTTGAACCCACGACTCAAAACTACAGTCAAGAAACTTAATAAGAAAATTAAAAATCTCTGCACAGACTACAAGACTAAACACAATGGCAAGATAAAATAGAAAGTCTTAGCACAGAAAACTACTCTATATGGAAATTTGCAAAACAATTAAGAAGAAAAACAACTAATCATTTGCATTAATGGCCAAAATGGACCAGTTTATACAAACTATGAAAAGCTGAACATCTTTGCAAATACCAATGATATTAATTCATTTATATCATTGGTGATATGCAAGAAAATATTCCTCATAAGACCATTACACCAATGAATGATGATGAAATAATTAAAATTATTAAAAATCTAAAAACCAAAAAAAGCCCCAAGAGAAGACAATATTACCAACTATATGATCAAATATTTACCATTGGACTTTATTTGAAAACTCATTAATATTTATAATAACTGCCTTAAAATATCATATTTTCCTACAATCTGGAAAACTGCTACCATAACTCTTTTCCCAAAGCCTGGAAAAAATCCCAGAATAACTGAAAACTACAAACTTATCAGCCTGCTCCCAGTTTTGGGAAAAATATTTGAAAAAATAATTTATAATAGAATTAAATGTTATCTCCACCTAATTCCGAAACAACAATATGGCTTCAGAAACAACTTATCAACTGTCAAACAACTCTTAAGAATTACTGAGATTATTGGTCAAAATATTCATCGTAATGTGTATACAGCTATGGTCATGCTCGACGTAGCAAAAGCTTTCGATAGAGTATGGCACGAAGGACTACTATACAAACTCATAAAACTCAACATATATAAATACTGATATAATATTACTCATCATCTCATATCTAACTCATCGCTTCTTCCATATTAAATACACTACAACAGCCTTCTCCAGCTTTGGAGTACCATACTGTTAAAAGGCTTATTAAGTCAAATATAGCCTCCTATCGTAGAAATATTTACAAGATGTGCATAAAGGAGAAAGCATGGGCTTCCTTACTAACAAAGCCTATTCCGTGTAACCTCCACAGAGCTGTGGGAGTGGCAAATTTTCGCCTTAAAACTGGGCATGATTATCTGCAAAAACACCTTCACCGTTTGGGTTTGAGGGACTCTCCAATCTGCCCTTTTTGCGGACTAGAGGATATGACTGGTGACCACCTTTTCACTTGCCCTGGACTTTCGGACGTCGCAGATAGAAATTCTGCGGAAGATGACTTTTCATTCACCTCAAGATTGTATTGGGCTGCCCGACAGAGACTGATGGTTGAAAAACCAAGGTCGGGCGTAGGATAAAAAAATATTAAATACAATAATGAAAACTCTATTACTGGAGTCACCCAAGGTAGCATCCTGGGCCCAATCTTATACCTATTTTTCCCCCATGACTTCCCCGGTTTGGACAATAACTCAATTCAAATTGCTTTCTACGCAGATGACAATGCTATTATAGCAGATTCTATGAGACCCAATAATAAACTTCAAAATGCGTTAATTAACATCGAAAACTGGTGCAGTAAATGGAGAATAAATATAAATGCTGATAAATCCCAACTTATAGTATTTAACAGAAAAAAGAAGAATAAAATTAAATTACTTCAACATAATACTACCTATTCTATAAAATCATTCCGGAAGTGAAAACCACTAAATATTTTGGATTAACATTTACTACTCAATTTTCATGGATTCTACATATCAATAACGTTATTAAAAAAGCCACTCAAGCTTATGGATGCCTAAAACTCAAATTTAACACTAAAACTCAAGATACTGCTCTACCTTACAATGTTAAGACCAATCATCACTTATGCTTCACCAGTGTGGAATAGTATTACACCAAGAGACAAACACACACTTAGAGTGTTTCAACATAAAATAGTTAGAAAAATTTCGAAGGCACCCTACTATATATTCGCAATAAAAACATTTCGAAAGATCTGAAAATTATTGATATTCTAGAGTATATTGCTAACCTAAATAAAAAATTCTATGATAAAAGAATTAACTGCACAGATGGTGCATTTAATTAAGTTTTTCACTATGAGTATCTCATAGAAGACTGTAAATATAGGCCAATCGCCAGACATTATTTGTAGGAATATATTTAATATAACTTTTGTATATAGAGTATATAACCTTATTTAACCTTATATTACTCTTCATTTATTATTTCTTATTTTTTCTATTTTCACTGTGTATATAATCATTTCATTTTATTATTTCCTCTATTTTCAAGTAGAATAAAAATTTTCAACTCATTGCTCCGCCCCTCAGCTTTCTGCTGATTGGCTCTCACCGCCAAGACTCGGTTCCTCACACTTCAAGTCTAGCATTCTCGGTCAGTACCGCAATGTCTACCTTCAAGGACTTATTACAGATGAAGAAGTAAAGGCCTGCTCGGCAGGCCGACACTTCGTAAACGAAAAGAGATCCAAGGTTTATGAAGTTTTCAAAGTCCTGGATTTTTTCAAAAGAGTGAAATGCTAGACATCTTAGATTTTCAAAGAAACCAATTGTAGGAGTAAACTAGTTACTAGCTGGAGTAAATGTGGCCGAAACATTCCAACTTTCTCCAGAATTGGTAGTTACACTTAAAATGCGCCTGTATAAACAGAAGACAAGAAACTTGTTACAGATCTTAAAGACAACTTAACATCTACAGCCAAAACAAACACAGTCGATTAATAAGTGAAAGAAAATAATACAGTTTGACAAATCGTTCATATCTTTCTCTGGTGTAAGTATGACATCCCTCCCCAAGTGATTTCTCGCCAAATCTAGCGTCCTTTGTTTTGATTATCCTGTTGCAAATTTAAGTTTTTGTTATTTTTCAGATTTTTTTGTTGCCAGATTTGGTTTTGCTCGTGTTTTACATCATTTTAATGTCATATATATGGTTCTTTTCAGTGACAACAGCATTTGAAGTTTTCGTTTAACTTTCAATTTGAACTTTTTGTTCTACGTTTGCTGTTGTGTTTCGTTGTCGCCAGCATCCAAACATCGTAAACTGTTCTTTTTTCCAATTTCTTTTTCTTTATTTATTATTTATATCTTTTTTATTTTGTTTATTTATTATATATTTTTCTTATATATATTTTTAATTTATTGTTATGTATTTCTTTTACATTTTCAACGACGTAAACTGTTCTTTTTTCCAATTTCTTTTTGTTCATTTATTATTATCTTTTACTTATGTATTTTTGTTAATTTATTATTATATTTTTCTTATATATTTTTCCATAATATCACCGAGCATATTCGAAATGTGAGCTTGACATCATATCAAGTAAGTCATTGTTATTTACTTACCTCGTTTACTGGTTGTTTTGAAGAGAAAGCAAACCCAACAAAAAAAGTTTTTATTAATTTTTTTAGTAATACTTTTTTAGATTTTGTATACTATTATGTGATTTAAAATTTTCTAAAATGCGTATATTTGGAACTTAGAGAAAATTCCCGCATTCAAAAACATGAGCTTATCTTGGCGACGAAAAAAGTCGCAATGGTCGCCAATGGGGGATATCCTACTAGTTCCCTTTTCCTATAGAAAGACAGATGTATGATTGGAGGACATCTTGCACCAGCACTTGATCATGATTGTCTCCTTCCAACGATCAAGCACGGAAATGGATCTTTCATAATATAAGCAGGAGTCGAGATGTCCAGCTAAAACGAATATAATCTTGAAAGGAAGGATCGCTGCGGAGAAATGCAGAGAAAGTTTTGCTGGCCAGGTCTAACCTATATGATGCAAACTTTACTTCCTGAACAAGATTTAATTTTCCAGGATGATAATACAAGAAGCATGACTTGTCCAACAGTCATGCTTCTTGATACAGAAGAACAATGGTCACAAGGATGAAGTTAAAACTCTACCTTGGCCCTCATAGTCACCCGACCCTAAAAAAAATCGAAACGTAATGGTATATTTTAAATCGTTCAACACGGAGTTGATATTTACTACCAGCGCTTCTACTAGAAATTTAGCAATAACTCCGTAAAGAATGGTACAATATTTCACTAAACACTGTTCAGCACTAGTATGAATCGGTTGTCAGCTGAATCCAAGATTTTTTGCATGTCAACGGCGGTCTTACACCATAAGAATATATATGTATAATAAAGGATTCTTTATAAATCTAATGTTTTCATTATTTTAATAACCACATGTAGTTCTTAAAAATATATTTTATAATTTATTTTATGAATTACATTAATTCAGAAATGTTACATTTTTCATTCTTTAAAACATGATATTTTAAAATAAGTTTTAAAATGCAATATATAAACAATTAACATTGAATTATAATAAATAAATAAATGCAGAGAAATTGAATAAATCGAAATAAATATGTGATTTACTTATTTATAAGCTTAAAACTTCTTTTAGTTATGGACATACATCATTTGATCTCTTGCATTATTGAATATAATGAAAAATTAAACATATTTGATTCGTCTTTACATTTAACATGATTTTAAAATTTATATATTAAGCAAAATAAATAAATAAAATAGTATTCTTGTCAATAAATTGATGACTAGATTTATATATGTTCTCAAAAATTAGTAAACACTGGCTTATTCATTCTTTTTGGCGACAATATCTTCAATGTATTGCCAAAATATGAAAAAAAAGATACGAGAAAATGAATTTTAACCAATAACCCGCCATTTTAAGGAAGTAATCCCTCAGGAATAAGCAAAGTAAAATCTCAAGAGCTATTTTTCTCGAGAACAAATTTATAGTCGGAGTTCCAGACTAGGAACGAGTTGAGGGTACAAATTTTTTAAGTGCAAGGAGCTATTTGGCATTCGAAGAGCAACGCCAGTGTCTGAGTAGTTACACATTGTGAAAGATAAAGGTTTAAATTATGAAAAAGAGGGAAGAAAATATGTCGCCAAGCAAATACATTGTCCTATTTCTTAGGAAGTTTTATTTTTTGAAAACAAAGTGCAACGACGATATGAAAGTACTGAAAGTAATTTTGCTTCCGAGTAATTTTTTTTTTATCTAGAGAAGTATTTGGAAGATAAATTTAGATTCAGATGAAGTGCAATAAATTCTTTCATAGTTCTTTAAATTAAATTTCCAATTTAAATTTATTAAATGGTAGTACACGGTTAATCATATAAATAATGATGGCAAAAATATGATTTATCCAAATATTATCAAAGCAATATTAAAATTGTAGATAAAAATTCTAGTTTATATAAAATAATACAGAACTGAAATATATTAAAAAAGTCATTCAATATTCGAAAACTTAATTCCACTTATTTTAATAATAATCATTTGGCTTCACTTATTATGATAAAAGAGTTTCTTAATTTTTTGTGTTTATCATGTTAATGATGTTTTATGAAAGAAAATTAAAATAAATTTATCTACTTTATACAAATCGTAATTTTTTAAAATTTCATTGAATATTTTAGTTAAGTTGCTCAGCGAAAGATAAAATTAAATAAATAGGATTATTTATTTATTTTTTGATGTTTCATAGAGCAACAAGAAAAATAGGAAAATATATTAAATAAATAAAATGTAGGAAAAGTGAAGTTTATATATATATATATATATATGTAATTAGCATTCTTGCTAAGAAACCATCAACAGAGAACATAAAGACATTCAGTCTGACAATGAGTTAACATGAAATAATAGCTGTCATTTATTTAACATTGTCCAATAATGAGTAATTTAAATTATTTGTTTAAATTTAAAAAGAGAAAAGTAACTTTGGTGTGCTTTAAAAATACTTTGTTCTGTCAAAGTAATAATTATGTAACTATTCAAAATTTATACTATGATAGTATATCAAGAAAAACGCCGGTTCTGGACAGCATGCATCTATATCGAAATATGGGAATTTTAGAATTCCAGCTTTGATACGAATGTCTAGTAGCTGAATAATTGCGCTTTAGTCTTTGCTACAACATTTCGGAGTTCGATTTTCAATTTGTATATTCAAAATTGGAACAAAAACAAATGCAGAACACGCAAACAAACCAAAACAACGTTGCTTAATGTAAGTGCAATATTTAAATGAACTAAAATTACTTTATCCATTAGATATTGGTAAATATTGACCAATATTCAATGAATGTTCAAGGAAACTGATTTTGAACGATGTTCGAAAAAGAATGCTGATCTACGAATGGAATAAAATATATATTAAATACACATATAAAATTACATATTCAATACGTACACAAAGATATAAATCGAAAAAATATAAGAATGACGTACGAATACCCACAATCATTCATGCTACACATCACATGCTTTTAAATTTAAAATGGATTTTGAAGAAGTGATCGCAAAGTTAATGAAATCTTTTCAAAAAAAAAAAAAAAAAAAAAAAGGGGGGAAACAAAAATTAATTAATATCATATTAGTTTTTAAATTTCTTGCAAATTTATTCACTTTCATAAAAAAGAATAAGTAATATTTGAGAAATTATAAAAGAACTATATTTTTATAACAATCATCAATCAAATTCATTAAATGATTCATTTGTCTTACAATTTTTTCTGTTGATAGATAATCCTTCCATTGTATAAATGTTTGTTCTTTATGAAAAATTAGAGCCATTTATATCATCAAAACTTAATTTGTTATAAAAATTCAATTGCATTTATAGTCTTTGGAATCATTTCTGTAATAAGTTTCACTTGTAGTTCCTGACAGAATAAGTGATCTCAAAGTTATAATCTCAGCCAGATATCCTGGCAAAGTTCCAAAGATAAACTTCTTTCCAGTTAAAGTAGCAATACAAAGAGGCAAAGAAGCAATCCTATTATTCTCTTTCGTAAATTTAAAAAAGATTGTAAAAGTTAATAATAAAATATAAATAAATATCTTTATTAATTCAATTGAAGATTAATATTATTTTTAATTTGACATTATTAATAAGTAAAAGCACAAACAATCATTTATAATCTATATTTTTAACCTACATTATGAGTAACTTATAAGCGTAATTACTATCCTTAATATTCACTCCATAATACCTTTCATTAAATTGATAAAGTTGAATTTTATTGATTAATATAAGTTTAAATTTTGTTTAATTTCTTATTCAAACCAAAAGCATTTATAGTCTATATTGTTACCATACATTAATATAATTTTATATATAAATAAATTATTATCTTTAATCTCAACCCCACATTATTAATTTTCATTTTAAGAATCAGCCAATTAATGAAATTGAATTATTTGTACGTAAATCCTGTTGATAGTGGGTAAATAATATTTTAAAATTCATAATCAAAATACGAAACTTTGGAAAATAAATACACTTTTACAGCAAAACGCAGTTAAATAAAAATTACATTATCAATTATTTCAGTGATCAACAGGAAAATATATCAAAAGTTGAAAAGAATATCAGCTAGGCAATAAATTTATTTCAGGGCTCGCAAAACAGTTTTGATCATTGACTCACCAGAAACTTTACGATTTTCTTATCGACACCCTCTCTTAAGAAATGATAAAATCAAAAATGAACTTTCTTGTTTCTTAAGTGATTAATTTTATTTTGACAATAAATCAAACTTTTACAAATATTAATGAGAAGGATGGTCTTGATGCTTGTCTAAATTAACAATGTTTGTGATTTGAAATCCGTTAGTCTTAAATCTTCTTTAAACTCCACTATTAATTTATTTCTCTTCTTTATTAAAATCGGATTAAGGTAACTGAAACCAAATTGAAAAATATATGAGCTTGGAAGTGCGATTAAAAAAATGAAATTACACACAAAAAAATGAAAAAAATGAAATACATTACAAAGTTTTATATATTTTTGTGCACAATATTTATATTAAACGAAATGTAAACATTATTAAAGAGTATTTTTAATTCAAAGTCAATCAATAATTCAGGAGTTCCATCTAGAAAATAATTATTTGTTTTTTCAACTTGAACTAAAATTGCCATGATAGTCCATTTTGAGATAACTATGTTTTCAATATATTTAAGGCATAATTTAAAATCATCGCTTAATTTTTGGAAATGATTTTTTATATTTCAAGATTTTCGTTTGTTATTTATTTTAAATTTGAAAATCTTGAATATTTTCATATAACTAAGAACTCTTCCACGAGTTTATTTTAACTTAAAATAATTGTCCAAGTTTGAGTTAATTTCTTGAAACGTATATAATTAAACTTTGCAAGAACATCTGTAAAATAAAAAAAATATTTTTATTGCTTTATATTTCTTTACTTAAGGCTAGACGTATTTCTATGAAAATATCTGATAATGTTCAAGTCCTTATAAACCAGAATATCTTGACAACTATCGTATTTCAATGCGTCATAATAACTGGCACGATAGTTCATAATTTTCATTGTAAAATTTGATAAGCACGAGTTTTCATTTCACGTAAAGTTTAGCAAACCTTGGTATTCATCATGGATCTCTAATTAACCCCCTAGACCACATCGACTCTTAAAAATCGCTTTCAACCTCTTTTCCCACCCCTGCTTTAGATTATCACAAGAACTTGATAAGATTGTTTATAAGATATCATAAGTTCTTATGATAACATATCATAAGATTTTGATAACATAAGAATTTGATAACCCTGTAGAAAAGCCCAAAATGAAATACAACATCAAATGAAAATTAGAATTAATATAAAAAAATTCCTTAACAAAACGAACATTTTAAAAACTTTTAATGATTGCAAAAATGTCTTAATTATAATATCCGCAATCTTTTATTGTTTCTAATTTTTTTATTCTTGTTTAAAAATCAATAAATCATACATTCTGATATTAGTATCATATAACATGAAGTTACATAAAATTTAAAAGTTTCCATCTTTCTCCCATTTTGTTCAATTTTTTATGATTAAAAATAATCAATGTTCAACATTTAGAAACAATTCAATTGTATTTTATCTGAAAACTTAATAGTGACACACAAATGTGATTAAAATATTTACTTTACAATAAATATGTCTTCGTATACATTATTCATTGTTAATATCCATAAAAAACATTCTTCCTTCCAATTAGTGTCTTTAAATTCTCATAAGTATACATTTAGTAAAAAATATGTGGTTTATGTTTGACATTGCAAAGTTCCTTTGAAGACAATCTTAGGAATATTTATGAAAAAATAATTAATATTGATGAATGCATATACTTTTTCTCTGTTATTAGAATTCAATTAAAAAGATGAAAAAAACGAAAAGCTAATCAGCAACATTTTTGTTAAAAAGGAATACAAATACAAATAGATTGGATTTGAAAGAGACACATTTTCATATAACTCATTCGAAATAACATCTGCATTAAAAACTAAGTAATTGATTAACAATTTAACTATCAAGTGTTTGTTACTGCTATAATTAATTGCTTTACTAACAATAAGAGAATGATTTTGAAAACGATACACAACATATTTATGCCATATCATACGCTTGACTGACTAAATACAAGAAATAGCATTTACAAAAAAAACTCTTTTTTTGTTTTTTTGGTTAATTAATTACTTTGTCTAATATAATCCTAGTTTCTGAAGTTTAGATACCAAGAATGCTATTTTAAATGTACTAATGCAACTATAAAAGAAAGGTACTGAGCTTTGAAAAGATGAAAAAAACAATTATTGTTATTAAAAATGTTACGAAAATTTTTTTTACCACGAGTCATTTCCATTTTACCATTGGGATAGTTTATATAAGTAAAAATGGTGAGTGATAACCGAGCTAAAATCGATGCAAAATCCATAACAGCTGTCGCTATGAATATTTAAGACCATAAATTTCATCTACTTTGGTTAAAAGCAGACAAGCTTCAGGCATTTGAGGAAAGGAAGCCAATCATCAACTACGTAAATATAACTTTTCCATTATAGAAGCCGTAGGAAAGTAAGAAGTTAGGAAACTGTGAAATTATAAGAGTAGTCTTATATATATAGTTAAAGCTATGATTCACTACAAAATATATATTCGTTCCCAAAAATTATCTAGGTGTCAATGAAAATTTTTAGTTAATGTTTCGTTTATATCTTTTTTTTACCAAGTCAACACATGTGTTTTTTACAGAGTCAAAACTTTGTGAGTATTACTTAAGCAAAAATTAATTCTCACATTCTTTGGGACATACGTTTTCTTATGAAATGTAATGAAGAATATTCAATATAAAATATGAGGGAAATGTTTTAAAATTTCAGTCAGAGCAATATTTTTAGCCGTAATAAATCCATCAAATACCGTTGAAAAATGACACAATTGTATTTATCACAAATCATAAAAAAATTTCGTATTGTGCTATTTTTTAATTCTTAGAAGATAGGACATATTGATATCATAATTTTTTTTAATTTTGAAAATAATGCTGCTTTTCTTTATTAACAAGAAAAGAAAATATTTGTAGAAATATCTTCCAAAGTATCTAATTTAATTTCTAATTATATCTATCTAATCATTATCTATAGTAAAGCAATTTACAATCATTATCATTATTCTAATCTTTATCTATAGCGAAGCAATTCAGTAAGAAAGGAATAACAAATCAATGTATGAATAAAAATATAAATTCATAAGAATTGTTAGAATTTCTCTGTAAAATTGTTGTTCTCATTTATCGATCCCAATACGTGTGATGTTGTTTGAGTTTGGTCCTACTATATGCAAGTTTATTTAAAGAATAAACAAAAAAATTGAAAATAATGGCCATTTTAAATAAAAATCCATGTATAAATATTATACATTTAATATTTATGCATATATAAGTATATGTATGGCAATTTATTTTTAATTAAATATGTTTTAAATGTATCAAACGTTTCGAAGAATATAGTGTGTAAAAAATATGTGTGTATATATTTTTTACACCCTATATTCTTTATTTTTTACACTCTATATTCTTTATTTTTTACACAATATTCTTTTTTACACATTTATTATTATATCAATTCTCTTTTTACACACTATATTTATACATCATTAATACATTTACACAGAATCATAAGCAATGTTATTTTGCATTACTTTTAAGATCATTTACCTAAAAAAAATTTAAATAAAATAAAATTTGAAATAAGATAAGCGATAAATAATAAAATATTTTAAAATAAAATGAATTCCTAGTAATTTCCTTTTTTAACCAGTGTTATTCATTTTGATTAGAAATATATTAGTTACTAAAAATCATATGAAGAAAAAAATCTTTACAAGTCTGATCCATAAAAAAAATTACGCTAACATTTTCTATCAGAAAAATGAATTTTATTCTTTCCCATTCCAAATAACTTTTGTGATTACAATTTTTCAAGCGATTCCTTAAGACTTCGATGTTCTCATAAAAAATGGATATTTTATTCTTCCTTTTCACTTCAATTCAATCGAGGTGATAAAAGAAACAATTTTTGTGTATTTGAGGATCTTGTGCGAAGTTTTATCGAACGTAAACTGTTAATATTTATTGTAACATAAAAAATATGAGAGAAAATTCAAGCATAATTGATTTTTTTCTTCTTCGTAAATAGTCAACTCATGTCTTAGGAATGGAAAACATTATAACTTGAAGCATTCAAGTGTATTTTCTTTGCCTTGAAATTTTACGTATAAAAGTTTTGTTTCATTTATGAAATAGTAATACAAAACAAAGTAATGAAGTAATTTTTCTTTTGCTCACTTTGGATTTATTAAAGTTAAACATTGAGAAAAAAAATGCAAGGAAATAGAAGATATTTGGCAAAGAAATGCACAAAATGTTTCCTTTGTAAGCTGAAAAAAAAGACTTTTATACTTTTCTAATAATCATTTTGTTTTGTAAATATTCTTATTCCTCTTTCAGTATTTGTTTTTCAGAAATGGAAATATATTTCTTATAAAAGTAACCGAAACATTTCAATCGAATGAAAAAGTTGCAAAAATTCATTGTAACATAAATATTGTGAATCCAGCTTATTTATGTGAAAAAGAGTTTTCAAAAACTTATTACAAATTAGAATAAAATACCAAATGAGTAAAACTTAGTTACAAAATCGCATCGTGCTTCCCCATTTTTTGTAATAAGAAAAAAGATCTCAAATAAATCAAATTAATGAATATATAGAATAAATTTACTTTTAATATAAGATTCCATTTTTTGTGATCAATGCTGCTATTTATAAAGAAATCAACTAGTAAGTATTAAAAAACTGTTATGTGTAATACAAGGTCTGTAAAACAGATTCCAAAATAATTAATTAATTAGAGTGAAAATTATTATATACTTTTGTGTGGCGTTTATCTTTTTTTCAATCTGTACGTATTGTGTTTCTCAAACTTGTTCCTACACTTTCAAAATACAGTGGTATGGAAGTATTAAAAATTAATTGTTTACACTTATTTAATAACATTTATTAATTTTTTAATATAAAATTGAATTAGGTGTTTTAATCTCGAATATAAACATTCAGAAAAATTTTTTAAGCAAACCGTAGTAAAAATTTATTTATCAAAAGTTATCGTACGCTTAAAAAGTAATGTTTATGAAAATAATAATAAATAGTATAATATTTCAATTAATCAATATTTAAAAAAATATCTGTTAACGTTTACAGCAGTTTTTGGGTATAGAATTTACAATAATTTATTATTGTTATTTCAGAATAAATGATTTTTCTTTATCAAGCAATATATTTTTCAGGCCAGTTTTATTTTAATTTCATAATTAAAAAATTTTGTGGTTAAAATAAAATATAATTGTATTTGTAAATGTATTCCAGAAATGTTGCTTTAAATGCTACAATAATATTTCCTTTTTAATGTATTACAGTGCTACTGAAACAAAGGATTGTCATATTATTCGTATTTAAGAAGTACTGTTTTTAATTTGCAAATCAAGAAGCAACTTAATGGTATTATCGATAAAGAAAATTGTAGAGTTTCATTGAGACAAATTTTCCTCGTTAACATCATAAATAGAATTATACAATAGATATTGTTATTATCGATCAAATTCTGTATACTTCATTGTATACAATAAAATTCATTTTTCTGTATAATAAGATATTTTCTAACAGAAATCAAAAGTATTATTACAAATTAAAAGTTTGAGGCAGCTGAATTATTGACCTTTTTTTATCTTTGCATTTATAGATTCATTTTTATTTTCGTCAGTTTTATCAACAGTACGAGGTTAAGTAAACATAATGTTTTACAAATATATTTGTACATATCTGCCAATATTTTAGAAAAATAAAAAAAGAAACATTCATACTAGAAAACTACAAATGGTGCCATAGTTATATATAAAACATCTCAAATAATATTTTTCTGAATTATATTAAAATAAGGCTTGTTTTTCTTTGCTTTACGTTTAATTGCATAAACTATTTTTTATATTTAGTGTTTCTCCTTTGAATCTTTTAACTTAACTCAAGCATAATTGACAAAAAACTCCCTTCACGCAATTGAACTCTAATATTATTTATTTTTCTCTTTATTTGTCTGATAGAAAATAGCTTACATGTATTAAATATATAGGAAGTTTGATGGTTGGTTGGGTTTAATGGTGCAAGATCCAGATAAGGACAAGCTGCGCCAATCACAAGATATATAGGAAGTTTGTAAGCAATAATTGAAAAAAAATATGTAGGGACAATGTCTGGAAACTCTTACATAAATTTAATATCCAAATATTAGGTATATTTTTTAATTAGTTTATACAGTGAAAATATATAAATTCTAGAATTACTTTATAAATTTACTCATTAGTCCTCGTTCTAATTTATTCATGAACATTAGCTTCTATTCATCTACAATGCGCAATGTCCACACGATTTTCGAAGGCATTTCATTCCACAGTTTTTGATTGCCTTTAAAGTTTATGAAACTTATATTATAAAGAATAGTTAATTTTGAAAAAAAAATTCCATGAAAAATACTTTGAGCAATCAAAGGTGATCAAATTGTCTTCATACTAAATTTATACGACTTAAGATATTCATTTAACGAATACTTTTTTTGTTGAAAATTGTAATTAATTCTACATACTTTGTACAGGTAAAAGCTTCCCCTTTATAATATAATATTTTTTAAATATCCTTAAGTTTCAATTTTCTTTTTCTTTATTCTTACTTTCTCTAAACTAATTAACGAAGAAAACCTGTAAGTTATTCAAGCGTTTTCAAAAGTAGGTGCATTTCATTTATAATCAATAGAAGAAGTACCAGGAAAATCTGCCAAACTAATTTTTCTTAATTAATATCTAAACAAATAAAAAATGTCAAATAGACACTTATTGAGTATCTAATAAACTAACAATATTGGATTTTTTCTTATGATAAAGCTGTTTTTATTATTTTAAATATATAATCTGTTTTTCAATACATTATAATCCTGTAACCCCACAAAAGGAAGCGTACCCCAGATGTCGCATAGGGGAATGCCACCATTGGATTCCCCTATCCTTTGGGAAATAGAGAAATAAAATACCTTCCGCGGAACAACAGGCAGAATTCCAACCTTCTCGGTGGCAATGGCAACCATTTTTCCATGGGAGAACATCTTAGATACTTAACGAATGCTTTGAAAAGAGTCTACACTCCGAAAACATTAAGGGGATAGCCAGCTGTGTTCTGTGAACTCGTGGTTATCTTTAGTTCTTCCCATGGACAAGACACCAACCAAACAACCAACACATTTAAGTTAATGCTAATTTATTTTTTTGGTTTTTGACAGCCTGTTTTAATAAGCAAAAATTCCCAATATTTAGTTTTCTTTTCGAATCAACTTATCGTATTTAGAAAACGGGAAAGTTTATGAGTTTTTGTTGAGTAAACAAAATAATGGTTGTAGAAATAATATACTCAAAATTTTAAATTTCAACATATAAGCATAAATAGTGTACATTTGATGATATTCACTGGATTTTATGAAATCCAAAAATGATAATACAATAAAACTGAGCTTAAAACACTCAAAGATATTATTTGCTTCCACTTAAAAAGTTGCTATACTTGATGCGAATTATTAATAAAGTCATAATAATTAGTTCATAGTTATAAAATATATAGACTCTAAATTCAGATACTTACAGAATAAGAATTACTAGAATATAAATGAACTATTTCCTCCCCCTCCAGATTAAGGTAAAAAATGACGGAGTGGATCCTCTGGTGGTGCCATCTATTAGAAGAGTCTAGAGCAAAGTCGTTCTTTCACCTTCGTGGTACTCTGGTTAAACGAAAGACTCACCCTACTGACTTAAATTCGCTTAGCCAATAGCAGAGCGTGCTTGGCTTTTCTAAGTGTCCCAAGTAACAACAGCAACATAAATGAACCATATAATGGTTCATCTGACTTAAGGCTCGAAAATAAAATTTATTTCTGTAAGTGGTTACATTATGTTAAATAAAACTTTCAAAGCAGAAAAGATAAAAAGCAAGATTTTGAAATCTTTGGAAATCTGGTGGAAATATGAGGTACGTACGATGCCATGAAAAAGACCGAAAATACGATATTTGAAATACCTAATAAGGTATACATCTTACTGAAGGCATACACCAGTTTTAGAAAAATACTGTTTAAATATGTAATAAACTATTCAGTACCCTCAAAAATTGGAGTATAAATTTATTTCATTATCATTTGTTTCGCATAAGTGATTGACTTGACGAATGTTAATAAAATAATTACGAAATAGCTACAAATACCTTATGATAAGCTGAAACTAATTCAGCAAAAAGGATCAAACAATGAATTTTTAACTGCATACAAGTATTTTCATTCTAAAAGACATATAATGCTATGAAAACAAGCAGGGCAAAATCTAAAGCTTTTTTTTCTAAGAATAAGTTCATATCTTTTTTAATATACTTGGCTGGTGAACTAACAAAGAACAATTTTTTAAGTGAAAAAAGCCATTTGGTATTCAAGAAACACCCACACTGAAGGAATAGTTACACTTTGAAAGATAAAAGTTTAAATTATGAAAAAGAGTAAGAGAAAATGCTTCGGAGAGCAAATTATTTTTCTTATATTGTATTTAAAAACACAAAGTGCAATATTGATAACGAAACTGCTTAAATCTAGTTTTGTTTTTGAGAAACAATTCTTGTATTTTTAGAATACTGATAAATAACACTTTCCTTTGACAAAAAAAATCTCTTACATGTCATATTTGATTGTCCATTATTTTTGCCAAAAAATATGTCAGCAAATTTCTAAATTTTAATTTTTTGTTTTAAAATTTGAGTGAGAAACTAGAATAATTAACTTATAACATGATTGAAACAATGGCAAAAACTTTAATTTTAATACATATTCCAATTTTTATTTCAGCGAGGTTACATAAAACATAATCATAAATTTAAAACTTGCATGCATTAAGAATAAGGATACAAAACCTGATATATTTAATAAGCTCACGTTTACTAAATTGCTATATTTAGCGCTGCTTCGTAATATTTAGCGACATATTTTTCAGGAAAATAGTCCATAAAATAATATTTGATTATCTTTCTCCAATAACTGCTATGCCTCTGACAACAAATCTTTGTAATGGGATAACTTTTAAGAAATTTTTAAGTAATATTCTTCTAATTATTATTAAAATAAATCTGAGCTATTGTGAGTAATATATTTTAATAATATTCAAATATTTAACTTTAAGCAAATAATTTGTGCATTTGCTATTGGCTATTTGATTGACAATTTGTTATATTAAAGAAATATAACAGAAAGGGAATAAAAGGGCCGTAACTTTCAATTTCCATTTGTGGAAATATGTTACATGATATTTCAATGACTTCAAATGAGGTTTGGTTGATAGATTATAGAAAAAATATAAATATATAAATTTACTATACCATTCAAAATTTAAATTTTTATAAGAATACTTAAAAATATTGCATATTTTTTCAAACTATAAAGTTTATGGTAATTTATCTTTTAGATTCTTTTACATTAATTCATAAGTGAATAAGCAGTAGAAAACCTTACAATAGTTTCGATTTTTCTGGAAATATATTTTGGAGATATATATGTGTTGAAACTTTGATAAAAAAAGAAAAACACATTAAAACATATGAAGTCTACATGAGTAATTTATTGTTTTCTACAGCTTTTTTATGTATTGTTAAGAAAATACACTAATATACATTTTTAGGACTCTTCTAAAATAAAGTGAACCGTACAATACTACAAAACAATACATTTATTAAAAACACTCATAAAACAGGCTCTTTATTACTATTTAATAAATCTATAGTTTGATATAGTTAAACATTATAAATATTATCTTTGTAAAGATATTCAGCGAATAACATATGACTGATATTGATATTATAATATTTTTTCCTCATAAAATATTCGAATGTTTACTTTTTAAGATGGCATTTCAGTATTTCTCACTGTAAATGGAAAAATTTAACTTGCAAAACTACCAGTCGGTTGAAATAGTTCCATTATATTTTAAAAAGGTATTCACAGTGTTAAAAGAGACTTCAGAAATGCGCTTTGTAAAAGTTTGGTATATATATAATGCAAACCAGTAATTTTCAGTATTTTTTGAACAGTATATTACATTAATAAAATTATGAAATATATAAATTCAACAATGGTGTTTATGATTCATATTTAAAACATTTTATGCTAATATTATGTTTCATTTTGTTTAAAATATTTCACCAAATAGTTTAACTTATTGCTTAAAAAAATCAATCATTGGGATGCAAAAGTTTATGAATATAACCAAAAGTTTTTGAATAATTTACCAATAAGAATCATTTTCATAGTTTTATCCACGTTCTTTAATTGCTTCTGTATATACTAATTAAATTTCTTATTCAAATTAATTTACTTAGAAATATAATGAATTGAGCTTAAATATTGAACAAATGTTTTATAATATAAGAATTGTCAAAATTAAAATGAAATAAAGCTATTCTGAACAAAAGCTTAACTAAATTTACCATATGTTTCATTGAATTACTTTGTTTTGAATGCGGAGGTTTTTGTGGAATTAATTTTATTCCATGACCAACAATTGAAACCCGAGTTACTAGCTTCAATTAATAATTTAGAATTAATATCATACTAAAAAACTAATTTTCGATGTATAATTAACTCTTCCTCTGGGTATGAAAGAATTGTTATTAGAAAAGAAGTCAAATCAAACTGATCATATTTTGTTTTGAAAAATTATTTTGAGATAAAAATAAATTTAATGATATAAAGTTTAAAAAGAAGATTAAAAGATTCATCTTATACTAAGCAAATTTGTATACATACAAAGCAAAATGCATCTTAAATTGCGGAATTCGTAACTGGGATTAAAAAATTCTTATAACAATATGATGCTGGTATATTTGTTGATTTAGATCGATTTTTCCTAAAGAGTAATAATTGAAAATTATCATTTTGGTTTGGATCAGATTGATAGGCGTGCGTGTACACCGGTATACTTTTCTGTATCTATAATTGGGTTAGACGAAAGATACATTCAGAATAAGAAATTATTGCCTAAATTGGGAATAAAGAGAAATTACTACCTTATATGGTAATAATTTCTTATTCTCGATTTATTTTTAAAGATGAATTCGAATCGTTTTTATTCTGAAATACATTCTAATTTTAACACGTGTGGGCTGAAGATTAATCTTAATACGATTACTTTTAAGTATTAAAACAATTATTTATACTTAAAGGAGACAAAAAAGTTTTTCAAAATATTTTAAAACTCTAAGTAAGCAAAAACTGATTTTTCAAATTGAATTTTACAGAACTGATAAAAGACTTTTTTTTGTAGCCGAAAAATTATTCAAATAAATTTAAGGTTTATTCGCTTAAGCAAACTCAGCAAATGCATATTTTATTTCATATTAAGTATAGACTAAATTTAATAGAATTATAACCTTATTTATTATATCAGTAAACTTTTTTATTGAATTTAATTAAAATTAAAAAAACTTTTTAAGCGGTTTTAAAATTAGCATCATGGAAAGTAATTAAAATTGAAGAAATGCAAAAATAAAGAATAACAAAAACATTTTTCTGAAATGAATTTTACTGTAAAAATGCGATAAATTATTTTAATTTGAAAATATTCTGAGAAGTACGTTCAATAATCATATACGGGACAAAAATTTAGTGTTATTCTTTATTCTTCAACAAATGATACTTAAACATATTCTGAATTTGGAATATCTTAGATTTCAATTTAAAGAACATCCAAAAGATTTTTAAAAATTCTTTTGTAATAGTTTTAGGTAACATACGCACAATACAAATATATTTTAATAACATTTTTCTTTACTAAATAAACATTGAAAAAAAACAGTATTATCTTAATTATATTTGATTTTGACGATTTCTAATGAATGATATATTTTACAAGATTTATAAATTCATTTGCTACCAAATTTAATGTTCGACTCTGGAAATTACAATACGTAAAATAAATTACAAGTTTTAATATAAGCTTTAAATTTTTTTACATTATTTCAAATTTGTTTTTACGAATCTTGATCTAACGTAAAGCCAGAAGTATTCTAAGATATAAATCAATTTTAGAGAAATTTTCTTTCTTTAAAACCAATTATTTGATAAAGCAACACGGACATATTTACATTTATACATATTACATATATATTATTAAAGATCTTTTCTTAACGAAGTATTTTTAAATCAAGATGATTCAATCATATTTCTTTATTTGAAAATGTGCATATTGATTGTAGGAATATTAAAATGAAAAGAAGAAAACGGATTACAAAAATTAACAAATTCACAACTAGTATTTCAATTTTATTTATGTTAAAAATAAATTTGCTATTATATTTTTAATCATAATAGGAAATTAATTTTTATCAGAAATAAAATTTCAGTTAAAAATAAAGATCTTTTGTATTTTAATATGAAATTGCATCTTACATTATACTGATCGTTTACACTTTTTTATGCAAGTTTTGTAAAAATGATTATAAATTATTTTTCGCAAACACTTTGTTCCATATTCACTGTTATAAGTAATTAAAGAAATCAAATTAATGTTTAAGTGTCTTAGCTGACTTGTTTGATTTGACAATCTTTACATCTTCTGAATTAGATTAAGTGTAATGGGTTTTCCTGAGAGAAAGTGACTGAGGAAATGGTAAGCATAAATATATTTTAAGGTAAATTTGTAGTGGATATTATAGTTAGTTTATCGCCAAGTATATCTTAAATCATTTTGCGAACATTTGCTTAGGAGTTTATCTTAAATTTGATGTTTAGCCTTGCGTTACTTATTTATGTTATTACTTTACGTTGAAAAAAATACATTTACAAAAATTTATATGCTTGTGATTGGTTTGTTTTGATCATAAAATTACCTATATATTTATCTATTTTGATAAATATGTTTAAGATTTATATAATAGTTATAATTAAATTAAAAATTTTAGAGTTTTTAATACATTTGTTAATTTTTGTCTGTTTTTAAAAAAGTTATATTATAATACATTAAAATATTCTTGGAAAACTATTAAAATATTAGATATATTTTGTAATTTTAATTAGATATATTAATATAGCTATATATTTAAATATTAATAATGATTTATAATTTTTTAATAAACAGAATGATATTATATAAGGGGAATGTGCTCATTTATATGGAATAAACCAATTCTAGTTTGAAATATGTTCATAAGAGTTTCCTATATTAAAAATATGTGTACCTTCTGTTAAGTAAATTCACCCATTAAAAATTTTTAGTAACTTTTAACCAAAATAGTTAACTCTTAAAATATTTTTATGAAATATTTTGCAAATTACATATTTTGGTTTTCTGTTGCTTTACTGTCACTTTTGACAACAAAGTGGTTTCAGCCATCCTCAAATCAAGAGCAACATTTACGTTCAGCTAAGATGATGCTTCGTTAATGAAAAAGCGTTAATATTCAATCTTGGTAACAAATAAATTTCTAACTGACTGTAGGTACCATCTAGAGCTCAACCTAGCCCAGAATAGTACGTTTCGGAGTGTATATCATATATATATATATATATATATATATATATATATATATATATATATATATATATATATATATATATATATATATATATATATATATATATATATATATATATATATATATATATATATATATATATATATATATATATATATAGATAGATAGATAGATAGATAGATAGATAGACAGATAGATAGATAGTCCTGGTTTCAATCTCAGTCACTAATGAACATCGTCAGATGGGTGTCTAGCTTCTCTTTTCAGTATGCTTTTCCCTTAAAACATTTAAAGTTCCCCAGCGACATTCGCGTTGCATGGACGAATTTAAAAGCTAATCATTTGCATGCTCTATTTATCATGCAAATTTCACGTGTGCCGCCATCCTTGTGACGCAGTTATAACTTTTGACATGATTTTGAACTTAGATCAAACTATTCTTAAATGGAAATAATTCAAAAGCTCAAACGGCTTGTTTTTATTGTTAAATTAAAGTATTTAAATTAAAATAATTTGAAGAAGAAAGGGTCAAATATTGTTTTTATTAAAGATATCTAAGATAGGTACATGAATTTTACTTGCTGTTCATAAATGGCTTATTAAAATAATAAGGAAAGAATTTTGAAGAAGTTTTCTCAAAAAGGTCGAGAGAAATTAAGCCAAAAAAAAACTATAAATAGGAATATAAATATATTTTGTTATATTTGCTGAAGACATATTCTTCAATTAATCTGAGAATATAGTGAAAATTAAATTTATAAGGATAGATAAGTTTTAAAAGCTATTTATCAACAGCAAAGTTATGTATGTGAACAAAACAAAACATAACAAAAAATCAAATAATGAACAAAGTTTTGTAAAAGCAAAAAGTGAAGTTTGAAATGTGAGTAAATTTTTGATTTTCCCTGAATTAGGTGTTTCAAGAAAAAACAAAAACATTCAATTTTGATTTTTTTCTGAAACATCTAATTAACATTAATGCATATATGTATTTCTAACAAAACAAAACGGAACTAATAAGTAAAAAATATGAATAAACTTATCTCAAATAATATGTAATTATTACAATATAAAAGATATGAATTTTTTCAATATAAAAATATCTTATCCTATATAATCAATATTAAAAACAAAACTTGTTAGCAAATTCTTTATACAAAATATGCTATATTCTTTTTAAAAATTATTAAATTTTCTAATAATTTAGAAAATGAATTATAACCAGTTTTGAATGACGAAAACTAATTACGATAGGATAAAATGCACACTCACAAATGTATAAAGTAAAAAAAAAATAGAATAAAACTTATTCTTAACATTGATACACAAAGTAAAAATGAGTAGAGATCAATTATTTATAGCTGTGAGTAGATAATTAAAATTATAAGCAAGTTCATAATATTTGCTTGATCTCTTAAAGTCACACCATAATTATCAATATATAGAGCAGATGACATATATCTTTCAAAAAAAATACCTAGAGAACTATAAATAGAAGCGAAGAAATCGAAAAAAGTTAGTTTTCTCAGTGTCTTTCTTTAAGATAAATTATAACGCTGGAAGTACCGGGGAATAGCTAAATCAAGACCGACGCCAAATTTACAGCAGCTGACTTATGAATATTCAAGAGAAAGAACTTGATAGGTTTCGCTTGAAAACTACTGAACTTTAGTCGTTATTCCAGGAGAAGCCAATTGACATTATGTAAATACGACTATAGAATTATTGGCAAAATATACATGAAAGTCAAAATTATAAAATTTGGCTTCATTTCTAAGTAAATTTATAGAAGAAAACCGATTGATTACAATATACATATTTCTCTTTTACTAAAAGTGAGAATTAAATTTATTACTTCACTAACAATATAACCCTAGGGAACTTTCTGACCACTGTTCTTATCTTAATGGGATGAGTAGGATATTTAACATCTTTGTAAAAATCTATCATGTTATTATTGAAATTTACTATATATATTTGTTCAACATTCCTAGAGATTGATGTTGAATTGCTATAAATATAATTTTTTTTTCTTTATTACCGAAAAATCATTTGTGTCATGCATTGGGAAAAAGCAAACTAATAATATATATTACTATGTAAATAATTTAAAATATACTCTTGAAAAAATATTTCAACTTTGCCTTAGAGCATATTTAAAATCTTTGTTACATTGTAGATATTAAATTTCATTTTTAATTTTTGAAAATCAGATCTCAGTTTTAAAAACTTGTGACAATATGGGAAACAACACAGAGTTTTGTGTCTTATGAAATGAAACCCATTAATTCTGAATTTGTGTCAGAGTGATTATAATAATGTAAAAATGCATAATACTCTTTACCAACTGCAGTAAGCGAAAATAAGCTAACTCCAAATTTAAATATTTGTTATTTAACTTTAGAATAACATTAAACTTTCAATATTTTAGGATTAATTTCAATTAACTTTTGAATTTTATATGATATTTCATGATTTATATACCCCTTCGAATAACGATGTATTGTGCTATGGCTTAGTTTGTCCCAAAGAAAAAGTCGAGTTGACTTAGGGTTTTCGCAATAATGTAAATATCTTTCATTATGAAACATCAAATTTTAAATACTTTTAAAAAATATATGATAATAGGGATCAACAAAATTTTGTGACTTATGGAATGAAACCCAAGTCTAAATTTTTGCCACAGAGATTATAATTATAAAGAAACATAAAATTTTTTAAATTCATGCAATTTGAAACAGTAAATCAACATTATGAGAAGCAGGAGTATTTAACCCCTTAACCGGCTATCCCGAGTTAACTCGGGCAAACATTTCTGTGCGTTAACCAGAGCCCCTTGGAAGGAGCAATAAGCTTCACTGCAAAGCTTCCAGATTTGAAAGATTGGTGTGAAAATCAAGCCTTGGTTACTAGCTGACTGAATGGGCACGGCTCATTTAAGTAAAGTTAGCTTTTACTCGAAAATGGTGAGAAACCTGTTTAAAGGAAAAGTACAATTATAAATAGTTTTAATTGCACTACATTTTTCAACTTTTATTCACATTCGTAGGTTTAAAACGCTCTAAATTATTGCAGTTTAAGGATTCGTCATTATCACTTTGATTGTACTTATTTTGATGGATTATATTTATATTTTAACGTATGTATACATATGTGTGTGTGTGTGTTTGTTTCTGGTATAAAACTTTAAATTAGAGATCGAATATAGCAATTATATACTTTTGTATATCCTACTTATCTGAAATTTTGTGATATAGAAATATATATTAAAAAATTCACACAAATGGTTTCCTATATCTTAATATTTTATTTTAATATTACATTAAATAAAGTAGGTATTACTTCACTTACCTTGTAAAGTGATATTAAAAAAACCTGTCTTTAACATATGTAAAAAAGTGGTTTTATTTTAAGTAATTTTGTATCTTTTAGTTTTATTTAAGTTTCATTTATAATTTCACCTAAGATTTACTTGTTTGTATTATAACGAAAATATTCGATTTAATACTAAAGAGTATTCTTGTAAGAACATTCGATAGTATATATATATATATATATATATATATATATATATATATATATATATATATATATATATATATATATATATATATATATATATATATATATATATATATATATATATATATATATATATATAAATATATATATATATATATATATATATATATATATATTATATATATATATATATATATATATATATATATATATATATATATATATATATATATATATATATATATATATATATATATATATATATATAAATATAAAGAAAGAGAGTGAGAGAGGAGCAACTAATCTGATTTGTGCGATTTGTTCATATAAATTGATTAAAAGAGTATTACCTTCAGATCACTCACAATCCATGACTGCATTTAAGTAATCTTGATTCGATGGAATTCTATCCTGATAATAAAATTTTTCCATGGTCGATAAGCCGCCAAAATTGACAAGACGAGCATGCCGTTCATCTGCCTGGCAACCATTGCTATGCACTTTTAAAGCTATCGAAGACCTGATATTGTTTTATAAGAATATGTGTTTTAATATTCTGAGTTAGTTTAGGATATTTACTTTCGACAAAATAATTATAGTATAATAGATTTTTATAGAATTAATACTAATCTAAAATGCACGTAGGTAAGAAAAATTTGATATATTACGGTTTATCAATTTTTACACAATAATATATAATATCGGCAATGTAAATTTATCTTATACAAAAGTTACTTTTATAAAAAAGGATTACAGAAATCATAAAACGTTTAATCTATTGAAAAATATTAAAAACCAAGGTTCAAAACATAGTTCATTAAATTAACAATCGAATTTTGAATTTTTATTGCTCTCTAGTACTTTTAAGAATAAAAAGATATTAAGATATTTCTATATTGTTAATATATAATATTTACGAGCATATATATATAAAAACCTACCATAAAAGTCTGTGTTTAAATGCATAGTAAAAATTCTACAGAGAATAAATGTATATTATAATGTAAATATTAATTCTATTTTAAATAAAACTTTTCTTTAACAATTCCTCAAATGTAAATAACAATTTCGGAAGGATAACACGCATTGTTTAAGAGTAATAATATTAATAGTTAAAAATTATGAAAAAATTTATCAGTAAAAGTTTGCGTACAGATACAAATTACAAAAATATTTGCAAATTTTTGTAATTTTTTTAGGCTCCGTGAGCTTGTATGAAATGAAATATTCTCTGCACTTATTTTTTATTATTTATTCATTTTAACTCTGGTGGCAATACAACAAATAGAATAAAAAACATTGTTTTGTTGATATGATATACTAGTACTTGCAAACAAATAGACTTAAAATAAATTCTAAAAGAAAATCATCTTAAGACAAAGGAATGAAGGTAAAACTCTTCGAGTAATTGGAAAGATAGTTGGAAGAACTCATTCTTCTATCCAAAGGTTAATCAATATAATTAAGTCATCGAAATCTGTTATCTTAAAGCCTCGCCGACCATCTAAGCTGACTTTACGAGAAAATATACGCATTCTGAAATCCTTACGTTTGAATCCAAAGATTTTTGCATCTCAAATAGTCCTTGATATCAAAGAGAGGTTTAAAAAATCTCTTCATGAAGATATTATAAGAAAAATTCTGGAAACATCTGGCTATCATGGCCATGTAGCTTGTAGAAAACCATGTATTTAAACTGCCAATAAGCGAAAATGGATTAAATTTTGGCAGTAAGTATGTTAAGAAACCTGAGTTTTTTTTTTTTTGAAAAAGTAGTATTCTCTGATGAAAGCAAGTTTTGTATCTTTGGCATCAAAGGGCATAAACTGGTGTGGAGAAAACAAAGCAAGGCTTTTAAAAAATAAAATCTTGTGTCTACAGTTAAACATGGTTGAGGTGTCTTAATGATTTGGGGGTGCATGTCAGCAAGTGGAGTTGATCGATTAACTTTTATAGATTCCATATTAGATCATGTGGGATATCTAAATATATTAAAAGAAAAGTTGAAGCAGAGTACACAAGAGGTCAACCTTGTTGATGACTTTTGGCATTAACAAGACAATGATCCAAAACACACTGCACACAAAGTAAAGCTCTGGCTGTTATAAATATCAAATATCATTTGCCTACTCCTCCACAATCACCAGACTAAAACACCATCAAATATTTACGCGACTTAATGTAACGTAACATTCGACAACATAACATAATATTGAAAGCTATACTAAAAAGAATAATTATGATGGAATGGAATAATATTTCATCAGCAGAAACGGCCAAGCTAATTCAATCTATGTTTGAACGATTGGAAGTGGTTTTTCAGACATAAAGATTTTCCAATCAGACCATAAACTTTAATTGACAATCCACACAAAGAAGCTAATTTTTTAAAGACTTTACTCATCTGTACGCAAACTTTCCCTGACTGTTTTTATGTAATTTTTAATTATTATTATTATTACTTTGAAAAAATATGTGTTATCTTTCTGAAATTGTTACTGATATTTAAGGATTGTTAAAGAAAATAATTATATAAAATTTGAATTAATGTTGACACTATAATGTACTTTTTTACTGTCTGCAGAATATTTACTGTGCGTTTGTATGCAGAATTTTTCTGGCAAATGTATATATATATATATATATATATATATATATATATTAATGATGTTAGAATATTGGAATATTGAAATATATTGAACATAAGAATTTTATGTCTTAACAGGCAGATGTTTAATTAATAGAATAAAACTAGTGTTTGAGAACAATATCAAACGTCTCAATAAATTATTTTATTTTTCTATAACGAAGAATAAATATTTAGAGTCACAAAAATCGATAAAAACGATATAATTGACATAAGTTAGGAAAGATTTCTTTTCACTACCACTGTTATTCATTTTGATTAAAAATGTCCATCGGATATATATAAAGATAAAAATCAATAAACTATTTGATAACAAAAAAAGGTTATGCAAAAGGTTTCCAAAAGAAATACATTACATCCCTTTCGCTATTTGGAATAACTTCTGCAATTACAATTTTTCAAACAATTTTTCAGATTTCTAGAAACTATAAAAAATTAATACGAAATGATTTATTCTTCATATTCAATCGTTTTCTGTTCAAGTGAGAAAGAAGCAAATTTTATGTGCTCCATCCCTTATAAAAAGATTTTATCGAATGTAAAGTTTAATCGTAAATGATATAAAAATGAAAAAAACTGTTTGATAGTTTTTGCTTTCTTCACAAGTAGTCAACTAATCTATTGGAATTGAAAAACATTAATCTTTAGTTTACTTTTGTGTTTTCTTTGACGTGGAAAATCTAGAAAAAATTATTCTGCATTTGATTTGTAAAATGGTTATAGAAAGAAAAAGGGTGAAACACTTTTTCAAGTTGTTCATATATTTGTGCTAAATGTTGAGAGAAAATGTGTAAAAAGAAAATATATCTGACAAATAAAGAAATGAAGAAATTTTATTTATACATAGGGACTTTTATATTTTTGAAATATTTGTTGTCTTATTTTATAAGCATTTATGTATTTCTTAAATATTCTTTGATAAGAAATATTTCTTCCGTACAAAAAATTACCTAAATGTTTGTTGAAGTTTAAATAGTAAATGCAATCAATACGAAATAATAAAGTTTATAATCCAGTCGAAATAAAATTATACAGTGATGGAAAGTATTTCGGGATTGATTAGTTTAAAATCGTAATAAAAAGCTTATTTAAATACTTTTATTAAAATATTAAATTTTTATCAAGATAAAGCAGAAATTTTTGTATTATTTTTCTGTTATATGTGGATCATTTTATTTAATAAAAAATGATTGGACAAATTCCTGAAATAGAAAATTCAAGCAAATATAGAAGATGATTCAAGTTTTATTATCGTAATGGAATTTGAAAATAAAATTTAAAATGTTACAAAAAGATTTTGCGAGTGGTTTTTTTTTCATAATATATGCTTCAGCGGTTTCATAATACTCACAAAAACAAGGATTGATCCGAAAATATAATCATGCTATAAAATTAATGAAATATTGTCAAACAAGATGTTTAACTTATTTCAACGTATAATTGGTGATTATTAACAATTAAATGCATAACAGAAAAACGTTATTTTATTATTTGAATCTTGCGAATTTTAAAACATTGCTATGGGTTTGGGACCTATCAAATTTTGAGTTTCTTTTCAAAAACTTTGAATGTTTTACGAAAGAAAGGAACGTATTTTTTAAGTAAGGCGCAGACAATACTTCTAAAGAAAAGTCCTTTTTAAAACATTCTTTTGCCGGGTTGATTCAAGATGGATCAATGCTTTTTATGTGAAAATATTTGAGAAATCAAAAGAATGATGTAGGAAACGTAAGGTTAAGGATAAGAAAATTATTTCATAAACAAATCAAAATCAAAGTGGTAGTGATTATTTTTTAGATTACTGAGTATTGTGAATTATAAATTTTTTTCTCTAGCCATACTATTAGCAAGGAATATTATTTAAATTTTTAGAAACATTTGCCTGGGGCAATTCATATGAGAACTCTTCAAATTTTGAACAACAGCTCACAAATTTTGGACCACGAAAATATCTTTCTAACAATGCATTTGTCAATCAACATTTGGCCTAAAGCTCAACGTAAACTCTGTTATCATTTAATATCTCACCATGCGATTTTTTTCTAATAATACCGCAAATGTTATTAATTCATGTGATCTGACTTATTTTAGGTTCTCTCATTCATTTAAAGGAATTATAATTTTTATTATAATTTATATATGAAAATGTTGCAGAATTATAAAAAGTACCAAACGTTCGAACTATTACTGAAAACTAAATAATCAATAAAAAATATTTATTTTAAAAATGTTTGTTTATTATGGAATAAAAGTAGTGAAAAGCATTGGGGTTATAAAATTGTGAAATTCCTAATTTGTGTATAATGAATGTGTACACATAAAAAGTAGTTGAAGCTTTTAATTTCAGTATTTTTCATAGATCTAAATATGTCTCAAATCAATACTGAATTCAATACACAATTAAGAGAAATTTTATAATTTTATTTCGAAATAAAGAACAAACACAAATAAAAAAAGAGAAATAAAAAGTAATGCAATAAAACTACACTTTTAGTAATTGTAAAATTATTCATTATTGAAACAAATTAACAAAAAACGTAGTTGTAAATATTTTAATTTGGTAAAATAATCTCGCTTTTTTTAATTTTTGTTAGTTCAAGTATAGAAATCATGAACTTTTTAAGCCTGTTATTCAGCCTTATTGGTCACTTTTTGTATACGACAAATTGCTTTTATTTCTCTTTTTCTCACCTAATTTCGACTAACTTAGTCCGTAATATTGACTCACCAGGAGCTTATGTTAATATGTTTTTAAGAAGGATAGATTCAAAGTCCATTCAATAGCTATAGTTGAACAACAGGAAATGGATGTTGTACTTCTATGTTTTGCATACATATCTATCGAGGTAATGTTCTGGAATTTTTGGATTACCCTCCGTGCTGCATATGAATACTTCAAATTATTTACGAAAAATTCCTCTAAATTTCAAAAACAGCAATGGATGTTGAAAATAGCCTTACGACAGACTTTTTCAGTTAAATTTTGTTTTTTATGTGGTGCCAAATGAGTTTTAATATTAATTAAATAGCGTTTTCCTTAGTAATATTTAATTATTATTCCTGACAATTTGCTTTTTACAAGCAAAATTGGTTACCTACTTTAAAAATAAAGTTTTGACTAGACATGTAGTTTAAAAACTGAAAAATTAAAATGTAGTATTTTCATTTGAAAATATAAAAAGGCCGGAAGATGACTAATATTGTATGTAAGTGCAAAAGAAAAAACAAATTTTAAGAAAATGACAGGGCTATTTCATTCTTTAGACATTCTAATGTCCGACTTCAGTTCACATGTATCCTATGAGAATTTAGCTAAATTTGAGTTCTTGTTAAAGAAACAATACCATCTTTTATGTTTTAATTAATTAGTCCTTTTACAAATTATTATAGAAAGAATCGTAATACTTTGTTTGATTCCAAATTTTCAGAAATAATCCGTAGAAAATTTTTCAACTAATAATAGAATACAGGCAGGAAATATTCCATTAACATGTCTCAAATTATTAATAACGTAACAAACCAAAATATAATTATTAATAAAATTATATTTCAGTGCTATTCTACCAATAAGGCTCCATTTGTAGTCAAACGTAAATACAATTGGAAAATAAAACACTATAAATTGAATAAAAATTACATAAAAACTCAAAAATATTTTTAAGGTGCATTTTTTTATCAAATGAAACAACAAAGTAAATTAATTATATAATATGATATTTTTTCTTCGTTTCACACGAAAAAACCAAAGAAATAAACACGTGAAACATAAATCAGAGCACATATGTAAAAGAACATGAAAAAAGCAAAATTAACTTTGCTAACCATGTTAATAGGTTTAATACTGTATGAATAACGAATCATCATGGTAATATTTAACCTTTGCGGTACATATGTTGGGCTCTAGGTCGTTTTGTTACTATGATAAAGTTTGGAAAATAAATAAAGATTTAGGTTAACCTCTTCACTCTACACGATTGAAATTATCAGGCGGTTGTCATTGTTTTATGATATCAAATCGGTAGAAATAGACTATAATGTAACACGGTTAAACTACACTTATATTTTAATTTAAAAAAGTGATTGGGAGGGTTTTTAAAATTTTACGAAAACAGTAAACTTTTCTCGCTGTGAAGTTCAAGTGTGAAAATTTTTCATCAAGTGAGGAATAAAATAGTAGATTTGGGTAAAATAAAAAATAACACGAACATTTTTATCTATGCCTATAAATACAGTTTGAAATCAATTTGTGTGTTTATGTTTTAATCATTATTTATTCTTTTTAGAGTAATTTTTAGGGTTATTCAACAGTTATTCGAAAAAATTGAGATTAAATTGTTTCTGTAGTAGCTGTAGCAGCAATAAAATATGTCTAAAAATAAAAATAAAATCATCGGTATTATATCTATCAAGAAGTATTTGGTACTTTTTTTGTAATTTGTAAGCAATAATTTTATTTTTATTATTTTTCTTTAACATTAGTTTATCACCAAACAGCATGAGTTGAGCGAAAACAAAGAAAGGGAATACATGAGGCAAAGTTGAGTAAAGTCCCCCACCTGTCCTTTGTTTTTCTCATTTTTTTCTTATTTCTACCAAATCTGCTGCAAACATCTGGAAACAAACATTCTCAGAAGAGGGATGAATTCGTCACTCTTTGAATTGTAGAACAAGCAATACTAGTGAGATACTTCTTTTTCCCACTTGGGGGATGATCTATCGAGTTTTCTGTCAATGTCTTTAAAGTCACCATATTTAATTGAAACCATGCAAGGTTACCAGTAGTATCCACAAATTACGTTGCGTTTATAGCAATAAAATGTGTTTGAATTATCAATAAAATTTTGACTACTAATATTTACCTTTTCAGTTTTCTAATTAAATATCAATATATTCAAAACTGTAATGAGTTGATTTTTACTTATTATTTTTTGTTATAATCGAAATTATTATAATATATATATATATATATATATATATATATATATATATATATATATATATATATATATATATATATATATAAGAATAAAAATGTATATAAAATATTAACTTGGGTAGTAAATATTTAAATTTATTGCTATTTTAAAATATAATAAATACAATTCTTTTTGTGTAAATGAAACTTGTGTATTACTCTTATGTATGTAACTTTCTTTAGAAGATTTTTTGATTAATAAACATTTTTCTAAATATGCATTCATTTATTTATTTAAAATTAATTATTTTATCATAAGGTAATGCATTTCTTAAAAGGTAATATAAAAACTTTAAAAAAAGTATATTTGCTCATTTAAAATTAAAAATATAATAATTATATTACCAATCACACATGTTGTCAAAGGGTGGTATATATATATATATATATATATATATATATATATATATATAGTATAAATGAATAAACAAGGTCAATGAGTAGTTTATTGGTAACCAATTATTTAATGTGATCCATGACTATTTGAAATTTAATTAAAAATATAATTCTATATAATATTGCTGGGAGGTTTTGTTTTTTAAATACAACGAAATTATACAGCACATATAATTTTAAAATCTAATCTCTTACCATCATATATTATCTAATCTTAATTTTATATATTATTAAATATTTTAAATAATAACATTGAATTAATGATCAAATTTGAGGCTCACTTTTAAACAACGCATATGATCTAGTAATAGTGGAAGTGAAATACAGTGTCTCACAAAAGTGATGGGACACTTGTGCTTTACAAAAGGAGAGAAACTGTAATTAAATTAAAAATACGTGTACAAATTTTTTGTGGGTGTGTTTCATACTTAAATTTAGTAACAATTATTATATAACATACATTTTATCAAAATATTAAAATATTAATTTAATAAAAATATAATTATTTAAAACGAAGCAAAAAATAGCTCACATAAGTGATGGGACACCATTACATATGCAACAAAAATCGCCTAAAATAAGCAATAAAAATATTTTTTGGGTGTTTTATTTTTACTCAAAAGCGATTGGCAATAATTTATAAAATCGTCTGCAGTATTTCTCTCCAGATTGTTTTGGAATTTTTGTGTTTTTAAGCTGTGTGCAGCCATGAATGTTAAACGAAAAGAAACTTCACCTGAAATTCGAAAATTAATTATTAATTTGCATATTGAAAGTGGAAAATCTATTAGAGAAACTGCTGAAACAGTTAACTTGAGTCATTCAATAGTTTTCAATATCATTAAACGATATAAAAAGAATCAAATAATTCAGAATAAAAGAAGACATGGCCGACCATCAAAGCTATCCAATGGAATAAAGCGAACTGTTGTTCGAATTATTAAAAAAATCCAAGAATGAGTGCTCCTAAAGTTGCTGCTGATTTACAAGCATTATATGAAGTAATTGTTAATTCTGAAACTATTAGAAGAGTAATTCGATCTGCTGTATATCACGGTAGAATAGCAATGAAAAAATTCTTCGTAAGTGAAAAGAATAGAAAACTCAGAATGGCTTTCGCAAAATCCAACATAAATAAAAATTCTGATTACTGGAATAAAGTTATATTTGCTGATGAGAGTAAATTTAATATATTTGGTTCTGACGGTAGAATCTTGGCATGGAGAAAACCGAGGGAAGAATTTTGTAAACAGAACGTGGTGCCAACAGTAAAACATGCTGGAGAAGGAGTTACGGTATGGGAGTTTAAGAAGTCCGCTGGAGTTGATAATCTTGCTTTTATTGGCAATAAAATGGATTAGTACAAGTACATTGACAAGTACATCTAAAGCAAAATTTGAAATCTTCAGCTCGAAAATTGAACCTTCATAACGATTTTAAATTCTACCAGGACAATGACCCCAAGCACTCTGCTTTGAACGTTAGACTCTGGCTGCTGTATAACTGCACTGAAATAATAAAAACACCTCCACAATCCCCAGACTTAAATCCAATAGAGAATATTTGGCAAGAATTGGAATCAAGAATTCGCAAACACACCATTTCTTCAAAACAACAATTAAAATCGGTGCTTCAAGAAGAATGGGGTAAAATCACTCCAGAAATCACAAAAAAATTAGTCAAATCCATCCCAAGAAGATTAAATCATGTCTTAAAAGTAAAAGGAAATCCAGCAAAATATTAAAACCTTTTAAAATGTAAAATTTTTGGATAAATATTTGATGGAAAAGTAAGTGTCCCATCACTTATGTGAGCTTTTTTTTGCTCCGTTCTAAACAATTGTAGTTTTATTTAATTAATATTTTGACAAAATGTGTGTTATGTAATAATTTAAATATGAGACATAATTTTAAATAACTTTACGAAATAATTTTAAATAACTTTAAATATGAGACACACCCACAAAAAATTTGTCCATGCTTTTTTAATTTATTTTATTACAGTTTCTTTTTGTAAAGCACAAGTGTCCCATCACTTTTGTGAGACACTGTATGTAGAAGAAATTACATAATATATAATTTTAATGGGGAATATTAAAAGTGCTCCTTACAATAAACTATTCATAATTATTAGCTTTTAATTCGGATTTTTTGAATTTTTGGATTAAATACTATATTACGATAAGCAAAAATTTTTAAAAATTTATTAATTTATTATATTTTTTGTGCAAGCATATATTTTTTTATAATTATTATATAATTAGTATTGAATGATATTCATTAAAACATTTTTTTTACTTTGATGTTTCATTGTGTTGGCACTTTATGTTTGTAAGATGGTTTCGGTAATTATCAATAATCATGAATAATGATAATAATGATGAGAGTAATGTTTAATTTGAAAAATTTGAGTTATCGAAATTTTCAATAATTATGATAATGTCTGTAATTTTTTTACTATTTATAAATAGACGTTTATTCATATTAAGAAAAAATACTTCGTATATGAAACTTCATTTATACAATTTTAAAAATATTTCAATTAAGCAAATGCAGTTAGTTAATTACAGCAGCATCTTTTGGGTTATATAATACGTAAAATTTAATAAAGTACTTACATAAAATATCCCTTATGAATTATGGATGACAGAAATTAATACTTTTTATATAATTTAATAAATTTTGTGTAATTTAAAAGCTTTTTTTCAGATTAGCATTGTTCTTATTAAAGCTTAATATAATATCTTCGGCTGAATTTTGCTCTAAAAATATTTCTGATTTATTAACTAAATATGCAAAAATATTCGGTGTGAGAGATAATAAATGAGATTTTAGAAATATTTCTTTCGTTTTTTTATTTTTTTACCCTTTGTATTATCTACTTTTAAGTTTTAAATTGAAAAATAGAAATTCTCAGTTTATATAAATTCTATATATGTTCAATTTTCACGTATGTTATTTAAGCAATATATACTCTAATGTATGTAAAATAATTATATCAGGGTTAAAATTTATAAGAGTTTTTACTTTTTACGTTGGTGAGGAAATCTTTCAAAACATTTGGAAAAAGCATCTCCAGACCACTTTACCACAATTCCCGATGAAAATTTATATGGGTTGGGAGTCATTGACAGGGAATTTTGGGGCCCATCATGGAATTTCAACTGGAAACCTTTACACATATACCGAGATAAATCAAGAGAACTAGTGAAAAAGAGCAATCCAGGTTTAGATAGTAAAAAAGTGGAACAACTGGCAAAAAAGAAATTAGAAGAATGCGCTAAGGACTTGCTTACATTTTATAGGAATATTTAGATAAAAACTTCCTAATTTACATAGAATAAAACATTTATTTTCTCCTTAGGTCTTACCTGTTGGAAAAGCTCTTACTGGCAAAGAAATTGAGACCTCAAGGAAAATAAGATTATTACCTATTCCCAGATTGTTGCAATTATTTTATGGGGCAAAAGGTGGAAGATTTTGACTGTTCTGAAGATGTGAGGAAAGAAAATGAAAGGTATAAATGTATTATCTAATTCTCTTATTTCTTCTGCAAAAACATTTCGAAAAGTAATTTTCAAATTCATAGCCATCTTAATATGGGAATTTATTTTTCAATTAGTAGTAGAAAGTATTAACATCTGCTCGAAATATATAATAAAGTATATGTAACTCAGATTTTTTCATTTATCTTGTACATTTGCAGACCTGCCAACTTTTACGCATCGTGCGTAAATTTTACGCAAGATGCACAGGATTTACGCTTTTACTGATAGCATGAATTATTTTACGCGTTTCGGTTCTTCTAAACAAAGTTTAAAAAGAAAATTTTTTTTATAACTTAGCACATAATGGCGATCTTTTCTCGTTAGCCATGATGAGAAGCGGAAATTAGCACCCCATTCAACCCATCTGTGGGAAGAGAGAAATAACTTCCCGGACTGTGTGGTTGCAGAGGCTCCGAAAATGCACATGTCAAACCCTTTTTCTATCGGGGGAGGAGCGGAGAAGGCCTCCAGCTTGAAAAACTATAGATGGGGAAAAAAATGGTAGAGTTATAATTTTTTTCTTTAGTCACACGGATTAAAACTGAAAAGTTTTACTGAAATACTTTTCTGAAAGTTGGCAGGTATGCATTTGAGAAAAATGAATTGTTTAGTCCAAGTCTGCGCAATTTTGATGTAAAACAAAAGTTCTTAATTTATTTTACAATATGTTCTTCATATTTTTTAATCCAAAAAACCTAATTAATATGTATTTCCATGGTAAATAATTACATAAAGGTATCTTATATTGAATCAAAAGAATTTAAACTGTAATCGCTTTGAAATGTTTTGGAAATAACTGATTTTTTTACGAGTGATAAAATAGATTTTAAGTAAAGCTCCACAACAATATTATGATTTTGATTAATATAGATTTACCTAGAATAGAAAAGAAATATTTTTATATTCAAATCACTTTTATTACTCGCTTTCCTTAAAAAAAAGAAGTTTTTGAAAATGTAAGAAAATTTTTCCGTAAGTATATTGATTCCTAAAATATTCATATTTTAAAGTTTTCTTCATTATTAAACATATTTGAGCGTTAGTTTTATATTGTTTTTTGTAAGATATATAAATTCCATACAAACCCCTGAGGAAGAATAAATTAATAAAATATTTCTATTTAATTGTCTGGATTCAGAATTATCAGAAAAAATTAATATTATAAAATAAAAAAATGATATATAAAAGCAGGTGAGAATTATTTTTTCATATTTACGTACATTTCAGTTAAGAAAAATGAATACCAAAAAAGTGAACGTCACTTTTCTTTCATAGTAATTTATATAAGACATAATCATCTAGCTTTTTTTTATATACAAAATGCTTTTTTTAACTGATACATTTATTCAAAAAATACCAAAATAAATATTTGATATTCTTAATTTTACTTGTGTCTTTTCATTCGAAAACAAAACTTGTCTGAGTTACCACTTTTAAATGTCTTCTAGTAAGCAATTGTTTGGAGTATTTAAAGAAAAGTGTTTTTTATTTCTATTTATTCAAATGTTTAAAATTTCATATAAATAGCTTTGAAGATAATTCCTCCAAATATTTTAATTGTGAAAACGAGATATCTTTTTTAATAATACGAACATCAAGTAAATTTATCAAAATTCTGCTGTATTTCAAAGTGAAAATAAGAGCGAATATTTATAAATTTTATTTTAAAATAAGCATGAATAAATTGAAAATTATAAATAGTTCTTAATTTAATAATTATCGATTTAAAAATAATTGCTTCTGTCTAAATTCAAAAAAATAAAAACAATCTTCAATTCCTAATAAAGAAAAGTATTTCAAATTCCAAGAAACCGACATGGTTCAATGATTTTTTCTAAAGAAATATATCTATAAACCTGTAAGAATTAAATAATTTTATTAATTCTTTAATAAGCAATTCGTTTATGTTTATTATTGTATACATAGATTATACAACTATATATTTCTATTAATTTATTTCCTTTTACATAATTCTGTCATTTATTCACGAAAGTGGCCTATCTGTGGCAACAGTGCCAATTTAATTTCACGAACTATCCGAAGCTTATTGGGTATCTTTTATTAATGGGAAAATAAATTTATGAAATGAATCTAGATTTGTGATTCACAAAAATGTATAATATTAATATCCAATTTTTTACATTTGGGATATCTAATCTTTTATCTTAAGAAACATATAATGGTAAATGTTATGCTGATATTTATTTACATCACGCTGATATTATTATATTTAATCAATCAAAGTTATAAATTGCATTTATAAAAATATTTGCAATAGATATATATACATATACATACACACACACACACACACACACACACACACACACACACACACACACACACACACACACACACACACACACACACACACACACATTTATATATATATATATATATATATATATATATATATATATATATATATATATATATATATATATATATATATATATATATATATATGAAAAACTGTTTTTCAGTATTCATAAGATAAAACGATTGAATGAAAATTTACTTACAAACGACACGATATAAGATTACGATACAAAATCCAAAGATATTATAAGGCTGATTGATAAAACATTTTATTCATGTTATTATTAGATGCATTATATACGTACGTAGAAAACCTTATCACAACATCATTTGGCCATCTAAGTTGTATGAATGCTGTTATTCTGAAGCCAAGTAGTGGATTCTGTAGTACAGATATTTCGCTTCAATGTGAAAAGCCAAAATTGAGTTCAGTTTGCGAGTACAATGTCCTCATCATTTGGTATCGTAACCTTCATTTAATGTCGAAAAATAAAATTTTACATATAATAAATGTAAAATATTTGGGTATGGAAAAAATTATACACAAACATATTTGTTAAAAAAATATATATTTAATAATATAAATAATCTAAAATTTAAAATAAAATGTTCAATAATATTAATTATTTAACAACTGTTATTGTTCGTATATTAAGAAATTTTCTGACAGATACGTCTTAATTTTCTTGCACATTTATTAAACGTCACGATCTTCAAATCTCAAGACAGCGATTGTTTTTGATTGATCACGGAAGATTATAATCAACGCTTGATTGTAATCACAGATGTGAAAGGAAAGTGATGACGATCTTTCTTAATCTTTGAGACTGGAAGCTATTGAACTGTCATAGCCCGTTAGAAAAAGATATTAACAAGAACAAATCCATGGAAAAAGCTCAACAGCTATTGCCGTTACGTATTAACAATTACTGTAGAAAAATTCATAATATCGCCAAAGCTTTATCATAATTTACAACGTCTACTTTCAAAATCGTACAAGAAAATTTGTTCTTCCAAAACCAATGCAACTATTAAGAAAGTGAAAATTATTGAGTGTAAAAGGTTTTAATATATTTGAGTTTTCATAAAAATAGAAGCTTTGAATAATATTAAAAAAGAATTAGAATTTGCCATGGTAGAGTAGAATAAAGTAAATTTATCTTCCAATATGACAAATTTTAACAAAAATTTATATCAGTCTCTAAAATCGTTCTTTGAAAACAATTTATCAAGTGGTGTATAATAAAATATGAACAATTTTAGCAAAATCTTGTCGGAGTACGGTTGCAAAATTAAAGCAATAAAGTTATTTCTTCTTAGAATTTGTCAAAGTAGAGTAGAATTGAGTAAATGTATCAATATGACAAATTTTAGTTACAGATTCGAGTCTCTAGAATTTTTTTCAAAGGAATTTACCAAGTGATTAATTATAAAATTGGAATAAAATTTTTTATAAAAATTTTGTCAGAGTACGGTTGCAAAGTTAAAGCAATAAAACTACTTCCTCTTACCTTATTTATGTAACTAACAGTTGGGTTGAACTTTTTTCTATTGGAACATGTCTAGCGTTTCTCCTCTTAGTCGTTATACCATAACCGTATATTAATAGCAGATTAGTTAAACTTATATTGTAATAAAACTATTTTATCATATCAGTAGGAAATAATAAGAATTTACAAGCAATCAAATGGGAGTGACAACAAAAAACTGGAAGTCAAACTCCAGCTGCTATGAAGCTGACTGAAATGTTATATCCTCAAATTAATTACAAATACTTGTGTTCTGAACAAGAAATTACAAGCATCAAGTTACAACAAGAACAACAAACCGGAAGCTATGAAGCTGTCTGAAATGTTATGTTTTCGAATTAATTACTGATTCTTGTGTTCTGCCCTCATGTTCTACTCTTATGTTATCATTCTAGTGACAACAAGAATATACCAGCATCAAGTGGCAATAAGCAATTACAAGCATCAAGTGACTACAAGAACAACATACCGGAAGCCAAGAAGCTGACTGAAATGTTATGTTCTCGAATTAATTACTGATTCTTGTGTTCTGCCCTATTCTTATGTTATCATTTTAGTGACAACAAGAATATAGTAGCATCAAGTGGCAACAAGACATTACAAGCATCAATTGACAACAAGAACAAACCGGAAGCCATGAAGCTGATTGAAATGTTATGTTCTCGAATTAATTACTGACTCTTGTGTTCTGCCCTCATGTTCTACTCTTATATTATCATTTTAGTGACAACAAGAATATACTAGCATCAAGTGGCAACAAGCAATTATAAGCATCAAGTGACTACAAGAACAACAAACCGGAAGCCATGAAGCTGACTGAAATGTTATGTTCTCGAATTAATTACTAGTTCTTGAGTTTTGCCAATAGTTTCATAACAGTTCCCGTGTTAGGCTCTGTTATTAAGGGTATTGAAATAAATAATAAATAACTTCCAGAGCTATTTGACACTATTTTTATTCCAAGAAAGGTTTCATTATTAATTACCTATTACTTAAACAGATTTTTTTACATGTTTTGCAGTAAATAAAGATTATTTATGATGTTTCCAACGGTAAGAATTTAAAAATATGAGACTCTCATTTTCAATTATTATGTTGATGTCATATATACATATATATATATATATATATATATATATATATATATATATATATATATATATATATATATATATATATATATATATATATATATATATATATATATATATATATATATATATATATATATATATATATATATATATATGAACAAGTAATGATCTTAATTCTAAAAATAATCGTGGTAATGTAGTCGACTTTGAAAACCGTCAAGTAAACGTGGAAGAAAACAAGACACCCTACTTGGAAAGGATATAAAAAATGAAACATGCCAATGTTGAGCAAGGCGAAAGAAGATTTTCGCCAAAGCCGATTCAAGTTTTCATAAATTTGTGGGAAAGGGTGAGAAGAAGGGGTTGACGCCTGAGAAGAAGGAGGAGCCAATTGCATTCCAAGTGTTTTTGTGACATTCACTCCACTCTCAATCACAGTGTCCAATCACGTCCCAGTGCTCACTTTCCCATTAGGACGAAATGCACACAAAAAACATTTTTCAGCGAAAAGTCTCAATTTGTGTCCTTTTTTTTTGGTTTTCACTTTTTTACACGCCTTTCGTTTCGTCGCTGCAGAATCTCGGCATTCGGTATTGATTCGGAAGACCCATCCGCGGAATGATAAATGAACTTTGTTAACCATTTTTTTTTAAGTTTTTCTTTTCGCTACCACTCTCTGGTTTCTCGAATTCATTTTTATTCCTTTTTTTTCTATTTTTCACCATCTCTTCTCGAAATGTTTCTTTTTACTTTTTTGGCTATAATTCTACTGTCCGGCTTCTACTTTTCTTCAGATTTTACACGAAAATAATAACAATAAAAAAAGCAATTATATTTTTGGAAAAAATAAAAGAAAATCTGGAAATCACCGATTTTTCAATTTCTAGTAGACACAATAAACTTTTAGTTGTTTCATGAATTATTAATGTGTCTAAACCCTCTTGCGAATCGATTATTATAAACTGTATTTTGCTATGATCGATAAAAGAATGGCTGATTTATTTCATTGATTCAAATAGACGTAGTTCATTTTAGGTAAAAGGAAATGGGATAATTATAATTTTTACTATTGTACTATTTTACGATTAAAATCGGATTTTAAGTAGTAAAAAAAATAACATTTCAATGCACGATCATTTATTTTAAAAAATAAGGTATTAATGTAAAAGAGTTCAAAATATCTAGTTTTTTTTTCACAAATTCTGGTTTATTCAGGTAAATAATTACATATAAACACAAATTATATGCATAATATTTATATTATGCACGCCATTCAGTTAACTAAACGATATACTTAGATTTGTTTGTTTTAAAAATACAATGGCATTTTAATTTTCCAAAATTTTGTTTAAGTTTCCTTAACAATGCATACCTTTATTAGCAGCAGTGTCGTTATTTAAAGTTGTCAACAATTTGAACACTAAGTTCTTATCTGCTGTGATGATTGAAGGACCACATTTTACATGACATTCTATCATCTTTATTATTAATGATCTATGAACCTATAAGTCACAGTTTCATGCTTAAGACAGCTTTCAGCGATTGTTTTGATGTCACTTCGTGATTTTTAGGTGGTATTTACAGCAGTTAACAATTGGTGTTGAAGGGCATTTTTCACACATTTCCACAGCTTGTATTTTCTAAGATTCTTCACTGACCATAAATATGTAAGAAGTAAATGAATCATTGCAAGCCATTGACTTGGTTCACAGTGGCCCAGTGATCGGTCTCTTCGAAGTATTAGGTACCGGGTCCGATCCAGCCACTGTTGTGCAACCGAATATGTATATTGTGCTTCTGCTTTCTCCATGTACATCTATTAAGCCGGGTGATTAGAAGTTTTCCAGATTTTCTCCTTTCTGACACTTTATAACAACCCACTAACTATGAAATGTCTACCCAGAAGGCAATTGACGCAGTATATGCTAAAATGTTTTACAATGGTCTTAGAATTTGGATTGCTTACAACACGGAGTCTATTGACTCACGTCATCCTACACAAGTTTGACACTACAAAAATTAATTCAAACAAGACTAAACTTCAGTGTTATTTGCTTGTATGTGAAGCTAGATTAACTGAAACATGTTTTCAATAATTGCGGAATATGATGTGGCAGAATATTCTCAGAGCTTGAATTCCTCGATGACTGCATTGCGCATTAAGACTAGAGGCGACATTATCCAATGAAGTAGACTAGACACGGCATACCATCATCAGTTTTTCAAAAATAAATTATTCTTTAGTTTTATAATAAGTTAAACCCAAAAACACAAGCATACTTTGATCTAAAAGTAGAACCATGTTTTTTGAGAGTGAAGGGTATTAGATTCGATACCAGTTACTCACTGTTCACAAAATTCTACTACTCACTGTTCACAAAAACACTACTCACACTCACAAAAAGCACTATATTTCCACTCTCTGCAAGTACATACGGTAGAACAGGAGATTGGGAGTCTACCGGTATCTTCCCTTTCAATTCCTGAATATATGGTTCGTTATCAATGAAAACTCCTCTCAGAAAGCATTATCCAACGAAGATTCAAATGTCACACAGCAGTTGCTAGAGAGCAGAAAGAAAATCCTTCTAGAGATAGTTAATCTTTTTATGACAACACCCAATTTTATGACCACCCACCGACTCTTGAGTAATGGCGTTTAATAATGTCAGATTTCTCTACTGATGCCCATCACTCTGTTAGTAATAATAGTTTCTTACCCCCCCCTACTCTATAGTAATGGCGTTTAATAAAGTCAGATTGCTCTGCTGATGCCCATCACTCTGTTAGTAATAACATTTTCTAACCACCCACAGACTCTACATTAATGGCGTTTAATAAAGTCAGATTACTCTGCTGATGCCCATCACTCTGTTAGTAATAACATTTTCTAACCACCCATGGATTCTACAATAATGGCGTTTAATAAAGTCAGATTGCTCTGCTGATGCCCATCACTCTGTTAGTAATAACATTTTCTAACCACCCATGGATTCTACAATAATGGCGTTTAATAAAGTCAGATTACTCTGCTGATGCCCATCACTCTGTTAGTAATAACATTTTCTAACCACCCACGGACTCTACAGTAATGGCGTTTAATAAAGTCAGATTGCTCTGCTGATGCCCATCACTCTGTTAGTAATAACATTTTCTAACCACCCACAGACTCTACAGTAATGGCGTTTATTAAAGTCAGATTGCTCTGCTGATGCCCATCACTCTGTTAGTAATAACATTTTCTAACCACCCATGGATTCTACAATAATGGCGTTTAATAAAGTCAGATTGCTCTGCTGATGCCCATCACTCTGTTAGTAATAACATTTTCTAACCACCCACGGACTCTACAGTAATGGCGTTTATTAAAGTCAGATTGCTCTGCTGATGCCCATCACTCTGTTAGTAATAACATTTTCTAACCACCCACGGACTCTACAGTAATGGCGTTTAATGAAGTCAAATTGCTCTGCTGATGCCCATCACTCTGTTAGTAATAACATTTTCTAACAACCCACGGACTCTACAGTAATGGCGTTTAATAAAGTCAGATTGCTCTGCTGATGCCCATCACTCTGTTAGTAATAATATTTTCTAACCACCCACAGACTCTACATTAATGGTGTTTAATAAAGTCAGATTGCTCTGCTGATGCCCATCATTCTGTTAGTAATAACATTTTCTAACCACGCACAGACTCTACAGTAATGGCGTTTAATAATATCAGATTGCTCTGCTTATCCCCATCATGAAAACTAAAACGACATATGCTGGTCGTGGGGACTAGATTGACTATCAGCTTTTTATACTATTTGTTATGCTTCCCTAATTACATTAAAAAGGCAAGAACAGAAATATAGTTTAAATATCTTATCTAGCTCTTTTTGATTTAAATTTTAGTAATTATATGATGGATTTATATTGTAAGATTCAACTTTTTAAGATTTCTGTCTAAAAGAATGTTAATTTAGATGTCATATTTTTTCTATGATTTAAATTAACAGAAAAGATGGGTGACATTTGAGATTCTTGAGGAAGAAGTTTAATTCAAGTAATAAAAATATGACATTGGCTGTGCAATTTTGTAATTCATTTTTTAAATAATGATGGTTTCATTATTTCTGCTAATTATAGTTTCGTTGTAGCAAAATAGCACTACAAAATATTATTACCTGATTATTAATATTACAATTAAATTTTCTAGAAACTTTAAAAATATATATTTATAACAATACAAGCTGACCCAGCCACGCGTTGCAGTGGCTGAGTTTTTAAAATACATTGAATCAATTGTTTACTAATTCTTGGGTTCAATCAAATTAATATTTTCTAAAAAAATTTAGAATAGGTTCATTCATAGGAGATTAAAAATAAAACGTTTCACCAAAATTTAATAGTAATAGGTAAAGTATCGAAATTTTGAAATTAAGCACAAATCAACATATACTTTCTGAATTTACATTTTATTCATCTTATATTAAATTATAGTTTGTAATCAGTGACTTACTTATAAAATATACTATATAAATTAAAGACATCTAAAAATAAATTGTTATAAATGAGGTAGATAACATTGACATCGAACTATTATTATTTTAATTTTAAATTATATTAAAACTAAAAAATTTTTCCGCGGCATTATACTGAAATAAAAAAAATTAAAAGAATTTATCATTTGAATAAATAAATTAGATCAAAATGTTCTACTGAATAAATTAATAATTATCAAATTATAAAATAAAAATAAAAAATAATAAAAGGCTATCAAGAAATACTTACATATTTTCGAGGTGGTATGAAAATTAGTAGAGAAAAACAGTAATAAATAAAATTTTATTTTACTATTTATAATATTAAAAATATTCAAACTGAATACTGCACAATAATAACACAATACAAAGTATAATTATGAAAATGATTCACGAAAAATTGTTATAGTATCATTATACATCATGAAAATATATGTAAATTCTATATTTAACCACGCGCTTGCGCGCGCACGATAATTTTCTCGAAGATGGTATAATCTAGAAAAATAAACACGTCGCCATCTGCCGAATACCTGTGCAACTTAGATGCTAAACCGCCATCTATTAGAAACTTACAGAACTAACCAAAAAAATAAAAATAAAAATTTAGGGTTGTACTACCCCTAACATTTAGGGGGATGAAAAATAGATGTTGGCCGATTCTCATAGATACCGGATAAGCACAAAAATTTCATCAAAATCGGTCAAGCCGTTTCGGAGGAGTATGGCAACGAAAACTGTGACACGAGAATTTTATATATTAGATTATAATTAAATATTATTTATATAACAATTTAAAAGATTTAAATCTAAAATGGATTGTAATTTCAAAGCCCATTTACAGTAGCTCCATAATTTTCTATTTTTAGACATTGCATTGAATTTAACTGTGATACTTATTATTTTAGAATTGACATTTAGATGCATTATTTACAGTAAATTAATGAATTAATTTTCCTTTTTTTATAATCAATTTACTGAATCAGCTTCACCATTCTAACTGGAAACAATCATACAAATGATTCTTTCAATTCTTGATATTGTGTGCTTAAAACAATTCTTGAAAATATATAATCTTAAAGTTCAATAAAATGGCTTTTAATTTTATGTTCTCCTTTTATTTTATTCATTAGTTATATATTGCTTAAATATTTTAAATTAAACCCTAGGCTTCATATATGGATATATTTTGATAATTTAAACTATTTTTTTAGAATCAAATATATTTTCTCAAGTTTTTCAAACAAAAGATAAATCCATAAAATTAACTTGACTACAATAAAACAAATTAGTGAAATATTTCAATATTTGCAAATTAAAAATACTTATCTTATTTAAACAAAAAATAATATTATAAGTTATATTAAATTTCATAAAGTGGAATAAATTACTTCATGAGAAATATATAAGTTTACAGAAATCACAAACTTTGAATTCTCTGTATTAGATTAGATACGGAAATATGTAGCTTTAAGATTAATCGAACAAAAGAAAATAACTTTATTTCGAGTTAAATACTTTTCACTATATAAGCCATAACAATTCTAATCTGTTCTAAACAATTTTTAAGAACAAAATGCATAATGCATAACTTAACAAGTATGTTGATTGCTTATGAATTTTAATAATTATAATGACAGAATTTCGAAGATAATCTTTAGAAAATGGTTGTTACTCACTAATCCTTGGAAGATTAAAATCTAAGAAAATTAATTCCCATTTATAAGTATTCCATTAACATTTTTGCAGTTAGTGTCTATAAAATTACTTTGTACTTAACGGACTAAAGCAGAATATTCATAATTTTATCATCAAGATTTAAATTCTTTCGAGCAATTTTGCTTGTATATTAAAAATAACTTATTTTATCCTGTAAATTTCATAATTTTGTTCAAGTTATTTAAAATTCAAATCATTTTAATTTAAAATATGCACACACACATACACACACAGGCACACACACACAGACAACATATAGTGTTAAAAGTATTAAGAATATTTTAATTTTGAGCCAACAATTATTTTAATCGTATTTTTAATTTTAAGCCAGAATACTAACAGAACAATTAAATCATTCCAAGCGTTACTTTACATAATTTTTTTGCAAGTACTGGTTTAGTAGCAATTTTTATTTTACTTAAATGACCGACATTAGCACTCAAGTTCTCTATTTATGGATACCGTGACTATACATTAATCAAACAATTATTATTAAATAATTAATTAATAATCAATAAATATCTTAATATTTTAATGTAATCACTGTACATTAAATTAAAGCTACATTTAGTAAACCATTGAAAATACTTTTACTTTTAATGGGAAATTTTTGGATATTAATAAATGAATTCTTGTTTAAAATTTAAACCAAAATATCTTTAATTCAAGACTAAAAGTTACAAAAATGAGCTATAAAGGCAACAAAATCGTTTAATCTAGGATTTGATCATGAAAGTAAATCTGTAAGAATTAAATCTCACATTTTTTCATACGATTTTGAATGTAATCAGTTTCAGCTAGAATTATTTCTCACCAATTTTAAGATAAACTTTTTCACGAGCTTAACTAAATCACAAATATTCAGATTTGTGATACAACTGCATTTATAACAAAAGTTATTAGTATAATTAAATCATGAAAGTAATAATATTCCTTACTAGTTATCATACTTTTGATTTTCTCTAAGAAAGATTATTTAATTGATATTTATTAAATTATAGATAGATTCATGGCAAATTATAAATTTTTATTAACTAAATCCTTGATTTCGAAAACATCAAGATCTTAAATTATTTCGAATAATTTGTTGAAAAGGAAAAACTAAAATGTTATTACTCATCATTAACTAAAGTAAAAATTAATATAACATCAAATATATAAAAATATTTTTATGAATAAACAATTTCTGTTTATTTTATGTTTATGAATAAACTTTTTTTATCTAAAAAGATTACTACAAAAATAAATTTTAAAAATATTATTTTTTGCTCAGTTTAAGAACAAAATGAATTTCATTCAAAAGTTTTTATTTATGGCTAACTGATAGCAATTTTTAAGCCAAATTCTATAATTATATTTTTAAAATTTCTATTTTATTCTAAGTAAAAATAATTTCAACTTCTCTCATAACTCAAGTAAATTGAAATACATGTTTTATAGAAATAAGCAATAGATTGGAGTTTTGCAGTTAGCATTAATTACTTCCATTGAAAATGCATTGAAATATGTTTAATCTGCTGTAATTAAAATTTTTCTAATAATCTTGTTTCTTTTATAATCAAAAAACTATGATGTCATGATATAAAATTCCCTTCCACATAGCATAATTAAACAATGTGTTAAATTTTGAATTAAATTTAATACCTGAAAAAATAATAAACACATTATTTTAATCCAAGTTTTGAAACAAACTTTACTATATTTGAAACTTTGTCAAGATAAAATTATTAACTATATTTACTTTTAAATTAAAAAAATTATTTTTAAATAAAAAAATGCATTTTTGAATTAAAAAAATTTCTTTTCAAATTAAAATTTTTTATTAAAAAATTTGTTTTATAAATTAAAAAATTGTTTTTTTATAGTTTTGATTCAATAAAGCATTTGAATGTTTAATATTATTGCCATGATTGGCTAACCGATACAAAAGTCAATCGTGGCATAATTTCACAATGTTTCATTTTTACAAGTGTTGCCATTTTTTCTTTCAGAAGTAGGGTTCATTCATATTCATTTAGTGAATCTATGTTCGTTAGCGGTTTTGGGAGTTATTCGTGCACTAAGTAGCTGGAGTATTCAGCCTCGTTTGTTTTCGCACGTGAATTTGAAAGCTGCCAATGTGGTGCATTCATCATTATTATCAACGGTTTTTGTTTGGTTCCATGAAAATCAATGGTCACCATAGTAATGCAAATCTTCTTCCCTCGTTAAATTCGTTTGATGGTAAATCAGTATGTGACAAGCGGTAATCAGGAACACGTCCATCATGGGAGTGAAACAGAGGAGTGGATGCTCTAATGGGTCCTCCTCTTGACCGAAGTACACAAAAGTATTTTGAACAATAAAAATTAAATTCTGAGATATTTTTGCGGGAGAGTAGAAGTAAAATCAATTTGTCAAAGTTTTCAATTGATTTTCATTTTTGTATTGATAATAAACCTTAAAATGTTTAGAGAAGTTTTTTCAGCAATCAGAAAATTTTCTTTGGGTGTTAAGGTGTTGTTGACAATAGTCAAGAAAGAAACGCTATACGTATAGAAATATAATTCATAATAGTAAACAATGATTGAAAAATCTCAAACTGAATTTTTTAATGAATTAATATTCTATACACTTTTTGATAGATTCAAAATAATGTTTCTAAGAAGAATAAAAATACTAAAATGTCTCTTCTTTCAAAAATAAATCTAATTAAGAAACTGCCAAAACTTTAAATGACTTATAAATTAATATTGAATCAATGAAATAATAGTAATTATTTTCATTTGGTGTGATATTTTGATTAAAATTCGTCAAGTAACGAAGTAAAATAGTAAGAAGTTATTAAGTATAGTTTTTTAAAGTCCTCACTGTCTAACAATGTGAAAACATAACCCTGTATCTCTTACTGTGTCTTTTCTAATTCAAGTTAAAAGGTTTCTTTCTTTTTTTATATAAACAATAACAAGCTCTGTTTGCTTTATTTACTTTCTCGGCACAATCATTACTGGTCTTCAAAGCACATTTGAGAACTTTGAGTAGTAAAATTTTACAAATATTATTGCTACTTGAACCATATAATAAATAATTATTTTCAATATAAATAATAATTATTTTTTAATAAAAAATGTTACATTTTATGGCAGCTCACAATCACAATATTTATTTTCACAACTGTGTTATCACAATATTTTATAATACGTAAAAGTTTTTAAAAGAGAAATTAAGATTTAAATGAAGTTTAATTAATTAACTTGAATTCAACTAAATATTTTCATGATATACAGGGTGTCCTAAAACGATCGCATAAACTTTGCACAGCTAAATTCCTCGTTAGGAGTACATAAAAACTGCCTAAAGAAACGTTCCTGTACGATCCATAGCTTACGAGAAAAATACGAAAAACAAAGTATGACGTCATTTACGGTGCAAGAAAAAACTTTATTGAACATATCAACAACAGTATATGCATAATTTAAAGCAGATGTTCAAAGTGTCCGCCTTGAATGTGGAGACAGGCTGGAGCACGCCGTGGAATGGCTGTCATCACACGTTGCAGTATCGCGGGGTCCAGCGAAGTGTAAGCAGCGTGCAGACGAGCCACTAAGTCCATCGGTGTTGGCACTACGTCTCGATACACCAGTTCCTTGAGATGGCCTCATAGGAAAAAATCCAATGGTGTAATATCTGGCGGACATAGAACCGGACCCCCACGCTCGATCCAGCGGCCGGGGTATTCCATATCCAGCCAACCACGTACAGTAGCACAGAAATGCGCCGAAACCCCATCACGCTGGAAGCAAAGGCATTTCCATTACATCGGCCTTACATCAAGTACATGTCATAGTAGTCAGATTACCAGTAGCTGCAAGTTGCAGCCTTTTAAATACTAGTTCACCGGCGGCTGAACGTCATTCTATGGCGCGTGCGCATGTATGACGCGATATGCGTGGCGAACGTTTTAAACATTATCGTCTGGAAAGATATGAAAATACTGTTTTTGATATGTCCAATTAAGTGTTTTTTTCTTACACCAGCAGTGACGTTATACTTTGTTTTTCGTATTTTTCTCGTAAACTCTTGATCGTACAGGAACACTTCTGTGGGCAGTTTTTATGTACTCCTAACGAGGAATCTAGCTGTGCAAAGTTTATGCGATCGTTTTGGGACACCCTGTATATAAATAAAAATTTTAATGGTAAATTTTTTGGGTAATTTATCTAATATATTTATTGACTATGCTTTAATAAAGTAATAAATTAGTTTTTCATAAAATAGGAAAATAAAATTCAGCACAATTTCTTTAAGACAGTTACACAAAAAAATTTTAATTACTAAAAGGCTATAGTAATTAACTTTTTACGAAAATAACCAATGTGTGTTGTTTGATAAATAAATAATTTTAACCATTCAATATTATTGTATGAAAAAGATTTATATGTAAGCTAGGCTTACTTGAGCTTTATATTAGGCTAATTATATTTAGGCTTTTTTATATTTAAGTTTTAGAATTACCATTTGGCTTCCTTTTTCTCTTATTATTAACACACTAAAGAAAGGAAATCAAATGTCTACATCTACATATTTTAATAGAAAAAAAACTTAGTTGATAATTTTGCTTCATAAATTGAAATATTTAAAAGAAACGTTAAATTATAATAATACTAAAACAGAATGAAATAATCATTAAGTTTAAATAATAGCGTGTCACACAATCATACTTAAATATTTCAATTCACATTCATTTATAGTTTGCATTTATAGCCTTCTACTTGGTCATTTAGATTGCGAAATTGTTTCGATTAAAATGTTCCTTTCAGTTATTAAAGTAAATTAATGTAAAATTCGATACTAAATCGGATCACTTTCAATGCAAAAACATCACAAAAATGAAATCCAGTAAAAATTTCAATAAGTCTTTTTGATTCGGAATAGCTTTTGTAATTAAACTCATGACCGTTTCTTGAATCAGTATTTAAAATTGGGAAAGAGTTATTGATATGAAATGCTTAATTTTTTTTCCAGTGGAGCCTTTTTTATGCGTGTGTGCTTAGTTCATTTTAGAAACAATTTTAAATATTCCCTGAACTAGTAAGATTTAATCGCCCTGAATAAATTAATAAATGTAAATTGTTAGAATGAAATGAATTCTTTTTTCGTAAAATTGGTTTTCATTTTATAAATGAGGAGCGATATTGTTAAAACCAGAAAACATTATTACTTCAAATCATCTTTTGTATTTCCTTCATTAAGAGAAAAATTGGAGGAAAAGAATTGATATTTCGGTGAAAAAAGTAAATGCAAATAAAAGCAAGATATTCTTTCTGACTTTGCAAAGTCTACACTTTGCTGTTGTTGCTATGCATGTCATGCTATATTGATATTCCTATATATGTTAATATTACATGTTATTGTTGCTATGTAGGCTAATATTAACATTAATAAGTTTTGCCAATGAGGTATTGTCTAAATTTAGAGATATTATTACTTTAAATTAGAGAAATGGAAAATAATTGTTCTTTTTAAGAAAATAATTAGAAAATGCAAGTAATAGCAAATTAAATTTTCTAAATTTGTAAAATTTATGAAATATTATTTTCATTTAAAATGAATAACAAAATGAAAACAAAAATAATAATTTCTTAAATTCACTTGGAAAAATATAAAATTCACCAAATTTACAAATTTTTTGTGCTTTATTCTATTAGCATTAAATTTTCTCTCATAAATTTCCTAGATAAACAAATTTATGACATGAATTTTAAAAAATTATGTAATAACTAATTAAAATAATCTATAATAATTAAATTATTTTATTAAAAAGGGAATACTTTTATTACATAAAAAGAATTTTAAACATTTTATAAGATTCCTCTACAACCAGTTTTAGAGATATTAATAACATATATATTACCTTGTTTAATCATTTTTCAAAATATCAAGCCATTATTAATTACTTTCAGTGTTTTTATTATAATTATTTATAGATTATCAATCAGATCAAATGCCTATAGATTATGAATATTTTGAAAATTTTATTTTGTTTATATAGTTAATTAATGAAAACATAATTATTAAATATTCAATTTATGCATAATTCAATACATGTAGCCACATGCTGTAGAAAAACAAAAATTTTAATTACTTTTAGTTTGTTTTTCAAATAACAAAAAACTTTTGAATTTTATTAGATTTTGTTTGCATAATTAGATTATATAGATCAGATAAGAAATTTCTTTTAATTTTGGGAGTAAAAACCTGTTTTTCCAAAATTCTAGGAATAGAGAAAACACTATCTATTTTACAATCTAAATGTCATTAATTGAAAAATATATAAATTTTTGGCTATAAGGTCCAAACTGTGTTACAAATTTAACAGTCCCAAATAGACCTGTATTGACATAATAATTAAGAAGCCCGTATTTACAAGCATTTGTAACTTGATTAAAAGATTTGGATGGCGATACCTACTTCATTAAGTATTATGTAAAGTAGATATTTAAATTTCGCAATAATAAGAAAAGCGTCTGTTTTAGAATAGGAATGTTTTTTAACTACTGAAAAGAGATTGAATTTCGTAAAATGCAACACTTTATATTTAATAGACTCGTGAAAAAATTAATTGCTTAGTTTATTGAAGGGAAAGTGAAAATTCAATTTTTATTTTAATTAATAAAAAGAGAAATTTTTGTTTACCGTTTCCAAAGTTGTATTTTATGTTGTTATATAACGTCCGACTTTTAAGATTCCCACCTTTCAGCCCTACAAAGGGAGGAAGAGATGACACCTTATCTAGTGAGACACTCAATGGGTGTGCCCCCGAAAGTGGTTGGATCTTCGTAATTTAGAAGCAGAGACAAAGCAGAAGACTCCCAGACTTTGCCTTTCACCCTTAGAGATATCATTTCACATGGAAGACATTGCGATATATTTAATCCAGCCTTCATTAGTGAGCGTGACTGTTCTTCTATTGGGACAAGATTCGAACTCACTGCCTTCAGATAACAAGAACGAACAACCAAACCAATCAGCTCACCGCAGCCCCTCATACTATTAGCAGATTAAAATATTAGTGATTGAGATTAGATAGTAAATGAAGAATTAATAAGGAAAAAAGTAAAAACATAATAAATTGTGATGAGTTAATTTTTGTCGAAAAGAAAATAATGTCGTTATTTTTCCAATTTCATAAATATCAATATAATTTTAGAAAAAAAAAGAATACCTATAAAAATTAACTCAACGTTACATATACAATTTTGAAGAATTTTCAATAACTTTTTATAAGCTATGTTCCATAAAACAGAAATAAGAATCAACTTTTAAATACTTTCCATTTTGTAATAACGAATGGAAGTAAAGATAAGCGAAATACAAAAATTAAAAGAAAAATTATCTTTCCGAAATAAATAAGTTAAATTCGAACAATTTCTTTGTCGTATTTATGTCATTCCCTTTTGATTAAAATATTCGTCTGAGTTATTAAAACTTATGAAGAATGAAAATCTATGCATAGGTTTATTGGAAACAAAACAAAAATCATTACGCAAAAGAATTATGAAAGAAATGCAATTCTTATTTCTTTTCCAAATAGTTTCTGTAATTACAACCGTAGCGTGTTTCTAACGAGAGTGTTGGGATTGCGAAACAAGTATAAAAAATTAATATCAAATGCTTTATTATTCTGAATTTGTTAGATGATAACAGCATTATTTTTTTTTTTTGTAGATTCGACGGTTTTGTATAGGATTTTGCGAAGAGTTAATAGCTACTGTTGGAAGAAGAGAATAAAAGGAAAAACTCAAACAAAATTGATTTTTCTTCTTCGCAGATAGCCAACTAATCTATTAGAATTGGAAAACATTACTACTTGAAAGTTTCATCTGCTCTTTCTTTGTTGCCAAAATCTGGCGAGAAAAATTGTTCGTTTTGTTTCTGTAGGAAAAAATAGTAACATAGAGTGCGAACTTAGAAACTATTTTTTTTTTGTTTATTCGCTTATGTTAAATTTGTTGTTAGTACTGAATGTGTTGAGAAAATGTGCAAAAAGAATGAAAACAAGGGACAAAAAGGTCTGAGTAAATTTATTTGAAATCTCAGAAGAGATTCCTTTATATTTTTCGAATATTTTAAGTACTTTATTTTATAAGCATTTTCTTCGTTTTATCTCTTGGAAAAATGAATTTGTTACATTATATAATAAAACTATACAAAGTAGTTTTTACTGTGGAATACTTAAATACTCAATTTATATTCAGCTCAAAAAAAAATAAATAAAAAAAAATATTATTGTTAAAATAACTTCAGACATTTTAAGAAATTATAATATAAAAGTATTTGAATAAAAGATAAGTTTTAACATTTAATGATTTCAATGTGCTTTACGTAACTTTCACTTATGATGTGAAAGAATTTGAATGAGAAGAAAATCTGTTTTTTACTTTGAACAAGTAGCAAAAGAATTTATCATTTTCTTAGTTTAAAATTAAATTTTGTTAAAATAAACGTTACAATGTTTTATACCCATTAATAATTTATGTTAAATTACAAAGTTCTCGGTATTTGTAAATGAATTATGAAAAGTCAAATTCATTTAAGGAAGTGTGAATACAAGAAAATTTAATTTATATAAAGAGTCACACAATTTATTAAAATGATGGATCCAGTTTCGTGAAACTAAACAAATATATTTTTTAAATAGATTAAATAACATTTTACTAGAGGAAATTACATATTTTACAATTATTATGAATAATATTAAATATAATTGTTACAAATTAAGTTGGCATGCTTTGTAAATCTTATAGTACACTGAGACTCTTTATAAAATCTTTTCCTTCTTTGATATAGAGCAGGGATGGGCAAACTCCGGCCCCCCGGAAGGTTCTGTGAGGCCCGCGTATAGAATTTTAATTTATCGGTCTGAAGGAAATTAAAAGAAAACATGATTTACATATTATATATCCATCTCCTTTTCTACTTTGTTTAAGCATTATTCTTTTTCTTTATTTTTTTCAAAGGACCGAATATCTTTTTACTTTCTCTACTTTTGTTCAACAATACATAAATCGGCGGAAATCCTTAGAAAGACAAATAAGTATTTAGCTTCGTTCCTTAGAATCAGTACATCTCACTTCGAAACTCAATATAAGTAACTTTTACAAGAGAAATCGCAATTTCACTCAAATCATTAACAGATTTAAATTGTAAAACTTGTATACAGATTTTAAAATTTTAGACAAATTTATCTTGGCTCGCCAACATTTTTTATTTTTTTTTATTTTCGGTCCGCAACTGAAATTGTTTACTCACCCCTGATAGAGTGTGTTATTGATATTATTATAATTTTTCAGACTACTACCATGTAAAATTTTGGTATTTAGAATTTTTTTATACTAGTTTTTTTCCAATAAAATATTCTCTCAAGTTAATAATTTGATAAAATGCAAAATTTAGTAAAATGCAAAATTATGATCAAGTTTATGTACCTATACTTTTAGTACTCTATAGCAAAACAGTAAGATTAGAGTTCTTCGACTAATGAAATCACTTTTGCATAGTTATTTTTTGTCACGTTTATGATAGCTGTATCAAGTAAAGTTGGGAATTCATATAACGGTTTCTGCAATTTCTTCGGACCATGGTAGCCTAGTGGATAGGACATCGGACATCCGGAAGGGTGGGGTTCGGTTCCCAATGCCGCCAAAGACCCAGCGAGTACATGCGATATACGTGCTCGTTATAAATCTGTGGAATCTAAAGTCCTGTGGTCGGTCATTGAGCAGTTACCATTGGTGCAATGGTCTGGAGAAAATTATCTCCCCCTTCAGCTCAAAGTCAAAATTGAGGGAGTGGATCCTCTGGTGGTGCCATCTATCGGAGAATATAAAGAGCAAAGACGTATTTTCACCTTCGTGGTGCTCTGATTAAAACGAAAGACGATCCCTATTGACTTAAATTCGCATAGCGAGCTTGGCTTGTCCAAGTGTCATAAGTAACAACAACAACAATTTCTTCAATGTTTTCGTCTTATAGGTCAACCAATGACGTCAGAGCTCCGATTCTCTTTAGATCAGCACTTATGGCTAGGCAGTTTCACACAGTTAGCAGATTGCATTGATTTTTACTCTCATCAAATTTTAGTTTCATAAATTATCATTTAATTTCCGTTGAAAATTTGAGCAACTGTGTGCAGCTGAACCAAGAACAAATTTTCCACTTGTAGTGAAGTATTGTAAATAATTTTTCGCGGGTGCAGTGAAGGAAGACATAAATTCACTGGGAGTAACTCATAGTCATGAGGGATTGTTGTACATTCCTTGTCATTTTATTTTAAATAAAACTTAGGTAATCATCATCTACAAAATCCATCTTTTAGATTGTGTAACTTATAATTACTAACATTAATTCCAAAAGAACCAAGTTAGCTCATATCTAGAAAATATATTATTTATTTTATTTATAAAAACGCCATATTATAAAATTATCTTTCCCCGAATGTAAAATAAAACTATAAGACATCTATCCTTTTAGGTAAGTAAAAATAATTTCCTTACCACTTAACTCGTGTATTTAGAATATAAAATTATTACAGTAATATGATCTCACTCTGGTCTAATGATTCTCTGTCTTCAGAGTGAAAAGTTATGAGATTTCCGCGTTCATGTTAACGCTTCTATTTTCATCACGCACATTTGTCAATAGAGATTCAAAGCTATTTTCAACTCTTAATAGCGTATGAATACTGTCAGATAACATTAAAATGCCTTCATAGAAGTCAAGACTAGGATGATGATGTGGAAAAGTTTTTCACCAAAATGACTTTGAATCATCAGGATTTGACTCTTCAGATAGATGAGAAGCGTTTTCAGATATGGCATGATCGACAAAACTCAAATTTATAACATTCAACAGCTGGGGCCGTGGTAACCTAATGGTTAGGGCATCGGGCTTCCGTCTGTTTGGGTGGAGTACGATTCCCAATGCCGCCAAAGACCCACCGAATACATGCGATATACGTGCTCATTAAATCTGTGAAACCGAAAGTCCTGTGGTTGGTTGTTGAGTAGTTACCACGAGTGTAATGCTCTGGAGAAAATTTCCTCCCCCTTCAGATCAATGTCAAAATTGAAGGAACGGATCCTCTGGTGGTGTCATCTATCGGAGGAGTACTTAGAGCAAAGTCGTACTTTAACCTTCGTGGTGCCCTGGTTAAACTGAAAGACGCGTCCTATTGACTTAAATTCGCATAGTTGTCGGCAGAGCGAGCTTGGCTAGTCCAAGTGTCATACGTAATAACGCTAAATAAATGAAAACTTTTACCCTAAAAATAGAATGTCAATGAATATGGCATGGTAAATGAAAATATGGAATGGTATGAAAATGAACATGGTAAATATGAAGAGATTTAATGAAGTATTACTATAAGTTTGGTTTTAATTTAATACTAAGCCAAATAGATGTTTAGAGGACAATAACTTCCAGAAGAGAGAAGACAGGAAACGTTACATAATGAATCTTTTTGAAATTGAACTCCTTTACAGACCCTGAAAATATTGATAGTTTAAAAGAAATGTGCTGATTAATATCAAGTAAATTAATCTTTTGACTAAAAAAAGAAGGAAGGAAATACTTTGATAAAAAAACAAAGGGAAATAATAATTTTTAATTATTCTTTCTAATTAGTAAAAAAACATATAAATTCTCTCTTTCACACAAGTACAATACCATTATTATTAGACAATGCTAAAAAAAGGATTAATTAAAAAAATTAAAAAAAATTATTCACCCTTTTTGAAGCTAAACTTCGCTAATATCCAAAAGTATGAGGATTTCTTCAAAATTCAGATTAGATAATTCATTTTACAAGACTTCAGAAGTTCAATACATCAATCAAATTTATACACAAATAATAATTGTTGCTTTTAACATTGCTATAATTCTAGGCTGACAATTTTAAACCTGTAATCGGTATCATTGAAAAAAATATTTGGAATCATGGTATTAAGTGCCTTTTATTGGCATTAAAAACTGGTGCTAATTCGAGTAAGAAGTTAAGGCAACGAATATTTTCAAATATCGATATATTATAATCTGAAGTAAATTTCAGTCATTGTTTTTCTGCATAAATGCTTGGCGCTTGAATGTTTAACCATGCAAAGCCACTGAATGGAGATGCTTGCACAAAAAGTGCTAACTACAATGGAACAATGATTCTAACGCAACTCTAATAATTAATTAAATTAAATGTGTAAATAAATTTAAAAAACTATCACAATACTTTTACTAGTAACCTATTATTTTATCTGCCAATTAAAAACAAAAATAATTATATTTGAAAATAAAAACAATGAAGATAAGTGAAAGTATTAATCCTTTGAAATCCAAAAGAAAATAATCAAAATCTTTTTCAGTTTTAATGTGCACATGATTAGTTTATTAGAAATGTGAATTTTTAAATCAGGGTAAAATTCTGAAGAAAGCATTTTGGCCAGAAGATAGATAATCTCAATTATAATTAAGAAAGTATAAATTGAGAAAAACAAAGCGGGTGTAATTTAAAGTATTCAAAAAGCGAAACTAAGATTATCATCTTTTGCTATCTTTCGTCAATTCGGCTTCAGACATATCAATTTATTTAGTCGGCTGTAAATAAACTAAAAAAACACTTTGTGCAATCAATCGTGTAATGATAAAACGACGATGGTGTTTATACATTCACTCTTTTCAGTTTTTAATTTTCTTTAAGAACATTTAATTCTTAAGAGGTTAATATTTCTTAATGTGTTAAGATTATTTTCTGCTTCGTTAATTCTTGTAGGAAATTTATCACGATTTTAAATATCAATGAAATAAATTTATAAATTTCAGCACTTTGATAATAAAAAAGGTTTCACCATTTTTAACACGTATAAAAATTATTAAGTGATAAATGAATAAAATGATTTTATAATAAGCTCATGAAAAAAATAAATGAAATACTTGGAAATATTTCATTAAAAATTCGTAAGATTTGCGAAACATTTCTGTATGCGATTATAATAGGTGCTCGTTTTTACGAATTCGAGGAACTGGTAAAATAGTTCAAACAATTGAAAATTTGTAAAATGGAAAAATTATTGTTAGATTTTAAGATTAGTTTTTTTAAAAACCAAACTGCCCTTTCTTTATTAAAGTCCTATTAGAAAAAATATTTATAACGTACTAGTATAAAGAGAAACACGAGCAAAGTAAATTTTCATACTTATAAATAATTCTTATGAATTATTTATAAGTATGAAATTTATATAATAAATAATATATTTAATAAAATGATATATTTTATTGATATATTCATAATAAAATGATATATTTCATTTTATTCATGAAAAATTAAGTAAAGTAATCACTGCCATTTTTTTGATGTAGAAAAGCAGTTTACCCCAGTTTTGTTAGTAATTCATTTGATATTTTTTTATTGCAGACAGTTATACTAAATCACTTTCATCTTGTAAGATATCTGAAAATTCGTTTTCCTTCTCCTTCATTATGTTCTCAATAATTTAACCCGTCTGTACTTCTAACGTACAAATTACATCTGAATCTGTTTACAAAAAGGATGCTCTAGTAGGGTTCTTTTCCGAAATTAATAGATGACTAACTCATCATCACTCTAGTCACCAAAGAAATGATCTTTGCTTTTTAAGTTCTTTGATAAAGCTTGCATGTCATAATGTTGTAAATACCTGTTTTCCTTAACATCATTCCAAGCTTTGAGTAACAAGCACATCGGGCTTAGAATTTTTTCCTTAACATTATTCCAAGCATTGAGTAACAAGTACATTGGGCTTAGAATTTTTTCCTTAACATTATTCCAAGCATTGAGTAACAAGTAAATCGGGCTTAGAATGTTTTCCTTAACTTCGTTTCAAGTATTGAGTAACAAGTACATCGGGCTTAGAATGTTTTCCTTAACATTGTTTTAAGTATTGAGTAACAAGTACATCGGGCTTAGAATGTTTTCCTTAACATCATTTCAAGTATTGAGTAACAAGTACATCAGGCTTAGAATGTCGATTTCCCAAAGTCCTACTCAATCCCCATTGTCATTTTTTACAAAAGTATTTACGATATTTGTGCTAGAAGCTATGGATTATGCTCTAAACCATTGACTATAAAATGAAAATTGGATTATATAGAATTTCAGTGAATTGCTTAAAAATAAACAAGATATTAATGCGAATATTGCTATATTTAACTATTCGAAAAAGTTAAAGATTCGCTGTGAAAAAAGTGGCTCAATTCAAGTTGCTCAGTCAAAATTAAAAAAAAAAATCAGATAATAAAAATTGCAAAGGAAAGAAGTATAAAATAAGTTCATAATACAAGAGATTTATCAAAATTTTAGTTCTTAAATGAGAATTAAAATTATCATTGCCTCTATGGAATCATGAACGTTGCCACCCTATAGTTCATAAAATTGTGAATGAAAAGTGCTTATTTCGTAAAAAACGAGTACTGTAGTAGAGTTTAAGATATACAATTTTAAAATAATACCAACAGTAATATGATATACAACTTATTATTTTATTAATTAGAAATTTCGCTTCATTTTGTCTAATTCTACATAAAATACAAAATGTATTAATATATTTATAATCAAAATTCAAATATGATGAATATCAAACTATAAAAATAATACAAAGAAGAAAATAATTTGATGATTTTATAACACATCAATGGTTATTTCAAAATTTACATTGACATGAAATAAATTAATATTAAATATCAGTTTCGTTTATTTGAATTCAGTAATCCAACAAAATATTATTAATTTTGGTCCATAATAAAAAGATAAAAGACGGCAGGACAAAAATATTTTAGAAGAAAAGTTATCGGAACTTGTGTAAATCTACGAAGGGATATTAGGCAGTTGTTATATACAATATCAAGGTCTGTTGATTATTTTGTCACAACTAAGTTTAATGTCACATTCAACAATTGTAGAAGATATTAATAAAATATTCATAATTATAACAATATAACTTATCATTACGCAAAAGTTAAAATTGAAGACTGATAATTCTAATTCATGAATAAGTAATAGATAGATCGGAGGTCAAAAGATTTACTGAAGCACAAAAATTATCCAAATTTATCAATAACATAATGGATAACACTAGAGTAGGATTTTGGACAATCATTGATGGTTGCATGAAAAACATGTAATGTTTTTGGTGGCAAAAAAGTGTAATGGCAATTATTAAAGAACTGTGGACAGATGACCATGGCTTCCAGTGGAAAATGTGCATTAGGCTTCTGGGGAAAAATTGCGATTTGGCGAAGTAATGATGTGTGTTGTTTTTTAATGATAATTACTATTTACTTATTCATACAAAACTTTGTTATGTATCAGTAAATGAATTTGATTACATCACTAGGCTAAAAACAAATCGAATGAAGTGTAAAACATTTGAAAATTCTGTTTAGTTTTTTCGAGAGAAGTTTTCAAATATTTAATAATACTGAAATTGAAATTCCTTATAACTGTGTTACAATGTATTTCTGATCAAGAGTGCATTTAGGAATGTAGTAAACGTGTTTTCTGTAGTGGATGAAAGTAATATTTTGTAAATGTGAAAATATTAATGCATGTTATTATTTTTTTTAAAAAAAAATTACATTTTTATTATGTAAAAAGAAAAGGAGTTCCGATTGGTTGGTTGATTGGTGTCGTGTCCATGAGGAGAACTATAGAAGACCAAAAGTGTGCAGAACACAGTTGACTATTCCCCGAAATGAGCCAGAGATCTTAAAATGGCTGGGCATTCATGAGTCCAACTCCTCGGAGACAATGGCAACCATTTTGCCAAGCGGTTCCGATGCCGAACATATCTTTAAAACCCCAACGATTACGCATAAGAGAGAGAGAGCAACAACTTTAAAATGATGGAAATGACCATAAACCTTATTTGAAGCGAGCACTTGAATATTGCGTTTGTCCTGCAATAAGTAACTTTATCATAAGCTCAAATCAACATTAAATACGGTTGAAATTTATTACAAGTGTTCAATTAAAATTTTGAAAGAAACATATTCTATCCTTTAAGTTATCCGGTGATAAACCTCCTCATATTCCATTACATGTTGCTATTCTCAATTGGTCACTGAATTAAAATTCAACAGACAAACAGAAGAAGGATTTTATACAGATATAATTAAAATAGTCATAACTATAACCATAGAGGTTGCTAATAAGATATAATACATTATATGTTGAATTTATAGGATATCATCAACTCATGCGCCCTGCTATGGTTTCATACACCACCAATAGATAAAATAAGTTATTTAATTTCGCATACATAAAAGTCACAATAGAAAAGAATTAGACCTCAAAAATACTTTTTCCATTTCTTTTTGTTTACTAACTCTTTTTATTGAGGAAGGAATTAAATTGCAGTCATGTTCGGATTAAGTGCGTTTCACAGGCAATTTTTAGACTTTCTTTTCAAATCTTGCTTACAAAAGTTAAGTCTGAATAATTATATTGTGTTATTACGTGTTTTGAATTTAAAGTGGCTGAGTTCTTTTGATTTCATTTTCAATAGCGCTTTATATCCGTTTGCTTAAAAAAAAAGCTTTTTTGACCCTCTTTTATAGAGACTTTCCGCTTAAATTGATAGCACAAAGAACCATCATTTTTTTGCTGTTCTTCCATATGCATATTATTCCAAGCGTCAGACTATCCCACATTTTGGCGTTATAACCTACTAATTGACAGGTTAATTAATCATCGGAGTTAATCAGTTTATTTAATTTTGACGCCAAACGTTCATTTTTCCCCGTCTCAGAAGGACTTGGATAAAGCACATAAGAAACTTTTTTTGCAAGCTTGCTGAAAATTATGAGAGATCAAAGAAAAAAGTTCCAAAAATGTTTTGTGTTTTTAAGCTAGTTTAGATTATGAGCTAATATTTATCTTTCAAAGCACAATATTCTTAATATTAGTTAGTACTTGAGAATTTTCTTTTACAATTATTTGTTCTTTAGTACTTTCGAACCGCATTTTGATTAATGAATAAATACTGTTAGTTTTTGTTAACGACGATTATTCTGATTTTTTTGGAATGGTAAAATATGTCAATGCATGTGATTATTTAAAGATATATTCTAGCTAGTCATAAAAATAACATCTTAAGTTCAGAATAAAAATTCACTGTTTCGAAAGTATTTCTATTTTGAGGTCTGTTGTACATTGCTAAAATCTTTAAGCTAACGAGTATCTCCATATATCTGCAATAGAACATAGCAGAGGAACTATTGCATAACATTGAATAACAAAAAAAGCGTTTTAATCTACTTTCAAGGCTGATAAAGTCGAAATTATCGTGAAATGGCTTGATAGCATCTCTGCTATACGACGTAATGATGAATTGATAAATTGAGTAAATGTTCCCTGCACTGCTAAAGGAAGTTTAGTTAGATTGCATAGAAATTCGTAGAAACTGAAAAACAAATTTTATGAATTACTGGTGAAAAACTAATGTGACTGCAACAGTATGGGTACCCTTCATGATAAATATTGCAGTACTGTTGAAGTACTGACATGATAGGTACAATTGAAACCCATGGAACAACTGTTGTTGATCAGGAAGAATTATATATAATTACTCAAATTCTGAGAATTGTTGCTTTTACAGATAACTAATGGTCTCTAAGATCAAAGCAAGTTAATGAAGATGTAAAAGTAAATGCCATTATTAAGTTATTAATAAATATCTAATAATTTTTAAATATTTCAATGAAACTCAGAGGAAATGTTGACATAATACCTATAAGCTTGACAAAAGTATTGGCATTTTTTAAGATATTAGAAAAAGAGATTTCATAACCTTACCGAAGTGTCAAAAACAAATATTTACTATTTAAAAAGAGCAATCTAAAGAGAAAAACCGATTTTGCTTTACAAGAATTAAGTATATTTATTATATGCAACATTAGTTGCTGGACACAATTGTTAATCTCATTAAGCTATTACAGCCATGATTTGCTTCAAGTTTATTGTATCAAACACTGTCGTGGTTACCAAGAGATAATAGTTTGATGCTTTATTTTTTAATGAGTCTATCATTAAATGATAATCTTTCAAAGGTGTTTCCTTAAGTGACCTTGTACAATTCTCCTAACAATAACTCGTAATTCTTGACATAATTGCCATCATTTGTAAATGATCATTGGTGATTTTTATAGCTATCGAACTATACACGTTTGAGATACACCATGTCCAATCATATTAACACCTCTCTATCGTAGTTCATTGTTACTAACCCTTGAGCTGACAGTGGTATTTTTTTTTCTTTTAAATTACGAGTTCTCAACACAAATTTAAACTACACTACTTACCAAACACTGTACGCATATTTTTTTATTAAATTCTATTAGATGAAATTTGTATTGCTAGTAATTGTAACAGGTATTTTGACCTACTGCGAAATAAAATTTTTCATTATAATTTTGAAAACTTATGTATGGATAATCATACGAATAAATTTTTTGTACTTTTCTTAAGAGAAGCAAATTTAAAAACTATTGTCTTATCAAAAATACTGCATTCACTAATATTAAAAAAGCAAATAAATAATAAAATTAACAAGATATGATTAATAACCAGTTAGTTCATATTTAGTGTTAATATGTTGCTAAGCGGATGTTACTTAAAACTCCAATAAGAGAATTAAAGCACTGCAATTGGAATTACGTCTTCTGCAATTAGTAGAAAAATGCTTACTTGAGAATCAGACTGCAAAATTCAGCTGAAGTAATTGAAATATTTGGAGTAGTCAATTTATTACAATAACATCCATTTTGGTGACAGGCTTAGCTTTATTTATTGAAAAATTGCAATAGAGAGCTATTAAATTAGTGGTAGGCTCTAAATCAAAGAACTTAAATATATCTTTATGGAATTCACAGATTTTAGGAATAAGATCAAATCTGTGATACACACAAAATTAAAATATTCAATTAAGGCTTCCACAATCGTCACGTTTAGAGTCAATACCTGATATTTGATGTTAAGATTGACTAATTTCCGTTTTTGTTTTCACTGGATGATTGAATCGACGTCTACCACATATAGATATTTTTCCAGAACAAGTGTGTGAGAGATCCATCTATTTAATGCTATATATTTCATGTCAAATAATTTAACGCTTGAAGTGAATGCCTCAATCTGTCCTTGATAAGTCATTTACAGATGAATCCATGTTTATTTTCTAAACTGATAGAAACCATTATTTAATTTGAAAAAAAACACAAAAACACATAATCAACTATACAGATTCATATATCTATCAAGATACGAAGAATTCATATCTGCGTTTGGAATAGTATTTCGTTAGTTCAAACTGCAAGCTTTTTCACATTGAACAAAAACATCCACGTCTAAAGGGCGTCTTTGACGTGTATGTTCCCCTCATGGAAGTACAGTGGATGATTATTTCCAGTAGCAGGGTAGTGCCATTAGAGCTCTCAAAATTCACATCATATTTGACTATTTTCAGCCACAAAATAAACTAATAAAGATGTTGGATACCGTTGATTAATCCCATGGAGTTTATTATCGAACTCTCAATTACTAGATATAAATCGAATAGAAATTAATCGTAATTTGAGAGCACACATATTTGCAAGCAATCCTTTTTATTAAATCACTCTCTCAACAAAATTGGAAAATCAACTCCTTTTACTTACAATTAAACTTACGGACTTCATACTTAATGATATACATTTATAAAATGTAAATTATGTCTAGAAGGGATGACACTTAATATTAAAAACATTTTTCTAATTTCAATCTAACGCATCGATTCGAAAAAGTATTAATTTCTAAAATTTAATAGTTGTATTATTATTTTCTTTTATAATTTATGATATGTCGTAATTTGTGTGGTTTATTTTTATTAATTTTCAAACTATAAATTTTGAATTTTGTTGAACTAAATCACTTAACATCAATTATTAATTTTCAAATAATGCCGAATTTTTAAAATTTTCTTAACACTAGCGAACTTTTACAATTCATCGTGTCTACGATATATGCCAGAATAATTTTTATAATATTAAACGTTTTTTTGTCATTGAGATACCTGATGAGTTCATTGAATAAATTATTTCCAAAACCTATCCACACTTAACAAATATTCCAGAATTTTTACAGAAACGCAAAATTGTGCAAAATATTCCCCATTGCTGCTTAAAAAAGCTTCAAGAGACGTAAAAAAGTCGAAAAAGAGGCAAGCACGTTTAGCTGTCGCTGCTAATGACTTAATAAACAGCAGACAATATGGCGGGTTATTGTTAGAATTTCTTTTTCTTTGTAAGTGGAAAATGTTTCTTTCCTCGAGAACTTTAGAAAGTCACACTCATTTGCTACTACGTGGTTCTGATTTATTAAAAATAAGCTCATTTTTTGTATAAATTTTCCTTTAATGTATTACAGAGAATTTTTAATTACGTTATCAAGTTTTTATTAATAAAAATAAAGAATATACGAAAAACCAAAAGATTAGTTTTAAAGTAAATAAGTTGAATGTTTATATAGAGTTAAAAGAAATGAATTTAAGGTTATCTCTCTCTCTATCTCTGTATATATATATATATATATATATATATATATATATATATATATATATATATATATATATATATATATATATATATATATATATATATATATATATATATATATATATATGTATATATATATATATATATATATATATATATATATATATATACATACATATATATATATATATATATATATATATATATATATATATATATATATATATATATATATATATATATATATATATATATATATATATATATATATATATATATATATATATTTGGATATATTCGTTAGAGTCTGATAGCAACGGTTGCCTAATTGGTTAGGTCATTCTAGCTCGCTATCAGAAGGTAGTGAATTCGAGTCCTGTCTCAATCAAAAATCCATCCTGTTCGCTAATGATGGCTGGGACATGTAAGATATGTCATGGTATCAATGTTCTCCTAGGGAAATAATACCTCTGGGGGTTCTAGATTAAGACTGGGGGTTTTCTGATTGATTCCTGCTTCTACATTACGAAGACCCACTCGCTTGCAATGCTTTGTCGACTTGAGGCCAAAGTCAGATATCAAACTTTGGTGCCTCTCGATTTTGAATCTCCCGAAGTTGCACCTCACACTCCTCACCATGAGCCGCACGGGCTCATGGGACTTGATCATCATAAGATAACAATAGAATTATGACGATAAGATAACAATAGAATCTGAATATAAATTCTGCCTTAATTTTTCGACTGGAATTCAACTTTTCAAGTGTTTGATAGTGATTTAAACATTTGTTCGTTGGAAAACCTCAACAATATTATGCATATTTAGATTGACATGGGTAGTAAAATTAACAATTCCTAAAATTCTTTACATAACAGTTATTTAAAAATTAACACAAATTGTAATGATTTTCGGGCTTCGATAGTAAGGAAAGATTCTGTCTTTGAAAAAGGTTCTCTTTTCAGTTATGATATGTGGATTTTGCCCTTTTTAAAACTGTGTTATTAGAAATCCTACACATATTAATTTCCAACAGAAGATTTATATAAATTCTTAACACACATAATTCAACGGCCGTAGTATTATGTACAACGAAAGGAAGAACATAAAATCGACACATTTAATTACAGGAAAATAGTATATAAATACTATTAATTAAGATTAGAATATTAATTATAAAGATATAAAGAAATTATAAGAAGAAAGATTATCTTAAATTAAATTAATTTTCTAGAAGAAAGCGAATATGAAATTTATCACAAAACTTGGTTTTATATAAACTATAAAAAATACTAACATTTTGCTAGGTAAAGCAAAGCAATTTATGAGTCTTCAGAACATTGTCAGTTCAGGATCAAATTTGATAATAAATGCCATAAAAATCTAAAGATGAAATAATCTATAATTCCACGCCTGCAACAGTTTCACAGACAATATGATATAGAGAAACAGAGACACTTTGGAATACTCGGTATTCATATTCATACAAGTAATTAAAGAACAGATATTGAGGTTAAAAGAAAGCAGCTAGAGTTAAATCAATAATAAAGTTAAATGGCAAATTGTCTCAAACTTTTAAGGCTTCAACTAAAATATTTCGTAAATTTCATTTATACTATTTTAATTTTAATAATTTTAAACCAACATACCTTTTGACAAGAAATACCAGTAGTATCAAAAAGTTATATGAATTTTATTATTTCACATATTAGTAAACTTCAAATATCTCTTTATAGTAACCTGGTATCTTATCACCGGTAACTGATTAAAACAAACATTCGAGCATATTTAGCGATAGTTGCATGAGACTGGATTATTCTGCGTTATTAAGCGTGGTAAAGACAGACATTTTGCTGAATTCTTGTATTGAAGTTATATTGCTAGTGAAGTGGACTTATATAATTATATTGTTTTGTAGAAGATTCTTGTTCTTTAGAATAGTAAATTTGTTTCTGATCTTATTGCTAAAGACAAAGTATATGTATCTGATCTCAGTATGAGCATAATCGATTGAGATATCAGAATTATGAGTTAGACAGTTAACGATTACAGTTAACCGTTAACAGTTAACCTCACTTCTCTATCTAGGTAACTCTATTCATTCGATGTGATATTGCCAAAAAAAACATTTTTTGTATGTATATAAAATAATTTTATTTCAATTAATACTTAATATAGATTTTATCTACCTATTTTCACGCATAAATCTGCTTATACTTGAATTTAAATTTAACTGATTAATACCTGTATCGAAACTTTAAAGTATAAAAAACATTTCTGTCAATATATTTTCAAATATTGAGCAATTCATTGATATTTTTTATCTACTACACAATGGCAATTCATTTTTGATTAAGCTCATGTTTTCCAAATGTAAGTAAGTCGAAAAATTCTGATTAAATGATTGCGATTTTCATTCAAATATAACGCTCATTATTTTCATCACAAAATAATTATTATTTTCATTTACATTACATGTAATCTTTGTGACATTGGGATGAAATTATAATTTTGTGGGTTGAAGACTAATAAACCGGGTATGAATAATACGCTTTGTATTTAAGACAATATATTATTAAGAGTCTTGATAAATCAATGTTTTACGAAGTGTGTTATTGTAATTTATAATTATTTTTTTAAATAACGGCAGGCACTAGGTGACTAACCCTTCCCTACAAGAAAGCAAGAAACTGCTACTCATTTGTCGGTACCCAGTGGGCACATGTGAACCAAGTCACGTAGGTGAGTAGCATTACCCACACCATACCACCACAAACCCGTTTAAAGAGTTGGCCACATTCATACATCATCTCGGAAGAAAGGACAGAGAAACACAGAAGGAAATAAACATCCATGCCCGAACCGGGATTCGAACCCGGGACTCACAGCTCAAGAGTCAGGAATGCTAACCATTCAGTCATTGGTCGGCTTATTGTAATTTATTAATATTACTAAATTTTTCAAAATTTCATTAACGTTATTAAAAATTTTAAAATCGGATGACAACAATTGCAGTTTCTAAAATTTACTTGGCTAATAAAAATTTGGCGTCAAATGTAAAAAAATAAATGCAATTACTTTTGCAAAATGGTGTAAAAATAACATTGGATTTTGCAATACACAGAAACAACCTAAAAATGTTCATATAAAATAATTTCCTTTTATAAGTACTCTATATAAAGAAATTCCTAATGTATATACTAAACATTTCTTGTGTCTATAATAAATGACCTCGCTATCGAATTTAATATATATTAAAAGGGAAATACAAAAAAACGTTATTTCACAATTTTGCAAAAATTATATCATATAATGAAGTTTTAGTGTACTAAAGGAACTATATTATCATTTACTTCTTACTGTATCAAAATGCAAAATTTGATTCAAGCATCTTAAATTTTATAACTGAAACATATTGACTAAAATATTAATCCCTATTTGGATGAGGTATATCATTCACATAAATATCATTATTTTCTCGCCAAATTTAATGATTATTTATATTCAACTACTCCTACATTACAAATTTTACTACAAATTGAAGTTATTGCTTAATAAGAAAAAATAAAACGTGTTTCACAAACCCTCTAACCACTTATCCACGAAAACTTTTCTTCTTCCTTTTTGATTGATTTATCACTTAACCACGTTGCCATTATCTTGTTCTAACCTTTTTTCCCTCCATCACAACTGCTCCTTGTTAGAAAAACCTTCTTTTTCCCCTTCTGCTTTCAATTTTTTCCCCGAGTCTTAACACTTTTTTCCCCACCTTGCTGGTAAGGGTGTCGTAAAAGATGTTTCTCTGAGAAAAATGTTCTTTTCCTTGCCTTTGCTTCGTGCCTCGGCAACTGCCTTCTAACTAGGTGTCTAAAAGTAGATTTATTACTGCTTATAAATAGCTCTTAAAAAGGCGAAAAAAATTAAGGAGAGAGATTGAAATTAATGCTATCCAAAACTATGTTTTCAGATGGGGAAAAACCATGATTCATATTTCAAAGTCATCAGTCTGCATAGGGAAAGGCAAGAAGGAGGATGTATTACATTATCGATTAAGACGTCAGCAGAAAAAAAATTAAATAGAAATAAAAAAAACAGTAATAAAAATTATTTCATATATAGACGACATAAGCATGGGCAAAAGATGGTATAATAGTTTGGATGTTCAAGATGATTGACATGAAAATTTTATTGCACTTAAAAATTTTTTAACATTTTTATTCTATTATTTCCATCCAAGTTATTTTGCACAAAATAATAGAAGCTATATGTTTTTTATGAAAATATTATCCAAAATAAATAATCTTGTTATAATGACCAATAACTATGCTAATAAATAATTAGAAACGACAGTCAAAAAAAATCTTTGTAATTATAGATGGCAACAGCATTGAAGATTTCAGCTTAAGGCATAAGTTTCCATGATGATAGAAGAAAATTTTATTGGCATGAAAAAAGTTCGAAATATTACTTAAAATTTCCAAATATTTTATATTGATGCAAGTTCTTTTGCACATTGTAGGAACTATTTTTAAAAAATATTATCAAATGTAATCCAAATATAAATAATTTTATTAATATAGCAAATTTTATTCATGAACAATTCTAATAAATAATTGAAAATGGCAATTGTAAGATTTATATCTTTATAGATGGAATAAGATTATGTAATTTCAAACTTATGGCATAATTTGAGAATAAAATATCATTAGTATGGAAAAATTTTAATAATGTCCAATTTCACCACAACACAAGCTCTTTTTATACAATATTAAAGCTATTCATATGTTCTTTATAAAAATATTTTTCAGATGTAATTAATTATGTTTATTAGACAACTTAAGGAAAAGAAAATTAATTAATAATGCGTTAATCGAGAAATATAAAACCATAATTATATAGGAAATATCTCAAAATATTCAAAATAAAAATTAAATGGGAAAAAAATTCCTTCCATTTGTCATTTTAATTCCATAGAAATTAATATGTGTGTTTATTTATGTTATTATTATTACTTATGACATTTGGACAAGCCAAGCTCGCTATGCCGTTGGCTATGCGAATTTAAGTCAGTAGGGTGCGTCTTTCATTTAACCAGAGCATCACGAAGGTGTAAGTAATACTTTGCTTTAAACTCCTTCAATAGATGGCGCCACCAGAGGATCCACTCCCTCAATTTTGACATTGCTGGGGGGGGAGGAAATTTTCTCCAGACCATGAAACCCATGGTAACGGCTCAACGACGGACCACAAGACTTTCGATTCCACAGATTTAACGAGCACGTATATAGCAGTGTTAATATATAATCACATAAATACATTGTAACCATTCTATTTATTACTTTAATTGAAGTAATCAATCATTAAGGTTATCATTAGTGTTAAGTTTTTCTTAACTGAATTTGATATTTTTGAAGAAAAAGGATCAGATGAAAGTTAAGATATGATAATAAAAGAATATTATTGATATAACGATAGAATATGGCCTGAAAACAATAAAATATGTTAAAGTAAAGATAATCATTTGATGTAATTATGACATACTATCGGAAATTCAAAGCATACAATATTTTTCTTAAAAATAATCACTAAAATTCAAATTTTAGTGACAATAGAAATAAAAAAATATTATTGTTTAAAAATCAATATAGAAAATATTAAAATACTTTTTGTTGCATAAAACTTATGTTGTTAGAAAAGGGCTTACAGTTGTCAAATTTTAATGTATTTTTTCTTAATTATTTTGAACTTATTGCGCGCACGCGCGAACAGTAAAATTCGACACGAAACTTAATATTTTAATATCTGGCCAGCCATTAATTAAAAGATTAAGTTCACAAATTTTCGTCATTTTTTCCAAATTTTTATCACGTGAAGATAAAAAATTTCAGCCCTTTTATTTTCACTAAAACATTTGATATTGTTATTTATAAATTTGTTTATGACATATAGTTGATAGACATGTTTATGACATGTAGTTGATTGATAAATTGCATATTAACAACAATAGAAAACTGATAATATGTAAATTATGTTAAAATTTTAAACATGAAACCACATATTATCAACTATGTGTTGATATTATGTGGTTTCATCTCAGAATTACAATATTTTCTAATATTTTTAAACATAGCATAAAAAAATAAAAGACTTTGCAACTATATTTTATTTCGATTTACAATAAAACTCAAATTACAGTATTATAGAGGAAAAATAACCACAACTGTATTATTAAAAAATGATAACATTGAATGACGTTTATTTAAATTAATATTTCTAATGATTTCAAAAGTTTCTAAATGTTTTCAATAGTTTTATGGGTTTCTTTAAATATTTTGTAAAAGATCAAGTCACAAAAAATGAAAAAAATATTTTATGATCTGCCTTGAAATTTAGTTTTTTAGAGGAATTCATTCAAAATAAAAATTAAAGTCACTGAAAAAATTTTGTCAGATAAAATTTATATTTATGATCTTTTCTTAAACGGGTACTTAATGTGAAATAAAAAGTTCTGCATATCAATAATTTTTAATTATGTCTGTCAAACTAGGATATTAGGAGAATTTCAAGAGGGGAAAGGAACCAATTGCAAAGGAAAAGAAACATCTACAAATGAAAAGTAATAATTTACCTTATATTTACATTACCATTTTCTTTATTTATCAAACAAAATAATGCTATTAGTGTTCTTTTAAGAACAGTAAAATGATTAGATTGAAATATAAGCAATTAAATAAATTAGATGATGTTTATTTAGAGTCGCAATACTCTCAAACAGCTCGAATGTTTTTCTGCAGTCGATGATTATCAGATTTGCTTAACTCATTTACGACTTCAAGCGAACTTTTTTCAATTATTTAGTTAAGAGAAAAAAGATTCGATTTCGATTAAAATGAAATCATCGATACTTTTTTTAATTATTTTTAATTCTTCAAAATAAATTACGTTTTAAGAAGTAAACGAATATAAATTGATTCCGTTTGAGTGGAATTCTACATGGTAATTGTAAGAAGAAGAGAGTAGATATACAAATACACTCCAATTTCTTAATTTGACATGATCAACAACAGCGCCATATTGAAAAGTCTCTTTGATTCCAGGATTCGAATCGAGAACCATCACTTTAAAAGATAAAATGTTACTATTATGTCGTACGGATAGCATAACAGATGTTGTGAGTGAATATCTTACTAATGCAATGATAAGTTGGCTTATAAAAGATATGGGTAATGTTCTGTTTTTTATTTTGTTGAACAATTCGAAACTAATCGAGGAAAAAATACTTATTCGTTATTTTTTTTAACTATACATAAGTAAAATAATTTTCAAAAGGCTTACTTTTAAATAATATTTTAAATAAAATTTCAAAAAGAATATTCATTGAGTATTCCAAAAACCGAATATTTTAGCAAATACGACCATTTGTATTTGGAAACTATCAATATGACCCAATTTGAAGAGCACAACTACAAAAATTTTGATATCGTAAGTCACAAAAATCTTCAAATTTATATTAATTAGACAAACATTGCATATTGTTTAGTATGTTTATTATAATCAACGACACACACAAATAATTTACAAGAAAGTTTCTGAATACGTGAGAGAATCATAATATAAAAATATTTTTGTACACAAAAGGGATGAAAACAAAACGTTCTTATTATTTTTACTTTTTTGGTGAAATATTCACCAGAGAGAATTTGCATTAGTTCTGAGAAAATAAATGATTTCATCTACTATAAGAGAGATGAATGGGAATCTAAATTAGCATATAATTATTAATTAGTATAAGCTAATTTATAACATAGCAAGACGTAACAATACGTCATCTTGGCAACATTTTTCGTCACAAAAAAAATTCATAATTTAGCATTCTGGATTATATGGCATTTCTGCTGATTTGAGCATCATGGTTAAATAATGGTATACATTCCAATGATTTTTACCATTATCACAAAAATATAAATTTAAATAAAAACTAATTTTGTATTAATAATTATACCAATATTGCAAGTTTTATTGTAAAATTAAATTTGATTACATCATTTGATTTTCTAATTTCTTTAAATTGTTAATTGTGCATACTTAGTACATTTACGTTATGATAAAAATAACTTTCCAGTTCTTTATTAAAATTCATGCATTTTAAAGTCATATTAAAACCAAGAGCATTAAAATTATATATATATATATATATATATATATATATATATATATATATATATATATATATATATATATATATATATATATATATATATATATATATATATATATATATATATATATATATATATATATATATATATATATATATATATAACCTTAAATAATTATGATTGATTTACTTTCAGAAGAAAACTAAATAACATACAATCACTTTCATTGTTACAGACTTTTGGTATACAATATCTAAAATGCAAATAATCATTCAAAAATTTTTTTTAAATATCTAGCCAACATATAGAGTTATTGAACTAAAAATCCTAAACAAAGATAAATAGATGTTACATTGCAAATTTTTAATAAATTTCAAGGGTTAATATTTTTAGTTGTACATTATCACCCTTCTCAAAAATATAGAAATTATCTACGAAAATACAAATATGTTCTTAGATGAAATAAAAATGCATATTATGAATATAAAAATGATTACTTTTTGTATTTATAATATGCATTATGTATGTAAGCCAAAATACGACTATGACATATAACGCTCTTACTTTGCTCGGAAAATATAAACAGAAAAGTAAAAACTAGCAAATAATATTATGTTAAGAAAATGATCAAAGCAGCTTCTAGCTCATATCGGAATATAAATATTAGCGTCTTTACTTATATCTAAATGTTATCTAGACCAAATATAATGAAAAAAAGTTTCCTCTAAATCTAAATTTCACGTATGCAAAATATTTTCCTTTCCGAAAATAACCATCCAATTTCCCTTAAAACTTTAACCAAGTTTTTAAAATTTAGGAGTCTAAATTCCATTAACCACTAAGTACGGCTGAGATGTGAAAAATATTGCACTGCATATCTGGTAAGAGAAAAACGTGACATTTCTGTAGTAGAAATAGAACATTTCTTTTGATAAAATCCTTCGCATTGAAATAAAAACATAGAATCATCGTAGAGAGCGTAATATGTCTTACGTGATACTCGAGCAAGCATCCAGATGTTTTACATTTTTTATTGAAATATTGAATTTTAGTTATGTATTTTTTAGTAGTTGGATTTAAAGGTATTTAATAACTCATCTTAAAAGGTCACTATGTTCCAATGTAGAAATGGCCAGTTGCCAAGAATTCGAATTTAATTTCGAGATTAAATTTTGGCATTTTTTGATGGATCAGAGGAGAAGTTCGAATTTAATTCTATAAAGAAAAATGTGATGGAAGACTAAACTAAATGGAATAAATGTTTTTTGTTGTCTAGTAAAGTATTTTGTTTTTGTAAAGTGTCTAAATATTTTACTAAAGTAAAGCAGTTTATTAAAAATGTATTGTATTCCCGTGGATATGTAGTTGTAACAATGGAAATAATATTAACATATCAAAAAATCATTTCCTTCTATTCTTTATTCTTATAAATCAGTTTGAATCTTGTGCATGGGAGATCTCAAATTCAATTTTAGCAGCTACTAAGCAATTGGGAGATGAATATTGTGTTTCTGAATCCAGTATGCATATATATCAGGGTGGGCTTTGCGACAAGTCCCCCAAACCCATATACAGTGGAGGCTAAAATGCTTTAGCCTTCAACTATTAGGCTACCATTTACGCTAACATTCTTTATTCTTTCTTATTCAGTAGAAGAGATATTCAGTATATGATAATTTTGATTCGTATACTGAGAAATTCATACTTAGCCCTGTTTATGATTTAGGAAGTAATTGTATAAAACTATCATGCAAACTAAATTCGATTGCTTTAATAATACAATCAGTTTTGTATAAAATGATTTTTATTATATTGTATTCTGCGTAGATTTCTACTTTAGCGATTGAAGAGAGAAATGGAGAAGGTATTTGGATATCCTAAAATATCTTATTTCTTTCTTTTAAAAGCTTTTGTTCTATTTAAAAAATATTTTTAAAGGCACTTAATGGTGTTTTACAATTTTTACAGCATTATTTTAAAAATATGTTTTTGAACTCTGTTTCTTTCTGTTAGAGTTATGAAGAGAAATCGAGAAAGTATATTTGGATATTTCAAAATCTCTTTTTTTTCTTTCGTTAAAAGTGTTTGATACACATGTTAAAACATTTCTAGTAAATAAAGAAAATTGATATTTTTGTGATCTAAGTAACTGGAATTTTTTTAATACCCCATCATTTAAACATTCAATTTAAATTGAAATTTCTGTTCAATTTTTGCAAATTTCTCCTTTTTTATCTACCATAGTTATATGCCATAATTTTATCTTTGTTAAAAGCAAATTTATATTAGATTAAAGATCTCTGCATCGTGTATTATAGTTTTTTTTAGATTGTATTATGCTGTAATAGTAGTTAGTTTTTCTCTCTCCAACGTAGTGGACGGTTAGGTTCAAATCTCAGAAGAATAGCATTAATTTTGCTTATAATTGGTTTACTTCGATTTTATTAAATTAAAAATCAAATAATGGTCTTCTAGTGGTATAAGTATGATACATCCCTCCAAGAGATTTCTCGCCAAATCAGGCGTCTTTTGTTGTGATTATATAGTTACAAATTTCAATGTTTGTTGCTTTTTGGTTGCCAGGTTTGCTTTTTACTCGTATTTTATGTTATTTTTGTGTTATTTAAGTTTTTTAAGTGGCAACAGCATCTGAATTCCATGGTAACGAAAAAAAAGTTGCAAAGGTCGCCAGTTAGGGGTATGTATCCTACTAGTACTTTAATATGTTCATTTCTAGCAAAATGCTTAATTTTAGCAATTATAATTCCATTTACCAGTAATGTGCATCAGTACTAAGAACAATTACCATTAATACACCTAAACATTAATTATAACCTATTGGTAGGAAAATGGTCTTTATAACAGAAAGTGCCCTGAGATCTATCCAAGCCATTGTTGAACTGTGGAATAATGATGTCGACTGCATGTATGTTTGGATGGGCAATTAAGAGTTTTTGAAGTTTTTTCCTTTCCACGATCTGTATGAAAATGATTGAAGAAAGGCAAAAAATATCTGAAATTTTACTAGAAAGTAGTAATGCATGGTATAGATTAAAAACCTTTGGTTATTAAGCTTATCGTAGTTAAGTTTATGTAAATTATAACCCTAAATAGCAATTTCTACATAATCCAAAATGCATGAGCAGTTGCAAAGTTGATGTGAAATCAATTTAATACTTCCTGTAACAAGTTAGTGGAAGTCGTTGGATTACTGTCACATCATAAGCTTATGAATATGAAATTCTTTATTCCTCATTAATTGAAAATAATGTAAGAGGTACTAATCAGATATTTTATAACTTGTAACTAAGCAGTTGAGAACAACTTCAAATTGATACATTTTTGCATCACAAAATAATGAATATTAGTTTAAATATTGCCGACCGATTGGCTGAGTGGTTAGCGTTCCTGACTCCTGAGCTGTTGGTCCCGGGTTCGAATCCCGGTTTGGGCATGGATGTTTCTTTCCTTCTCTGTTCTCTCTGTCCTTTCTTCTGTTATGATGTATGAATGTGGCCCATCCTATAAACAGGTTTGTTGTGGTATGGCGCGAGTAACGCTACTCGTCTCCGTGACTTGGTTCACAGGTGCTCGTTGAGTAAAGATAAATGAGTAGCAGTTTCTGGCCTTGTTGTTGCATAGGGTTCAGTCACCCTTGCGTGCCCGCCATTGGATAAAAAAAAGTTTAAATATTTAATTTTAGCGTTTCTCAAAATCTTGTAACCATACTTAAATTTTTATATGTGTCAACACGGGTCTTCATCTTTATTTTAAAACTCAACAAATTTCGAATGCATCATTGGGGTAAATACTTAAATGCGTACATTCTGCTGTTTTTAAAGGTACTAATAAATATTGAGAAACTTTTTGTTTTGCATGTATTTTCTTTGTTTTTCTCTCTCATTTTTTTTTGGAAATATACTGAGATAAATACATATATGAGTGTACAATCTCTACATTTCTGGTTTGCATATTTGGGTATATATATGCATCCAAGTATGCACTCATACAAAAAAATAAAAATAAAAATATATAAAATAACAGATAGTGTAAAGTGACAGTAAGTGAAATTTATATAAGTTTTTTTCTTAAAAACATTGCCAGCTTCACAGGAAGAACTTTTTCAGACATGTTAAAACGAAAATGTCATTTTTCGCCGCACTCCTGTGAGGACTTTTCATAGAAAAGTCGAGAACAAATTACGTTTAACACACACAGTCACAAAGTTCCAATTTCGAGCGCTTTGTCGAAAAGAGATTCTGTTGCCAGGGGGCTCTGCGAGGAATAAAAAAACTATTTCTCCCCGGGAAATTCCAAACACGTTTCGTTGTCGGTGCTGTCACAATCTTCTGGTAGAATCCCCGCTGGGAGAAGTTCTTAAAGAGAAATATCATTTTTCTTGGCTCGATAGGCGAGCAAAATATTACAGAATTGTGTCCTAATTTAAAGGGCGACTGGCGTCCACTACGCTGCACGCTGCTCTATTCCTCCAGCAATTTATTCTTCTTGGCGAAATTTATAATCGACGGATCGAGCTAAGGCATGGGGAATGCCTACCATTTCGTGTTATTTATTTTGACCACGAAGTGAGAAAAACTTTAATGCAACGGCAAATTTCAAATATTGCAGAGTTTTGAGGACTTACTTTATGTATCAGCTTAAGGCCATTCAAAGAAATCCAGTAAATACGAGCTTGTTGATATCATGGAAAGATATTATTTTGATTTTAGATATTTCTGTAGGAATGATAAGCAATTTGACAGTAATAAGATCAAGAAACTTTTCCAATAGAATAGAATATTTGATTTAGAATATTTATTTGAACTTAAATCCTTATTTTCCAGTTTGAAACTAATTAACGTTTCTTAGTAATAAATTTTGTGTTTTGAAAAATTAAATATGCGTTGTGAATGATCCCATATTTAGTTACTATAGATAATATAAATAATTGGTAATGGGTTGAATTCAAAAATCTTGCATTCTTCCCGTATAAAAAGCAAATATTGAACAGATGTAGCTAACCAGTAAAAGTTAGAGGTAGATAAAGCATGAATCTCTTGATACATGCTAACGGAATTAGCTTCCAATAAATAATTTGCATTGATGCTCTTCTTTAAAAAAGAGCGAAGAGCAAAGAAAACTGTTTCCTGTCAATAGACAATGTTTCGTGTTGCTTCTTCAAATAAGGGTTAATAGTAATTTTTGCACTGTATCTGTAGATCGATGTTGAAGGGCCATCATTGGTTGATTTGTCTCTCAACGATTATCGCTTTTTCAAGAAGATAAGTTAAACCAGGATTTACAGTTTAAAGTGGATTCCAAACCACCACAAGCATGCAAGTTCTTAGGTGGGAGGAAAATCACGAACTATTGTGCTGAAGGTTACAGCGCTTACTACTCGGCTGTCCTCATTGTAAACGACAGTTTTATTGAGTTTTTGCCACAGACATCATGCCACTCTATCCAGAATTCGACTTTTTATTAATGGTATAACTGAACTTTTCGGAATGGATAGGCATGAGTTTGATTACAAACACTATTGAACAATAGAATATTTTGTGCTTGCTCATTTGCCAGAGTGATTGCATAGGAGGTTTTGATTTCCATATTTGCAACATGTGAATATGGACTACTATCTATGCATACATACACAGTGGTGCAGGCGAGCCCCGGACTGTATGTTTAGGTTAACGGGCTTAGAATACTCTCCTACCACCAAGTGCCTCGTAATTTAGAACCACTGTCAGGTGACGAGGTCAGAGCTGGTACCTTCCTCTCCACATCCACGACACACCAACGGAAGGACGTTTTAAGTCACATATTAACGTGGACACGTCCCCAACCCACGGAGTGATAGCCACCCAGTGAGGATGTTGTCACCCTCCCAATCAATGACCACGGAAAATGATGCTTCTCTAAACAGAAAACGGCTACAGAGCCACTGGAGTTCAATTACTATGATCCATAAAAACCTTGAAGACATCATAACTCGATTAGTGTTAAGAAATTTTACAACAAACAAACTGATTACGTACCGTTAAGCTTTTCACAACGCAGTACAAAAAAATTTCTTCTGGACTAGACTTATTGTGTAAGATCAATCCGTCATTGTTGAATAATGGTGAAAAAAGAGGGTTAATTTACTTTTTCCGTGCAAATCTTTTAGGATAAGTTCTAGGGAGCTTACCAAATTCGTCCCTTGTAATGCTTGCATATGGCTCATCTGTGAAAAGTCTTGATGGAAGATATATGTCAAGGAGGTATTATAAATGTATTTGTGAGTAGCATATGGCAACAGCACCTTAATGCGATATATCTCTCTGTGATATCGAAAAAAAAACCATATCACCGTGCCAATACTTAGTTTTCTTTAATAAATTTAATTTTGAAATTTAGAAATATTTTTAAAACGCAAATATTTTTTGGTGCATTTAATCAGAATGATTTGAATTATTTCTTTATCATGGTCGTTTAGTAGTTTATATAAAAGTTTCTATATATTTTCAAATTAAAAAGTACTATGCAGAATTAATTTTTGGTTTTCTTACCCCAGTACAGTTTTAGGTTAATTACTTATGATAAAATCTAATTACAGAGAAGGTTGATTACCATTTGGATTCTCAAATGAAAAGTTTAACTAAATCTGAGAACAAGTATAATAGTCAAATATTATATCTTTTAAACAACGTAAAATATTAGCAGGAAAAGATTTTATTTTACTTTTTGAATAAATATTGTAATGGTTTTCAAATTATATTATTATAGAATTTTGCGAACAAGAAATTTCTTTCTAACTACTCATATTAATGCTAATAAAATAATAGGTTTTTAAAAAATATTTTTAAAGTGAATCAGCAACTTTACTCAAGTCAATCAGTAGGGTAATAATAATTCAAATATACATACATACTCATGTATGTGTGTATATATATATATGTATGTATACGTATATGGTATATATATATATATTATGGTATATATATATATATATATATATATATATATATATATATATATATATATATATATATATATATATATATATATATATATATATATATATATATATATATATATATATATATATATATATATATATATATATATATATATATATATATACAATAAAATTATAATCTATTTGCATTATAGTTATGCTATGAAAATATTTTAATTAAAAAAGCTAAATATATAAGAAAAAAGCATGTTTTACTTTAATATGAAAATTCCTGTTAATTCTTAACTTTTAAAATTTAATTCTCGACATTTCCAGTTTAATCAGCTTAACAGATAAATTAAAATTTATATTTTCATCACAGATAAGAAATGAAAACAATTTGTAAAATAAAATTGCACATGCTATATTTTATAATCATTCGCATTTTTTTAACTAACTGCACAAATAAACTTCCCTCTCACCCATATAATGAATCCAATTTTAATAGTAAAGACAAAAACCAGGGAGAAAAAACAGTTTGCTGCTTATATTCTCAGAAATATATATATATATATATATATATATATATATATATATATATATATATTTTTTTTTTCCTATTAAAAAAATGAGATCCACAAGGATTACATTTCTTTATCTTATAATGAATGATGAAACATCAGTAGCGAACATTTTAATCCTGTTTTTCCTTACCCATGACATTGAGCTCCCTCTCGGCCTCCACAGACTGGAAGGACGGCGCCTCCGCCGAGACTTCGCAGCGGTAGGTCCCCGTGCTGTTCAGGTCCACACTCCGCAGAAACACTGACCTCTGTCCGGACTTCGACAGCTGCAAATGCCATTTAATTAATAAAGTCAGTTGTTTCGACAGCTGCTCAAGTTACAGATAAATTTATTGAGAGATGATACACTGACAAAAGATATTATGCACATATTTGGTAGAAAAATAACACACCCAAATCATAATTACATTTATGAAATTAATTTAAATTGTTTTAATGTATAAGATTTTAATATCTAAATTAATTTTCAGGTTAGCGTTTATTTTTTTTTTGATGAAATATTTGTAAAGTAGCTAAGAATTCTTATTTATTTATTTATATTGAAAATTATGGATATTACATACACTACAATAATTTGCAGATTAGCATTTAATTTTTTGACGAAATATTTGTAAAGTAACAAAGAATTCTTATTTTTTATATTGTATATAACATATATTTTAGTAATTATATAACATATATTTTAATAATTGATTTCCGTGAAGCTGTAGATACTAAGAAATGCGACATAAAATAAAATTCCCTACTATAATAGAAAAATTATTGTATTTGGAAATTCCTAATTTCCAAATACAATGATTTATGTGGAATAGTACTTTAATAATGCATGTAAGTAACACATATTTTTTAATATTGTTAACATGATAAAATTATAATTGCAATCACTAATTTTTGTAGTCGTCTTTTATAAAAAGTATACAAATAATATTTAAAAATTTAATTTTACTCTCAATAGATGCAAGAATCTTGGATTTATGAAAATAAATTAAGGTTTTACAGAAAGTTTTCAAATTATTTACGAGGGAAAAATTAATATTTTTAGGCTTTTAATAAATTTAGTATAGTAAATGTTTTTATTAAATACATGGGCACAGATGCCGTATAATCCAGATTGCTAAGTTCTGAATTTTTTGGCGATGAAGACATGTTGCCAAGATTGTGATTAGGCGAATTGTGAGTATTGTGAGTAGGCGATGACGTAAACACTAGAATTGCCAAAATAGAATTTTCTGCATATTTCTTATAGGTCTCCATCATTATGATGTAATAAACATAAGTTGCCACATACATAAGAAAATTTGCCGAAAAAATAACCTAACGCAGAATTTGGCATCATGCATTATACGACATCTGTGCCAATGCATGTTTATTTATCTAAAATGTTAAATTAAAAAATAAATAAATATTGAAGAAAAATACATTTAGACGTAAAAAATATAATATTCCGAATATAATTGATTAAAAATATTATATAACAATTACATTGCGCCAAAGATAGTAACGCAATATTGTGTTACAATGGATGATATAAATATACACTTTTTGTTACTTTTACTAATCAACAATTAAAAATTTGAATTTTTAAGCAATTTGACATCCCAGTTACAAAAAATATTAACTACAAAAGTCTTCTTAGTCTGTTGGTTATCATTGTCTGATAAGCTTAATCATATTTGTGATATTCATTCTCTCTTTCACACATCATATCGATACAATTACCTCTAAAAATAAAAACATTTCTTTTGATTGTTTAACGTTTTGACACATTCAACTAAATTATTTACGAATTCCAGTGTCTTCAAAATTATTTCTAGTTTTAAAATTTATAAAATATAAATTCATGGATAAATTGACAAAAAAATTTAAAAGCAAGCTAGATATATTACTTAAAAAAAAGGTGAAATTTAAATTTAATACTTATTTTGTTGCTAACTTATATATATATATAATAAAACTGAGGGAATTTTTAAAAGAACATTTTCTACACGATCTCTCTCTCAAATTTTGGAGACAATCCAGGAATCAAAACAAAATTACTGTTATGAATATCCCTTCATTCTAATAATCCCAAAAATATGGATGAAATCTTACATTTTCAGAAATATTATTTTCGATCGCTGAAGCGGAAAATGAAGCATAATATTTCTATCATCACATAGCATTCGGTGGCTGCTTTCGTTTATTAGATGGAGCGGTCCACTGCCTTAGCTCAGAATCCGTGCTTGTACCATGTTTTACGTTGTCATGGTTAGATAGCAATATTACATTTTCAATTATTGTGGATTTATTACAGCCCCGTAATTATTTCTAACTATTTATCATGCCCAGAAATGAATATTTGCAAAATTCGTAATTATTTAATGTGATGATACTGTTATTCTTATGAATGTTGTTTACTAAAAGTAATAATATAATAGTTTATTATATTATTCTATTTTACAGTAATGAAAAATAATTATGAGATACATAAATATAGCAAACTTTCATAAATGTGAATAGTTAAATATTTTTCACTTTTGTTGGTTCAAAGACGAAGATATTTATGATTCCAAACTTTATAGTCTTGTTGAATAATATGTTGTGCAGCAAAGCTTGCAAATACACTGTCGAAAAATTGGAAGTTTAAGCTAAATAATTGTTATGTGCTATTTATGAATGTATTTGCTTAATATTATCGGAAGGTTCCAGCAAGATTTTATAAAGAAGCTTGTTTTAAACATATTAATTAAAACAAAATTATGATCAAGAAGGTTTTATCCAAGCTCTTTCTGTAACTTTGAAAGAGGTAATTTTTCTAAACTTTTAAAACTTATGTAAATATTATCCTATGTTTTTGATACCGAATAAGAGAAATCCGTATTAAATAAGTACCTTAAATTCATTATATAATGAATGAAATTTACAATTACACAGTTGTAATGAAAAGAGTGAAAATTATATCTATTATTATATACTGGCCACCAAAAGTTAAGGAACAACATTTTTTTCAAAGCTCACCATAACCAAAAGACTCTAACATTAAAGCTTATTGTTTATGTAAATGATACAAAAATGTTTAGTGTGTATAAATGATAAAGAATGTACAGTTTATATAAAAGACGAACATGTAAATTTATTCAAAAACGCTAGTTACTACTTTTTTGATTGCAAAGAACTGATATATATGTGAGTGAGAGAAAAATATGCAAATATATATCAGGCTTTCGTAAATACGCTTGTAAATTTTGTTGATTTTCTACTTGTATCATCAGTTTCGTTATCAATGGTGTCCCACAATGTCTGAGAGAAATCATTCGCTCGATTCGTGGTGGTCGTTCGGATGGATAGAAATAGGGATGACACAGGCTAGTGCTGCTAGCCGCCTTAATGTGTCTCGTAGTGTTGCTCATTGTCTCTGGAATCAATATCATATAGAAGCTTTTGTGTCAAGAAGTTTCCAGTTCAAGACAAGACATGTTCCAGGATGACCACGAACAACAACACCTACAGAAGACCGCTCTTAAGATCCTTTGGCCCCAAGGAAAAGAAGCCTTTCTGTTTTGCAACTTGTTGCTGATCACTCTATATCGTAAGGGAGAAGAATACCGCTAGTACAATGAGAAAGCGTCTTCACTATGCAGGTCTATATGCAAGGCGACCAGTTGTCTATATGTCCCTCACCGACGACAGAGAAGGGCCCGCTTGGACGCGTGCTAAGTTGGAGGGAACAAAGCACCAGATACTATCAATACAAACTGTTGAAAGACATAGCTACTGCGGTGGTAAAATAATGTTTTAGGCAGGAATCTAACTCGGTAGTCATACTGACCTGCATGTGTTCAGGAAGGAACTAGGACTAGTGTAAGATATCAGGATAAGATCCTTAATCCATATATCCATCCATATGCCAGTGATACAGGGATTAATTTCATTCTGATCGATAATAATCTCATAGAGCTGTAGTTTTGAGGAATATCTTGAGGGTCTTGTTTTGGAGCGAATGGAATAGCCAGTTTGATCTCCAGACCTGAATCCCATAGAGCATCTGTAGCTCCATCTTGGCAGAAAAGTTGCAGTGCTTTAACTCCTCCCCCTATGTTTGTAAAGAGAGCTGGAAAGCAGTTTACTGCATGCCAAGTCTTCACTTCCTATTTCTGTAATCGAAAATTTATAGCATGGAAAGTTAATGCCACTAATGCATTTAAGCTAAAAGTGGGCATATCCCTTATTAAAACTTCTTTTTGTTGCATTTCTATGACATTTTACAGTCTAAAACTGTGATTATTTTTTAAAAATAAACTTTTCGAAGGAGATTGCTTTTATTGTTGTAAATCTTTTAAGCACTTTTTTATGTAAACCTGTATGCTGCAATCAGTACAAGCTTGTTTTGTGCCCATATTATCTAAATTGGTGTTTCTACATTCATTCATTTGCTTCTTTTGTAAATTGGGCTAAAAAAAATAACGGTTTTTCCTTAATTTTTGAAGGCTAGTGTAAATTAACTAGTGAAATGTATTACTTTTGCTATTGAATGTTTATTGAATGTATTTACTTTTGCTATTGAATGAACGTTACACTTATAAACGTAATGTAACGTGAGAACATTACGTTTCTAACTGTAAAGTAAAATGGGAATTACATTTACAAGAAAATTGTAATGAATGAACGCGCGCGTTACATTTATAATGCTTAAAATGAAAGTAACAATTGTAATTCAATAAACAAAAATTGCATTCATAAATTCAATGTAACAAATATAAACTACATTTAAAATTTCGTCACTTACAACCAAATGCTCCTATTAATATTTAAATATTCTTGTTAAAATAAAAAGGAAAATACATTTTATTTATGAATTAAATAATTTTTACGTTTAGTTGATTCACATATTTTACAATAGTGCTTTCGTTTAAAAATTTCTATGTGATTTCTTATTTTAAAATATATTTCAACACACATGTTGCTACTTAAATATTAGAGCAAGCATTTTGAACAAAATTGTTCAATATCTCTCCTGTTTACTTATACAAATATATTTAGTACAAAATAAAACAATTATTGAACAAATTCAATTCGCAATTATAATGTAACATTTTTTATACTGAAGAACTATTAACATATTTTTTCTACCGTGTGGAACTTTATTTTTATCAACTATTATATATTGTATTTGTATATATTTGCATGAAAAAAATAAATATACTATTTAATACAATATAAACGAAATGTCAATATTGTATGAAATGATATGTTAAATTTCTCTATTTTATAATAAATGTGCATAAAGTCATCTATTTGCAACATCTATTAATTTATTGCATATTTTTTATACAATAAATAAGTAAATGTTGAAATTGAGAAGGCTTAAGACGTACACAATTTTAATTTTATATGAAAATTAATAAGTAACTTATAACTATACTTACGTCTACTTTGACACCAGGTAAAGGTAGAAATTGTCCAGGTGGCCAGTCGTTCGGCACATACCTGTAGAACTCGATGTCGTTCTTGTACCATTTGATAGAGTAGAGCCTGTCGTTCTCCAACTCGTAAATACAGGATAGCTCAATCGATTCGCCCTGGTTGGCAGCAGTGGGAACATCCAGCATCACCATGCGCAGACAGCGGCCTATCTCAGCTGCAACAAGCAAGGCAAAAATTAAGTAATTATTCTAAAATGAGCAATTTGATAAGAGATTTATAAAATATTAGTTTATTGGGGGCACAGGGGCCGTATAATCCATGATTCCAAATTCTGAGATTGGCGAGTTTTTGGCGGATTTTCTTACGTATCTGGCAACTTCGTTTTTATTACGTCATACGTATGGAGACCTATAAGAATTATGTAGAAAATTCTATTTTAGTAACCCTAATATTTAAGTCATTACGCACGTCACGATACGTCATCTTGGCAACATTTCTTCATCGCCAAAAAAATTCAGAATTTGGAATAATGGATTATACGGCATCTGTGCGGTTAATTGCTTTATCCAACACAAAAGAAATATATTAGATATAGCTGAATACATTAGGTCATAATTATAATTCAAATGTGCCATTTCATACATATCATCAATATTTATAATCAAAAGTCATCAATTGCTTGTAGGGCTGAATAAATTTAACACCTTGAATATATATTACAAAAGTGCATGTTATTTTTATAAAATAATAACACATGCAAACAAACTGAAATATATAATACTGGTGATAAAATAAGCCATTCTTGAAGAATAAATCATAAATCTGAAGGTAATGTTCTTATCAAATATTGTTTGATGATACATAACATTGCCCATTTCATACACTTATAGGAACACTGCATCATGCCACTGAAATTTAACATTACATCTCATAAATATGTTAATCAACATTTACATTAAAAATATTAATTATCTTGTTATGCTCTGATTCGCATAGATTTGGAATTAGCATTTACAATGAGTAAACAAATATACTTACTCATCAACAAATAAAAAATAAAAGAAGAAATTCCAAATGTATAAAAACAATATGCAGTGAACAGCCTTGGTGCTACTTTTAAGTATCTTTTTATAAAATACCTTAATGCTTTTTTAATTTCCTTTTTTAAGTCTTTTGAGGAAACAAACTAGTCAAGAAGGTCTCATTCTGGGCATTCTACTATATTTCATCGTCAATGATTATTAAATTTTGCTTTAAATAAACCCATAAATCGTAAAGAAAATCTGATATTATTTTTAGTATTAGAATTATATTTTATAAATTATTATGAGCCATACAAAGATAAATAAAGTAACAATAAATGAGATTTTCTTTGCATTTTATTCCAGTTCATTTAGTTTATGTTAAAACAACTTGCTCAGATTTTAAATTAAAATCACAATTATAAAATTACTTTTTTAATGATAAATGATACATAAAGCTATGAGAGAGATAAACCTAATAAGTGATATTAATTCTTTGAAAGCTAATTTTGGAAAGCTAAATACAAATTTAAAGGCCGTAAAAGAAAAAAGAACAGTAATTCTGTGCTCTCGAATATATGCTACCGATAATATATAAGCAATTCAATGATTCAATGTACACAGGCAATATATATATATATATATATATATATATATATATATATATATATATATATATATATATATATATATATATATATATATATATATATATATATATATATATATGTATGTATATATGTTACTAAACAATAAGATATTTTTAAGTCTGTAATATATATGGATCAGATTTTTAAGTCAGTAACATATATCAGTAGCATAAAGGAATGCTTAAAATCGGACATCAAAGAATGAAACATGGCATATCTTTTAATCATACTGTAGGGTGTTGAATAACAAACAATTAAAGCTAGAAATTATGCCGGTTATATTATGTCTATACTACGTTGTAATGCTTGTAATTTTCGATACTCGATTTAGCAAGACAGTTTTCCATTTCAGATCCTTAATGCTCTACACAATATACAGAATGAAGAGTATTAGCAAATTATACTAAGTGCATAAACAACATAAGAAGAAATTACAGCATGAAAAAGAGATTGGATGATGATAAACCAATCATGGAAGAGGCCAATAACATGATAGGGACACGTTTGCACAAAAGATTACCATTTGTAGCACCTGGTGTGCATTAGATTCACTAATAGATGTTCATAGATAGAGAAAAAAAAGTATCGAAAGTTCAACTATACTGTTGCCATTTTTATCGAAATGATGGGAATGAAATGAATATATTGTGCACTTTTGTTTCAAATCTGGAAATGATGAAATTACTTAAAATTCAGTCTTAAAACTTAATACCAAAAATGTGAAAATGAATAATTTCTAGTATTTTTTTAAAATTATTATAAGATTGAGGAAAATTTCAGGGTTGATATGGAAGGAATTATTACCCTAATCTCTAGGCATCTGTTATTAAATGGCAAAAGTGTTTTATTCGAATTAAAACTTTTGAAAAAAATATAAAACAATATGAATAAGAAATCAATGTTAATGAAATTCAATGTTTTCCAGAATTTTGGCATTCTTAATGCAACGTATCTGTTCGTTCCCTTGGCATTCTTCAGTATGGGAAGAATGTTTCAAATATATGAGTGCACTTGCAAAACCATTTAATCATATTTTAATTTATATATTCTTAACGAAAAATTTACTTTAGAATTTTTCAGTAAATATTTTTCTTGAATTATTCCTAATACTTAGCACATCTTTTAATGGATTATATACAATCCCTAAATGTACCCTAATGTACCCTGATTTTGATGTCTTGTAACTTACTTAAAAACTCTCTGGGTAACATATGTATTGTTAAAGTATTATCTACAACACTGAAGCTTTATATACCTTTCTTTTAAATAAAATATTCACTTATTTTGATATGTTATAATTGTTTAAGATACTAGATTATATTATATCAAGTTTACCTAAAAATGAAATATTATATTACTTATAACAAAACTACTAAGAATTATATGATATTTCGCCTTTGTTTCTATGTTTGCTTAATCATATTAATCTTAATTAATTTATTTTATTTTACTTGAGATTAAATCAATAGTTTTGATTGCAAATGCATATAGTTAAATTACACATTTTTAATGATTATATATATATATATATATATATATATATATATATATATATATATATATATATATATATATATATATATATATATATATATATATATATATATATATATATATATATATATATATATTCTGATTTTAATTATTACATATTTTCAGAAATATTAAAACTAAAAATGAAATATTTTAAACTTGTCTAATATGTCCTTTTGTTTTAAGAAATTCACCTTATGACAACTTCCTAATTATTGTTTGAGGAAACTATTAGCACGCCGGATTTATTTTTGAATTATAAAGTGCGAAATCTAAATAATTGTTTTTTTCAAAGAACTAATTATTTCAAAAATTTTCATTTACTCGACCACATGCGAGCTTAAAATAATCGAAAACAACAGGGTTTTTCTCAAAACTTAATAAAAACTTTGTTTTAATTTACAGTTTGTCTTTTAAAGGGAAGAAAATGTTATGAAAGCTTAGAAATAGAAAAAAAATTGGGATAGAAGAATGGGATTAGCCTTATTTGAATATTTCTAGAAGGTTTGATTGCAGCTTTCTTTATAATAATTTAAAAATATTTATTTGCAGTGACTTAAAAAATCAAATATCCTGAATCATACGTTGAAGCATTTTTACGCTTTTTTTTAAAAAAAAAATATATTGGAAACAATGACTTAAAGATTTTCAGAGCGTTAAGTTTTTTATTTATATAGTTAATATAGTTAAAATATTTTTTAGATGCATTAATTTGCTGAAATTCTGGGAAGCAGAATATTTAAGGAAAAATTCCTGAAATATTATTTAATTAAATTACAGTTTTCTATTTTTTACAAAAAATATCTGGATCAATAAAAAAATCATTTAAATCATTAAAAAATACTCTTGGATTCACAAATACATATCTTTATTGTAAAAAATGTCTATTTAGTAAGAATAAAAATTTTATTCATTAAAATCAAAAATAATAGGGATACATAAGTTATAATTTAGAATGCAATGTGATTAAAAGTTTATTCTTGAGAATGCTTTTTATAAATGACTTTTCTCAAATGATCCATAAAAAGAAAAATTTTAAATCGTAAAAGAAATCAATTAAAAATCATGAAAGTTTTTACTTGGAAGTCGATTTCATGAAATAACTCTTTAAATTAATAAATTTTAATGATGTCACCGTAATTAAAATTTTGGAAAAACTTCATTAAAAAATCAATTAAAAAAAGAATATAATAATAAGGAGTAATAATCCAATAAAAAATATATATTCATATAATATCCAAGTTAATTAAATTAAATTTATTTTCGAAAATTATTTTCTATGGTATTAAGTTTAATGTATGATTACATTTGGAAATTGTTAAATATTATTAAATGTGTGTAACTTTTTTTGCTTATTTATTTATAACAATAATAAGAATATGCCAATGGCTATTATAGTTTTGATACATTTTAAGGTTAACTGTTAATTGTGATGTAGTTAAATTACTGCACAATTAGAGAAATCTGATGTAATCTATCGCTTATAGATATAGTTAAATTGGAATCAACTTTTATGATTCTGAATTAAGTTGGCGTCCTTTTCTCAATAATAATTCATCGTTAAGTTACTTGAATAAATCCAATCTGCCAACTGATTTTCAATTGTATTACTATAGTCAATCTTTTTATCGCAAGTATGTCAATTAGAATCCAAATTCTTTCTAAACTTCGATCACTTGATTAAGTTATAGTAAAATCGATTTTTGACGAATATCTTTTATGGAACTATGTCATAACGCATAAAAACATTTCATGTGCTTAAATTATCAATCGTTTTTCTCTTTTTATTATGCAGAAGGAAAGAAAAAACGCAGTAAACTTGTCATCTCAACTGTTAAAATGAAACAAATGAGCGTTGTTATTCTCTTAACTCCCTTACCATTAAAAAATGTCCATTATGCATGCATGTTAATCACATCTCAAAGTAAATTGACGCATGTCAATTTTATTTCCTTGAGTGTCTTTGGAATCTGTCCAGTTTACGAATCGCACCGCCGTGCAGTGTTGATGAAACAGTCGCGTGATTTAATAAAAAAAATCTGCATTAAAAATGCTCGAGTAACAGCTTTTCCTAATATTAATATTATCGATTCGGTATTAAGCACTTCCCATTACTGCATCGAAAAATAAAAGGGAATTATTCATCAAAAAATTTCAATAGCTTGCACCTCTGGCGGTCAATACTTGCATATGTAACAAAAAGCTAAAATTCTTTAGATAATTGATTCTTCGTTCAGCGTGCGTCTTCTTTGGTTTCAAATGGGAGAAACGGTATTGAAAGATTTGTGGTGACATTATCAATACTTATTTCTTTGATTTATCTATGGATTTTTTCAAAGTTGTCAGCAACAGATCTCTCAAAGTGTAATACATCATCTTATACCTTTGAATTAAATCAATAATTATAACACAATTAAATAATATATTTATGTTAATCTTTCTAAATGCTGGAAGATTTTTTTCGATATTTAAAAAAAAGGTCGAATAAGCATATTAAGAATTTGGATATTAAGAAATATCGAAAAAGAGAAAAATAAGGTGTTCACTATTGATTAATAATTTTGACATTTAAAAGAAACAAATCGAATATTTTTTATTTCAACAATTTTTAGAATATGTCCTACAAAAGCCTTCAAAATAGTATGATAAAAAATTTATATAATAATACTACGAAATGATTAAAATGATATGATAAATGTTATTAAAAGTAAATAACTTTTAGGCAATTCACCTTATTTTGATGTAAGATAAATTTAATGATGACAAATATTTAATACTATTTATATAAACAACTACAAAAATAATTGAGAAAAAATACTTTTAAATGGTAATTATTGGTAAATCAGTACACAAAATTTTTTTATCGATATTATTTTCCTTAAATGTACATTTTATTTAATTTTGTAAATCTTGAATTTTTAAAGAACTGTTTGTCTTTTAGGGACTTAAGCTAAAAATTATTAAATTATCTATAAGAAAGATAAATGTATAAAACTGCATATAAAAAATAATATTATATATATAGTTTAGTTAATACAATATTTTTTTAATATTTTCTGTCTATTTGAAATATTAATTCTGTAAATTAAATATATATTAGCTATATTTGTTCTTAATGTTGCAAATATTAGCTATATTTGCGACAAATGTTAAAATGCAAATGTGAAATGATAAATAAATATTAGCTATATTTATCACTTCAAATTTGTATTTTATAATTTGTTGTATTTTTATTAAATACATTTCTTTAATTTTTTCATATATTTTAAACATTTTAATAAATGATTTAAGTACTATTTAAATATGTTATTTTTGGTATTAATATTAGCTATTTTTATATTATCTCTTAATTAATTTTTTATATTATATAATTTAATTTTTATATTACCATTTACATGATATTAGCCTTTAACTAATGACATTAAATGGACAACATCTTAATTCGTTTTTCATAATTCTTACGTAAATTGTACGATTTATAGGATTCCAGAGCCTATTTACAATCTGAAATAAATTAGGAATCATTCTTAACGTCTTAAATTTTAAAGTTATTTATGAACTCAAGAAAAAAATAGATTTTGTAGAAGAAATATTTTTACAGAGTCTATTTATTTACAGATTTTTGTTTCAACAGAGTCTTTATATACTTATGAAAGAATTGATTCAGAGCTACGGTATTTGGCAAGAAAATTCGATTGCTAAAATTATAGAAGGGAGATGAAATGTACAGCACATTTGAGAAATAGGTAAGCATATTATACAAGTTCAAACTAGGACATTGGTTACGTATACAAAACTCAGTCTTTTATTGAAAAGTCTAAATTAAGAGGATTGATTGCATCGAATTGAACAAAACGATATGAAAGTTGCTAAATGTTAGGGGTTGTGATTCTGGGAAAACATAAGCAACTGGCATAGCTGTTCTACATGTCCATGGGTACCAATATGAGAGGAAATAATTCAACTTTTAGACTAACTAAATCATCGCTAGCAGCAATTGTATAAACTGCTTAATGACATTTATAGATTTTTCGATATCTACAGATATTAAATAGCATTTTGAAAATGATTAATAGGAACTGGGTTCATGGTTTGACGATCGTTACTGTGTCTTCTCCTGACATTACACCATTCTGGTGGTGTTGTCTGGCATGTTGCTGCTCATAATCAAGGAAGTTTGTGTCCATTGACATTAAAGGAATAATATTTTTGTGTTCGCTTTCTCTGTTAAATGGATGCTGCTGACCACCATTTAATGAGTGGAAAGCTGATGTGAGCAGTTTAGTTCAGCATTTTTATAAAGAAGCATTAATTGTAGTAGAACAAGCTAGTGAGCTTGTTCTTGAATAACAAATCCGTGTCGTTGAATATAAGCTCAAAAAGTATCTGCTTCTATTGACTCTGTGGATAATTTTACAATTCTTTTAAAAAATATATTCTTTGTTTTGTTACAGATCAATAATCCGTTGTTATTCCAATGTTCTAATCGTCAGTTACATACAAATGTCAAATCAAGACATAATTCTATATCTGTGAATAATTTTATAGTACAGAATGCAACTACAAATAGAATAATGTTAATTTAAATAAAAATCAATCAAAACATTATAGCAATATTAAAGAAATGAATCACCGGTTCGAAAACTGTCACTTTCAAATTTCATCTAATCTTATTTTTGCAAAAAATTTGATTTAAAAGTAATTGAAAATGTAGTTAATCTATGATAAAAAAAACCGAAAGAAGATACATAAATATTTCATAACAAATGCTTAATAGACTGAAAAATAATTATATTAAAAACTTTCATACTGATTTTTTTTCTGTTTGCTAGCATACATAATACATTTAAATTAATTAATATAATATTTTTATTTCCTTATAATATTTATAAATTCAATGTAAAGAACTATTACTAAATTTATATATAGTGAATTTACTGTAACAGTTTACATCAGCGAAAATGTTAAAAAATTGCTCTAACAATGTAAAATCGATTTCACGATTGATATAAGCTTAAAATAAAGCCCGGATATCATTATTGATATGCAAAATCTATTTATGCTAAACATATTAATGTTATCACTTACTCTACCTTAAGATATTTACAAGCATCTAAAAGAAATTTTTAAAATACCTTTATATTGAAAAATAAATTTTGGTAGCATGGGAACTTATCCAGTTTATAATAATTGTAAATAAAATTAAAGGGATTAAATATAAACATTTAAAATAAAGTGGAAGGAGTAGATTTTTGATGGTGATTTTATCATGGTGGCTATGAAATATTCTTTTTAATCAAGCTGATTGACAACTTATTGTGACACATAATTTGATAACATCAACTTATATGAATATTTGATGTATACATTTTTGACGCGATGGGATATTCTTTAAATGACTTACGCATTTGAAAACAGAATTTAAATAAATTGAAGGTAAACGAAATGTACCTTTAGTTGCATACAGTAAAGTAAAAGAAATGCATCCCTTGTAAAATAGTTTAGAAAAAGAGTAGGAAACATTTCTCTTTAATTTTCCGCCTGCATGTCTATCAGAGAACTTCGGAATTTCCTTTTTTTGGGGGGTAAAGACTCATGAATATGAACCATTATCTATTTAAATCATTCTGTATGACAAGACCCAATGGATGCTCCAATGCCAAATGACAGATTTTTGCTTGTTGTAAAAGTATTACTTGGCAATAATATCATTGTATTGTATCATACGAAGAAAAGAAGTACTAGTTCTTCTTACATACGTTCAAAGCCTGGTAGTTCTTTTTTTATATACAATTCCTCTTTGAAATTAAAAAATGGAGATGAAGAATTTTTAATTTTTTAAGTAAAATATAGCAAAAAAATATGATTTTACCATCTTCAATTTTCAAATTATTTTAGTCATTTTTTGGGTACACAGTAAGCTAGTATGGATATTAATTGGAAAGAAAATTTAACACATATTGATGTTGCATATTAACTGGATTACTGATGACAACTAGAAGATTTTTTTCTCCAAGAAATTATATATTAATAAAAGGAAATTATTTTCCATTTTAAATGAAAAGGTTAAATATTAACTATCTTATCATTCAATTCACATGACGATCACGATGTTACAAACATTTTTTCCGAGTGTTAGAAGTTGTGAGACATTTATGAAATTATTTTTTTAATCAAAATCTGCAACTGAAGATAGCCTTTTAAGACTGTCAAGGAAAAAAAATATAAGCATGCGATCTATAGCTTTGATTGGTTAGTTGTGTGGAGACTTATATCAAACAATATTGATTAAATGATATCGCAGGAGACGAAATGATGAGGTTGGAAAAAAGAGAAGAATGAAAGCTTGATTAAAATGGGATTTCTTGTTCCCTTTGTTTCACATGTATTCATACATTTAAACATTTTAATACATGATGTAAAATGGTATAATTAGTTTATTACTCTAAGTATTCATTAACTTTATAAATTAGTATAAAACTAATATTATTAAACTTATAAACTTAATGGAGTATTAAACTAATGTGTGTGATATATATATATATATATATATATATATATATATATATATATATATATATATATATACTATAATTTACCCACTATTATAAAAATAATAAATTTACCCACTTCGCTGCCACACATTTAATGATTTATTTTACATTTGGTACAGTGATTTTACAGTTTAACCTAATTTATTACATGCTTTACATATTAAGATTTTACTTGGAAAAAATTCGTATATATATCCTTATTTAGTATATATATATATATATATATATATATATATATATATATATATATACTATAATTTACCCACTATTATAACAATAATAAATTTACCCACTTCGCTGCCACACATTTAATGATTTATTTTACATTTGGTACAGTGATTTTACAGTTTAACCTAATTTATTACATGCTTTACATATTAAGATTTTACTTGGAAAAAAATTCGTATATATATCCTTATTTAGTATATATATATATATATATATATATATATATATATATATATATATATATATATATATATATATATATATGTATATATATATATATATATATATATATATATATATATATATATATATATATATATATATATATATATATATATACTATAATTTACCCACTATTATAAAAATAATAAATTTACCCACTTCGCTGCCACACATTTAATGATTTATTTTACATTTGGTACAGTGATTTTACAGTTTAACCTAATTTATTACATGCTTTACATATTAAGATTTTACTTGGAAAAAAATTCGTATATATATCCTTATTTAGTATATATATATATATATATATATATATATATATATATATATATATGTACGTATGTGTGTATGTATGTATGTATGCATATATACATATAAGTTATCCTGCCAAATTATGAACTGTAAAAACAAGCAACAAAATCAGAAGCAGAGCGTGCATTGGATATCTTCAACATACGACATACCGAAATAAGCGGGAACCTAAAGAAAGAAAATTTAAAAAAATTGAATTTTCAATTTAAATTTAAAAATAGGAAGTTCTGCAGTTTTTTTTAAGTTCTATAGCAACAAAGTATACACATTACTTAATAATAATTATAAGTTTTCTCAAAATGATGTTTTGCGTCACGAAATGGAGTTCATGTATAGACTAGCTAAAAACAAACCGATTTAGAAGTATTTTTCTTAAAATTATCTGTAATTAAAGTTATTAAATAGTGAAGTCGGTTTTCTTTCATGCATGTTGTTCCGAAGCACATCTGACTGACAACACGTTCAGAAAAGCGCAAACACACATGCTGTTGAAAATATAAGAATTTTGTTTCAAAAGTCTAAACAAATTGAAAATATATTCATGCTTAAAATAAAGTACATATTGGGTATGTAAAAACAACTGCAATATCTAGTGCTATGTGTTTCAATCCGCTCCGCCATGCAGCAGTCATTTTAAATTTAATCTGGGATAAAATTATATATATATATATATATATATATATATATATATATATATATATATATATATATATATATATATATATATATATATATGATATAACTAAGATATAACTAATTTACCATTCTCATGTCGACATACTGACATAATTTTATCCTAGACTGATTTGAAAATTCAGTCGTACTCCTCATTTAGTATGTTTTAACAACTTGTAGTAGTGAAACATTTGGAACTGCATCGGTGAATCAGCATATGTAATCCTTTAATTCCTTTAATAAGCAGCTGCGGAAAGAGATTACCCTAAATCATTACCTTCTGATATGGTCAAGTGAAGGCATGCATATTTCTCTAGCATTGATTGGGGGGGGTATTATTATGAGTGATGTTTAGCATCATGGTTATTAAAAATGGTATTTAGTTCCATGGTTATAAATATGAAATCATGTTGAAAAAGTAGCGATTTACAGTAAAAGTAGTGTATGTGCTAAATTCAACGAATATTTTTCGTACCACGAATAGAACCTAACAGCTCAAATCTGCTGTAAGACATTTTGAACTTCAATAGTATATAGCCTTACAAGTTACAAAAATATCGCTATTCTTCTATATAAAAAAAGGACACTCAAATTATTCGCTAGGCATCTTTGATGTATAAAAATTTAAAAAGTAGCAATTATATCTAAGTGTTCAACAGTTCAACATATGCTTAAAATCGAATAGGGAATTTCATACTCCTAAAATTTATTTCTTACCTCTAAACCCTGTGAATTATAAATCAATAAACTGCACTCTTACAGTAATTGACAGGTGAAGACAACAACGTTCCATTCTTCGTTTAAGGCATCGACACAGATTTAGTTTGTCCAAACTATATCTATTTGATCAATAAATGGCATTGGTTATAAATATCGATTAAGCTTTTAGATAACTATCGATTTAGCTTATGAAAATATAACAATCTTAAATGAGTATGGAAGTTCTAGAATTCTTTTCTTGGTCTTATTTTACTATAAGAATATACAATAAATAATGTAATGAGAAATTATTCATCATATTATATGATTTAATGATACATTAAAGTCACTATGTCTTGTACTTTCTCATTAATAATATACATCCTTCTATATCTTTTAAAAGGCAATTCGGATTAAAATATAAAAGGCTTTAAAGAAAGTTCTTCATTTCATTGGTTCATATCCATTTAGTATTTACTATTTTATATAATTCACTATTATTTCCAACTACTATTCTTTTACTTTTTAATCAAATAATTAATGAATGTATTTTACATTATTTCCACAGACTATACATAAATTACAGTAACTCTCATAAATTAAAAAAAAAACTTCTGTATTTGTTTCTCCACCAGTGAAGTTGATTTATGTATGTGTATAATTCAAGTAATCATTAATATAATGTCCTTTCCAAATGTTTTAAATTACAGCCCTCATAATATGCATTCTAAAAATAACTTTTTAAAATGAAAAGAATGCAAAATTAAACAAGAAATTAAATGAGAAAAGTAAAAAATATATATGTAATTTTTCTACATGAATAAAATGTACCCAACGAACGTGAAAGACGTACAAAGCTAATAATAGCTTCTGTGAAAATTTGCCATAGGCACACAAAAATATAATTTAAATATGGAAATTAAAAGTGAATATTTCAGGATATACTTTGGATTTGACAGTCTAAAATGCAATTTCATTTAACAACAAATGTATTATTACCAGACACAATTCAGAAAAAGACTATTATTTTTATTAATTTGCATATAATTTGTGCTTTTGCCCAATTAATGTTTCTAACTAATTTTAATGTTACATAAGTTACTACTAGTTTGATAAAATACAATTAATTTAATTTTAGATATATTATTTTTAAAAATTTACGAGAATTTTTAACACTAAATAATTTTGCCAGATTTAATTATACTGTATATTAATTGGTCTTTTAAAAATTAAATGAAAGATTTTGTTTTAAGTATCTCAATAGAGACTAAAAGACTTTATATAAATAAATAAAAATTCACTGGAAAATCATCTGAGAAATTAATTAAAAAAAAAACATAGTTCTAAGTATCGCAATAGAGATCAAAAAAGCATCTGAAAAGATTAAAATTCATAATTTTTATGCATTTTTCCTTTCAAATTTAAACTTATAAAATTTTAATTTTTATCATTCATGCATTACATAATATGAAATTTGTATATCAACCGATGGTTATATGTTTCACAATCTGGGTTCTTGTTTCCTCATAACCAAAATTTCTGAAAAGTTATTTTACTTCAATATCAATCTGCAGCGGCACTTTATATACTTAAATAACTGTTGTTTAAAATTTTGTTTGTTGCGAACAAAATTTTGTAAATATTTTTACTACATTTTGAAGATGAATTACATTTTATGTAAATACACACACACACACACACACACACACACACACACACACACACACACACACACACATATACACACATACACACATACATATACATACACACACACACTACTACTACTACATACATACATACATATATATATATATATATATATATATATATATATATATATATATATATATATATATATATATATATATATATATATATATATATACAATCCTTTGCAAAATTGTTGCGTAATAATTCCATGCATTAATTTAGTAGATAGTATGATGCTTTGTTTTATTTACGAAATAATATTTTTTTAAATTTTAGTCTGAGTATATTAAAAAGTTTTACATGCTATGTTAAGTCTAATACGAGAGCTATCATTTTTACAGCAACAGTAACATTTTAGAATCTACGTCATTCTTTGATGAGAATATGTCTTCCTTATATTTAGCTATTAAATACTATAGGTATAAGGCTATTTTCTGGCAATATTTTTATCATTTATATAAAAAGTTAGTTTATTATGGCTTATATAAAAAAGTTATTTTATTATCACTTATATAAAAAAGTGCCGACCGATGGTGGAATATTCAGCTTCCTTAACTTCAAAGCAATAGGTTCCGGGTTTGAATACTGGTTCGGGCACGGATGTTTCACTTTCGGGGAACGATGGCAACAACCAATGGGTGCTCCAATGTATAAAATACTATCACCTTCGCTCTGAATAGGTACATCCTCAGGCAACCGGTCATTATATATATATATATATATATATATATATATATATATATATATATATATATATATATATATATATATATATATATATATATATATATATATATATATATATATTTTGCTATTTATTTAGGAAAATTTAGTTAGGTATAAAGTTTTGTGTGATTTTCAGATATTAAATTAAAGTGATAAGAATATATTTTTGAAAAATAATGAAATAAATTAAGAGTACGGTTAGAGAATAAAATAGAATGATAAAAAGTTGAGTATACAAGTATATTAAAGCAGTTATTAATATAAAAACTCTTATCATTACATTATTTATTATTATTATTATTATTAAGAAAAAAATTTTTGCATTCAAGAGAAAATAACTTTTGTTACATCTTTGATGTAACAATTATGACATATCACATGTTCTGATGTCCTAAGCAAGACCACTAAGATACATAGTTAAAACAAATTAAATATCAGCTTAAATTTAATAATTTAGGTATACGTTTTTATAGTTTACTACATATCTTAGGAAATAAATGCTTTAATTCCATAAAATTGATTGTAATTTAAGCGCGTATACCAAATACAAAAGCAAATTCTATACGAACATAAAGATAGTTAATATATTTTTTAGTCAACTGAAATATTCAACAAAACTTTTCTCTGAAAACTGAGCTGATATCAACTGTGCCAACTGTATGAGCTTTTAATTCTACAGTTCGTAAGTTCAATATTCTCTAATTCGGATGTAGATGCTGGTAGTAGTTTGAAAACAAATTTAGAGGCTTGAGGGTGGTTCAATTAGCCCTTGGTGCGAAAAGTAATTACAGAATAAGCTAAAATAAAACCTCAATGAAAACTTATATTCAAAGTGCTTTTCATCAGACTGTCTTATTTATTTATATTAATTCATAATGTTAAAATAAATTATCAGTTTAAAGGATATTGTAATTGTAGAAAAACCATGATGAAAGAATTTTTTCCCTTTATATCACCCAAAAAATAAATTGAATTTAAAATTTAAAACAAACTATAGTCGAAAAATTTAGATATATGTACAATGTATCATTATTATACAGACGTATAATGCATTAAATTAACTTTTGTGCTGCTTTTAAATTTTTAAATAATCTAAAATGATTTCATCTAAATGATCATTTAAAATGAAACTAAAATATACTTCATCCGATGAAACATTTGATAATGAAGATTTGTGTGAGAATTTAAAGAAGAGATTTAAAATAATTCAAAATCAGGTTGATAATGTCATTCATTCATGTTTAAACAGCATTAACACAAACGGCTTTTAATAGTTCAAGGATATAACAATCAAGTAAACCTCGTGACCATAGCATGCAGCTTGTTAGGCGTTCCCTAGCAGAAAGGAAGCAATCTTTAGCACGGATTTCCCTTTTAAAAATGAGCCACAGATGAAAAAGAGAACAGTATTGTTGCCACTATCCATCTAATACGAATCAAGTTCTCAATAATAAAATCGTGATATGTGATTATCTCAGCTAAGATAGTCACGTGTGAAGAATTTAGTTACTTCTAAATATATTGTCCTGTTTAATAATTTTAATTTCTTATAAAGACTTCATGTGAGGAAATAATTCTCTAAATAAAAATGGAATAGCCAATTTTGTCATGTACCTCAATGCTGATTGGTCAAATTGGTATGACGTAATAGCGCATCTTACTGTAAACAGAATGTGAGCTGCATATTCTTAAAGATTAATCTTAGATTGCAAATAAAACAAAGTAAGAAACAAAAACTGTTCATAAAATGAATCAGTTAATCAAATTAAAAAAGATAATTTTTCCGTAGATATATTTACTTACAAACGAAATTTGTAAAACATAATTTATTCAAGCCCACGGGCAAAAACACACCTAGCACGGAGTTGTTAGATATCTTTCCAAACAGCAAATACAAAAATGAAAAAGTTACAACTAAATTGGGCTGATATTTGTTTCCAAATAGCTTATATCAATGAAGTGTAATTGAAATAAATTATCAATTACAATTAATTGTTAACTAGAGAAGAACAACAGTTCCATTAAAGTTGTTTGCATTTCGTCAGAAGTGAGATACCATTTGTCATCATTAGTATCCGAAGTAATTAAAATTACTTTTTATTTTCAATAAAGAATACGAAGAAAATATTTAATACATCAAGGCTAATAAGATTCAATAAATTTAAACATTTATTTTGAAACTAAATAGATTATCTAAACTCATTAAAATTATATGAATATAAGATTTTTTATTTTTCATTTTTATATGTATTTACCTTAATACTATATTTAAAGAATAAATTTATAATTAAAATTTAAAAACCTATTGTAATAAATATATAAGTAAATACATAATTTCAATGTTTTGACTTATGTTTAATATGACATACATTTTAACATTATACAATAACTGCATTTTTTACTTATTTTATGTACATATTTTTGTAAAAATTCCAAGCATATTTCATCGGCCATGATTCATTTCCATTTCTTATAGAAAGAAATCGTACTAAATAGTATGAAACAAATATTCACATGAAACAGGAATATTTATTTACATAAAAAAATGAAGGAAAACACGCTAAATTATAATGCTAATTTACTGTTGAATGATGTTAAATTTGCAAAATTTTCTTTATTTATGTAAACTCTATAAATAAAAAAAAAAATTCCTAACTCTTTCATATAGCACACGATTCTTTCCATTTCTTATCATGCTTAGCATAGCATAGATATAAGAAAAATATTGGCAAAAAAAGCACAAAAACTTCTATTAATTTTTGACATATGCATACATTTATGTATGTATATAAATATTATTCATATTTTATTTTTTGTGATTATAGCTTTTTATTTAAAATATTTTTCTCGGCACTAAAAAACTAAATATTTGAATAGTATAGCCTTATCTTAGAAATTGCTTCACATTCATAGGAAAAAATTTTGAAAAATATTCTAAAAATTTATAAATCGAATTATTTATTTGAACTTTTTCCAATTAGTGGAAGCCTTCTGCATCCTCAATACATACATACATACATATATATATATATATATATATTGCAAAACATTTATAAAAATATATTATAATATATATTTTCTAGTTTTCATGGTTGCAATTTATAGTTGACTTTATTTACATATTTGGCCGAAAGCAATTTTCCAGCATTACGTATTGTTGCTTTTGAGCTGCTTTGTTCATATGCAGGAAATTTATCCAAGCTGCATTCTCACTTTGCTCCTTTTTCTGGAATGGAGTCAATTTTTCTCCTTATTTTTCGAAGCATACATTCGCTATATATAAATGACAGATATTTCTCTTTCAACTATTTCCAACTTTTGTAAACGAATCTAAAATATGTAGGATACAAATGAAATTTTAACAGAGAGTTTTTGTTAAGAATTTTTTAAAAAAAATATTATTTTACCATTTTGCAAATATGCCTGAGGTATTTGTGCAGAAAATAACATATCTGAACTTCTAAATGTTATACGCATGATAGAATCCATAAATTCAAAAGTGAACTTAAGCATCAAATTTTTAAAATATCTCATTTTGAGACTCAAGAAACTCATAAAATAAACTGTTAAGCATTAGATTCTTAGATATTTTCAATTAGATAAAAAAAAAGTTTCTTGGCTTTAGATAATTTTAAAATATTCAAAATATGGAAAATTTTATTCCTTACAGTTTGTCTTTAGCAATACACAAATATAATAATAATAATCATGCCTAAATAGGGATGGTTCTTAAAAGTAAGTAACAAATGGGAAATACAACACTGCAAAAGAAAGTAAGACATTTTAGTCAGCACAACATGCTTCCACTGATTTTTATTCCACTTTACATGATTGTTTTTCGAATTCAGATGACAACAGTGACCTCTGGAGGTTAGTGGAACGCAGTAACTCCATCGCCAAATATATTTGCTATGTTTTTATTGAACGATCTGTGCACTGTCATGACTTACACCCTTCCTTTAACAGAAATGGTAAAAAATCAAACTGAAATCAAATTATAATCCTTTATCAATGTCCGCAAAATTTCAAATAACAATTCTCTGTAGAAGAAGCAACTTCTGGCGTACTTTCGGTAAAATATTGAGATTCTGAATTGGCAACTAAAATTGGTTTCACAGCCAATTTACTATGAAACAGTAATTTCTAGGTAGATAATTATAAGCTGCATCATACTTCACATGATGTAATAACTCGAACCATAGTTTTGAATAATGCTACTAGATGGAGCTTCATAGTATTTTCAAATTCAAGCAACTGGAGGTATTTTTAACTCATTTATCTTAATTTTTTATTCATTGATTAATTTTCGAAGTTCTCAAAGTGTATATATAAAAATCAATAATATATCTATATGTTAAGATGGAAATTTAAGGAATGTTATATCTAAGGTTGGGGAATAATTTCGTAGCGTTTTTACCAAAGACTTTTATTTAAACAAAAAACAATAATTATATCAATAAGTTAATCAATTCGCCGTTGCTGTTTACAACCCCTTCCCACCTCTCGACCCATTTGTTGATGCCATTCCGCCAAAAATCGCCTGGTCTGGTGTCAAAGCAGTTATTGAGCCAGTTTTTAAGGACCTCTTGGTGCACTGGGAAATGCTCGAAAAGAATGCTACAGTCAACAAGGAGCTCTACATTGCCCAGCTACACCGCGTGAATGAAGCTATTCAACTGAAAAGACCTGATCGACTTGGTCAAATCCCATTCTCCTTCACGACAACGCCAGGCCCCATGTTGCACAAGTCGGCAAAGCTGCATTCCAAGAGCTCGAATGGGAGGACCTTCAGCATCCGCCGTATTCTCCGGACCTTGCACCAATCTGTTACCATATTTTTCGCTGTTTGTCAAACCATATGAAGGGCGTTACCTTCGATAACAAAGAGGTCCTCAAAAACTGTCTCAACAGCTTCTCTGACACCAGACCATGCAATTTTTGGCGGAACGGCAACAACAAATGGGTCGAGAGGTGGGAAAGAGGTTGTAAACAGCAACGGTGAATATAGAATTGATTAACTTATTGATATAGTTATTGTTTTCTGTTTAAATAAAAGTCTTTGGTAAAAATGCTACGAACTTATTCCCCAATCTAATACACACACATACGCACACACACACACACACATACACACATACACACACACACATATATATATATATATATATGTATATATATATATATACACATATATATATATATATATATATATATATATATAATCAAAATCATGTAATATTTTTTATATCGGAATAAAATTTTTTAGGTATATGTTATCCTAGTATACGTTAATCTTACAAAAGAATCTAATTCACTTTCATTCATAAAAAAGTAAGTATTCACAGAAATTCATAAAAGAATAAAAAGTATATGTATAAATGCATTATCTATCATTGCTTCTATTAAAACGGTCTTTTAAAATTCGTTCTGTGACATTTTATACTTTAAATTGTTCCTAAAAATATTTTATGTGGGTACTCAAATTACCCATTTATTCCGAAGAATTTATCGCAGTTAAATTTCTTATATTAAATTGCCTATTATGAGAGCTCAACTTTATCATATAATAAAAAAGAATTGACTCATCATTTCACTTTTTACAAATGTCAATAAGAATCTAAATTAAAAGAAAAAAATTTACAATAAAATAATTTTTTAATTTTCGACATAGAAATGAGATTTAGAAATGCAAATAAATAATTATATTTATTATTAAATAATTGAAATATAATACTCTGTTAAAAAAGATTTTTATAGTTAGGTATATTTTATTTTCTATGGAATTAATAACATTTTATAAAAATTCTATTTGTATGTTACATAAATTGTTTTTATTTATGTTCAAACCTGGTAAATTTGGAAATTTTGCTTGAAACACAACAAAAATGATAAAAATGCATCCATTGCTAAATATTCCACTAAATAAAATTTGGAATTTCTCTAAACTTTTGCAGTAAGTGTACAAATTTTTAAAATTATTGTAGTTCCTTTATAAATATAACAATTATTGCATTTGATATTAAAAATAAATTGAAGTATTTTAAAAGAAACAGTTATATACTGTTTGTCATTATACTACTAAATAATTAAATAATCAAATAACTTTAGGAAAAACATTTATTAAAAAGACAAACCTTAAATATAAAAATAAAAATTATCTCTAATCTAATAGCCATTCATTCAGAAATCATCAACAAAATTTGTTTTCACATTTTCCATTACAATTTCACTTTCCAGTTATTTTTTTCCGTCACTCGCATTTGATTACATTTCTTGATATGTTCTTATTCCTGTATATCCGCTATATAATATATTTTGATATTTTTCGTTGTTTTTTTATTTTGTGACCAGATTCATCGCCACATTTTCTGTTAAAATCGCCAAGATTTTTATATGAAATCCCATTATTCATACCCAGACTGTTGGAAAAGTTACAACAATGAGGAATTAGAAAACGCCAAATTTGAACATTTCCGCTTTAACTATAAACATAAATTCATCGATCTAGATGTTGGTGGTCTTATGTTTACTAGCCAAAAGTTATGGGATTGCGCGAAATGGGAAATAAACGTCAGCTAGGAACTGCCCGTAACCATTCAGATTTCTACTTAATTGAGTTTATTGTTGGAAGATGCATTCTAACACACAAATGTTACCAGACATCTTAAATGATATTCGCAGTTTCATGGTTCCTCATAATTTGTTGACCAAAATTGGCTTATCTCACTTCTTAGTTATTGAATTTAAATTGAAAATTTCTATTATATATATACTTGGACATTCTGATTTCTAGAATTAAATATCAATTTGATAGGAATAATATTTTTTTCGCAACAGAGCACATTCTAAAAAAGCTACTAAAATTCCTCTTAGAATATGAATGATAGTGGCTTAATACTTACTCGCATAATTTTGGCAGATATTTCTAAAGATGTTTCTTTTATGAAAATTAAGAACTGAGAAAACAGTTGCTCTGAAATCAAATTAAAAGTTAATTTTTCAATGAAATAATAATAGGTAAGTAGATCTTGAATAAAATATTTACTTTAATTCAATATCTTGTGACCTATTTATTATTTATAAAAATTGTGTGGTGAAAGATTGTGTACATATCATTGAATAATTCCAAATTTGTTTTAAAAGTTGTTCGATTTTTCATAAAGTCAACTTATATTTCATAATGAAAATCAGGAAAAATACCCTTAAAATTGTATCAGTTAGATTTTATACAATATAAACAAGTATCGATGGAATTGAAATCAGTTATCAAGTCAATTTAATTATCATGTAACAATGGTTTCAAAATTCCGTAGTTTAAATTATTAGATATATTTAGTGAGAATGAGGGAAACGTTTTGTGTGTGAGGGGGGATGAACTTCCATCTTTCAATGCAAATTAATGATCATTCTCATGCATCAATAGTACAGATAACAAAGTTTTTTTTTGTTTCATTAGCATTGCCAAGAGGAAAAATCTAAAAAAAAGATCTGATCCATCTTCAAGAACGAAAATCCTGAAATGATTAGTAAACTTTCTTGTTTTTTTTAGTTCTTGAGAACTTTGAATTTGATGTTATACATGTTTTAAAAATAAGACATACTTCTTACATTAATATATAAGAGAAAAAATGAGCTTCACATTCGATATCGCGTTTTACCGATATTTTTTTCGTATTGAGTATATTTTGTATTCATTTTCGAATAAAATATTTGGCGCCATTTATTTTCTGCTACTGGCAAATAATGGACTACAATAGGAATTTACAAAGTCTCAAAGAAATTGCCAGTCGGTGATTATTGCTGGCAAATAATAATCAGAACATGCATCAAGCACTACGTTATAAACTATTGAAATTTAATTTTATAACTAAATTTATTTCTGAAATAGTTTATATAATTCTATTTATCGCATGGCTATTATGTATTTAACTCTACGGTTGAATGAAACTATTTTTGGTCTAAATGCGTCATACGATCTTTGGAAAGCAAGGTACCATATTTCATTTTGCTGGAACCAATCTTGGTGAATATATATTTTTGGTGCATGGAATACCAATAAAATACCGCTCAGTCGTGACAAAATTCATTTCAGTGATGCCGATTTAATAAAAAGGCTTGAAAATGTAAAAGCTTTAAAAAGTGATGGTAAACAGTTGCAATCCGTGGTAATTTGTTTAGGGTTGGTACAGCTATTTGGTGTCTTCACCATCTGCGAAGAAGAAATGGAATTGTATCTAAAATAAATGGATAAAAAACACTGTCCAGATTATAATTTTATTCTTTATTTTGTTTCAATGCATTTTCTCTAACTAATCAAATGAATCCACAAATATCTATTATATTCAAAATTATTGAACGTTAATACTTTATTTCATATTTGTGATAACTATAAGTGTTTCAATGTCACCCAGCTATTCAGTGAATTTCCACATCATATTTTAGTTGATGATGTATAAGATTTTTAAAATGTACACATAGTGTATTATTGTACTATTTAGTACTACTAATAATTCCATTTTTAAAACTTTATAAGAATGAAAATAGAGACATAGCAGAATTCGACCTCTAAGTTCAATTCAAAATATCAAACAAGCCAATGTTAAAAGATAAAAAATAAATAAAAGAGTCACAATCTTAGGATAGTAAAAAAAATTTTTATTTAATAATATTTTAAATATTATTACCTTATGAAAAAAGTTGTTTTTCCAAGACTACCTTTAAATCAATGCTTGTTAACCTATAGTTCTTATGAATTAACTAATAGTAGCTTTTTATGAAACCACAAATGGCAACATTATGAAACATATTTTTGACAGACAGTATATAGATAAAAGAGCTATTAATAAGCATGAAAATTTCTATATTATAATGCATATTAAGCATTTTTTCAAAAACATTTAAATACACAATGCTTCCAATGGAGTGGTGTGTATTTACATCCACATTTTTGAATGTGTCGTTTATAACTTGATCTCTAGAGTTCAAAGTAATAAAAAACAATCTAACAGAACTATTACTCATAGCATCGAAAAAAAGAGCGAATTGCTTTCCAGTAATGTTAGTCAGTTGGTTAATTTAATAATCCCTTGAAATTAAGTGTAATTATCAAGTATATAAATTATCAATCAGAATCTAAATAGAAAAAAATAAGCAGAAAGTTCGTAAATTTTTTGATACAATCATCTAAATTCAATTTAAATTCAATTTGTAAAAATTGTGTTTTTTAGTTAATATCCTTTTCATAGATTTTATCTGTAAAATTAAAAATAACACAAATTAGTTAGAAATTTAAAAAAAAGCATTTGTCCCTTTATATCAAATTACTACTGTTGATAATTTGTGAGAATTTGTTTAACGGACAGACACTAGTACACGCCTTATATCTCCTACAGTACATCCATAAATACATACATAAAGTCAGATTAAGAAAAACGTTTATAACAATATTTAATTTACAGCTTAATTAACACGATTACATTCATAAATTTTAAATAAAAATGTAATGCAGAATAGGAAGGTGTTATGATTATTACTTTATTACTTCTCTAAAATATCCAGCATAATTTCCTTTTACGTTCTGTAGAAAAAGCATGACGTAACAGATGTACTTTTATATAATATTAAATAAAAATATATTTGTATGCTTTTAATAAGAAAATTCACTCTAGATTCATAATTATTTTTTTCAAATTTTAAGTCAATTTTTATTGTTTAGTCCTTTTAACAAACACAATATACTTTTTCCAAACTTCCAAATATTTATGTAATCACATATGAGTTTAAAGAAATAACGGGACTATTACTAACTTCAACCGCCATCAAAGTTAACACCTCACACAATCTTAAGAAGATGTAAAGCCCTTAAATTACATTCCCAAATAACCAGCAGACAGGTCTGCTTAAATTAATGACACGCGAACAAATTTGAAGAACTGAAAGTATTTATAAGTAATTTTTTCCTTCCTCAGCACATTACCTGTAGTTTTCCGCATCGATTTCTTAGAGCCCCACAGCTGGGTAAAAAATGGAAACTAAACTTTCATCCACGCCTAAACTTAAAACGAGATCGTGTGACGTCACTCTTAATCAACTCCTGGCGACTCAAACTCAAATTGTTTTCGATAAGGCGATCGATGGCATGCGGGCATAATCTATAAGAATTCCTCCGGTGCCGTTTGTGGAGGCCGCTTTCACATTTTCGGCACTTAAAGTCGTGTATATAGGCCATACCGGGGCTTTTTAAGAATACGCTAATGGAAGGAAATTTCAGGAGAAAAGGAGATAACAAGATTTATTGGCTTTTCCGGAAGATATAATCGATCATTTGAAGATTGTCTTTCAACTTATTGAGTAGGTCATAGGTTTCCTTAAAGTTTAATGCGAAAACGGTAAATATTTTTAAATAGCACTGTTAAGGTTTAAGGTGAATACACATTTTTTATAGAAAAATACTTTCTTGATTTAGAATGTACTAAATGCATTAGCTTTAAGAAATTATTTGGCTATATCTTCATTATAAATATATATTGGTGTAATAATAGTAAAAAAGAATTAACTTCGTAAACGGATTGATGAACATCAGTTATTTAGAAATAAATTTATGAAATTAAAAATCTCACTGCCACCCGCTTTGTCTTGTGGTCAGGGTGATTGACTGCGGGAAGATCCTGGGTTCCAATCCCGGATAGGGTATGGATGTAATTTCTCTCTGTCTATTCTGTCTTTGTTCTTTCCTTATATAAATGGGTTGTGAATGGTTTCCTTCCCTATCCGATGGCATGTGTGTACTGAAGAAATCGGACTCCACACCAAAATATGGTTCCGTTGGGGAAAAGTGGAACAGCGCACCCCTTAATGCCAGCCTAGTTGGCACATGACAACGAAAATTTCACTCACTACTATTTGAAATCAGAATATAAAGTTATTTCAAAATAATTAAATTCTTATTTAAAACTAATTTGAAAACAACGAATGCATTTATTTCAATCTTTTTTTAACCGCAAAAGCGATATATGTTTAAAGGAATTACCATAATCTCTACTTCATTATTCATTTTGAAAAAAAATCAGCCTGATTTTAAATCAACCTAACAAATAATCAACTTAATTGAAATAAGCGACACAAAGTAGGTGATAATAACGAGACAAATAGTGGTTACACTTTGTTATACATAGCATTTTATATTATTCTGTGATATAGTGGTAAACCATCCTAAAAGATTAGGATGATCCAGACTCGAACTTTGGTATTCGTGAACAACGGGTAATTTTTTTGACAATGGGTAATGGACAGTCTAACGGTTTAAGCCTGTTTATAGGCATTTTAAATAATCACTTTTATTGCCTACCAGGAATCTATTTCAAGGAGAGGAAAATATTTTCACGTATCTTAGATGAGGAAACTAAAAGATCTCCCAAGTTTCAACAAGTGAATACAAAAGATAGTGCAACATCTATCAAATTTTGTTTCACTGTGTCCGGAATCCAACCATGAAACTTTCGTTCTGAAAATTTCTGGCTATCCTTGGAAATAACTGCAGCCTTTTTACATTTTGCATGCTTTTTGATGGAATGGATATTTAGAAATTTCTGTATTTCCTCTTTTGCTCAACAGGTTGTGGGTCTTCAACCACTTTCAGCTGTTAGAATATGCACACGTTTTCTGTTGCACGCACCTAGTTATATTTTTTACTCATAAAATGGAGAATGTTATAAAATTACTTCAATTAATTTCAATATTCACTATAATGAATTTGTTTCTTTAAAACAGCTGGGATTTATTGAAAATCCCACATAGTGTGCTTAAATGAAAAAAAGCAAAGCAAAACAATAGTTTTCAAATTACGCAATATTTTTGAAGTTAGAACAGCGATAACGTTGGTGAAGAATGCTGTCAGTATTCAATATTCGTCATTCTCAACAACATACTGAATATTTATATTTTCAAAGACTAACAACCAAAAATATATGTTGTTTTTTATGATATTTTTTTAATTCAAACACAAATTATCATTATGAAAATTAATTGTTTTTTTGTGGTCAATAAGTCAAACCAAACATATGCAATTCTGAAGGAAAAGTTATAGTTTGTATTCAAAAGTATAAAATTATGTACTTCCAATTAATTTCTTTATATCATTCAGGATTTAAAGTCTTATAAATGCTCACATTTTAAAATATTCATGAAATATATAAAGCAATAAATATATGACAAAAAATGTGGCACTCAAAACCACTTTTTGTAGACTAGAATTAATCGTACCAGGACATACAGTTTAAAGTGAGTTCCAAACCACCACAAGCAACCATACCCGAGATGAGATTCGAACGCAAGAACTCTACAACATAAATCGAGAGAGCTAATAGAAATAAAAAATAAACAAAACAATGCTCTAGAACTGCATGAGACTATAAACTTCCTATTTTATAAAAACATGAACACTCTACGTAAATTAAAAATTATGTAGAGTAGAAAGCTTATATTACTATATCAAGCTTATATTACCGATATATATCAAGCTTCAATTTCAATATCAAGCTTATATTACCGAGAAGGCGTCATACTAAACATAAAAATGTAATTTAGATCCAAACGCGTTTCATGCAAAAAGCAGTTTTAAACATAACTAAAATTTATTCATTTCTATTGCGTGAAATTTTGGCTAAAAAATTTACTTTAATGTTCCTGTAAATATGAAATTACTTAAATAACGAAGCGGGGACCTGTGAACCAAGTCATGGAGGCGATTAGCGTTGCCCGCGCCATACCACCACAAACCCGTTTATAGAGTGGGCCACATTCATACATCATCACAGAAGAAAGGACAGAGAAACACAGAGAGAACAGAGAAAGAAAGTAACAGCCATGCCCGAACCGGGATTCGAACCCGTGACCCACAGCTCAGGAGTTAGGAGCGCTAACCACTCAGCCATCGGTCGGCGCATTTAATGTATACTAATTAAAGTCTGTTATAAATTCTGTTTGTAATAAGAATAATTAGAGCTTTATTTCTAAAGTTTAAACTAAATGTTTTTTTAATTGGATCATTCATATTGAATACATTAATTAAATTTAACTTATAAAATTATAATAATAATGATTATTAATTATTAATTCTTCTGTCAGCATTCTTATTATGTAAATATTAGATAATTAATATTTAATTGAGATAAAAAGAATAAAATGAGTTATAAGAAATAGAGAAATAGAAATATTCTAAGAAAAGAAAAAGAGTATAAAAGAGAGAAATAAAATTATTCTTTTAAAAAATAGTGATTTTTTTTTCATATTTCATTAAATTAGTCCCCAAAATTGCAGAACATGTGGTTACTTTATTTGAAAATTAAGGAACTCATCAGTAATTTTCTTGTATTACTTGAATGCACAAAAAATACATATAAATAAATTATGGTATGAATATTTTACACTAAAAATTATACTATAACGTTGAATTATCAGACTTCACGAAACATTTTAATTAATCTGAGTTCAAAATCTCCTATAAGGCTTCATTATATCATCGGAAAAATGACTTTTAGTCTCTTATCTAATAGATTAAATATCCGCCCATAAATCTCATATATCTGTGATAAAATTCACAACGCTAAAAATGAAACTTAAAGGTCAAAAATAAATTTTGTAGATGAAGGGTAGAGGTTTCTGACGCGACACACCCTGCTTGGGAGAAAAATCGACGTGAACATAATAATGAAGCGAGTGTAATTCTCAAAGGGGGCCTCTGTTTATGAGCCTCGAATAAGAATTGCTAGTTTATGGCTTAAGTAAACTACCAAAATGTATCTTTTGCAGAACCTTGATAATCAATGTTTAGACAGTGTTCTAAAAACATAACCGCCCCATTCAGCAAATTATTTACTTTTGTCAGGATATCGGCGAAGCTTTTTTTATTTCTTGAGCAAAGAGGAAAAAATTACCTGATTTTTTTTTACTAATTAAATTTGTAAAGGAATTTTTTTACACACAATTGGAAATTTTAAAATACTTATTTAATCCAAAGTTAAAATGCTAATTTAACATCATATTAGCATTTTTTTCAATGTTTTTCAATGGGTAATTTTTTAATTTAAATTAGAGCAAATTTCAAAATAATATAGTTTTGACATTACAGTATGCATAATTTATGCAAACTTCACATTTAGATAAAAGTTTTGAAGAAATTTTGCAAGAAATAAAAAAGAACTATAAATGTTTAACTTTTGAAAGAGAAGGAATGTCAAACTACTAATTAATTGAAGTATTGGAAACAATGTTAATTTTATGTATTTGGAAATGAAACAAAAATATCTACATTAGAATAAGGTTTTATTATGTTAAAATATTCCAAGCTTGTATATTTTAATACATTGATAAGAATTTATAAATCTGAAAAACTTATTATACTATATTTCTAAACTAAAAAGAACCAAATATGCTTAAATTCTTTTGAAAATATTTTTGTTTTTTTATTTCTTAAATGTATACTTTTACTAACATTAAAAAACAAAATGCATGGTAAGCTTTACAATATATCAGACCAAATCTTTTATACAAACCTACACCAATTGGCCATATAAGAGGAACCAAAATTTTTTTCCAATCAACATAAATCAAAAGAATATTTTGAAAAATTTATAAATTTATCAATTATATTATTTTTAAAGACACTTGTTTCCATGAAATTTCGGCACATTTCATGAACAATCAGAACTATTGCTTGTAATACCTAATAAATCCATGATAATTTATTTTAGCGAAATTTCTCTCAGCAATAGAATCTTCCACGAAATCAGAAGAATGCACGAACAAAAAAGAATAAACGTCATCAAACACATTTTTACTGTTAGGGATCTGGAAATTGGTCGGTTAAAAGTTCCCGTACGAGAGCGAAACTGTCCGCTGACATCACATCCTTCCTCAGTTGCCATTTGTCAAAAGTAATTAAGCGCTGACTGGTGGTCACTGTCCTTGAACCACTATCTGCGGAACACAAGAGATCGCAGCGGCTATTATGTCCCTCCAAAAACACTGTTTTTTCGCTAGAAGGTAGCATGTAGAAGATAGCGACCGAGTTCTATTAGGAATGTTCTAGGCTGCACGCACACTTTGTATCGCAATCAAACAATCGTTCTTTTTTTCACAGCTCTAATGGGTTTTCTTTTTCTGACGATATAATCTCTATCAAGATCTCAGCTCCTGTTCAGGCTGTTAAATTGTCCATCTTTTCAAATATTGATCGATGAAGCATTAAATTGAGTTAGAAAAGAACAACTTTTTTTATTTTCTATTTATTTATTTATTTTTACTACCGCTAGTTTCCATGAATTGAATAAGAAGACAAGATTGTACTAATTTGGCATGTTATCCGTACAAAACATTCGTATATTTGAAACAGTGATGCCCAATTTTACACTAAGCAAAGTATGCAATATCGAATATAAAGCAAAGTGTGCAATATCGAATATAAAGCAAAGTATGCAATATCGAATATAAAGCAAAGTATGCAATATCGAATATAAAGCAAAGTATGCAATATCGAATATAAAGCAAAGTATGCAATAACGAACATAAAGCAAAGTATGCAATGTTAAATATAATTTGCCAAGTTATCCGTACAATATTCAAATAGAGATGCCCAATTTTACACTAAGCAAAGTATGCAATATCGAATATAAAACTAAGTATTGTACTGAAAAAAAATAATGCAAATACTAATTATTCTTGAATAAGAAATTCTGCTAACTTTTAATACTATCCTTGTAATTTCTCTGTTCGTGATATTCTATCCAGAAGAGAAAAATATTAAAAGAATCACATATATAAATTATAATTATTCGATTATTTCCCAAATAATGTTTAAATAGTAATATTGCAACAATATATAGTATAAATGCAATAATTCAAATAAATATCGAATATTGAATACACAAAATACAGCATTTATTTACATGTATTTTTCCTTATTGGGGTAGTTTTCATATGCTTCTGTCAAATATGAAATATTAAAAATTTGCTATAAGAAAAATTATTATTTGGCACTTATGTCTGTTATCTTCTATTAGATCATAATAAATTATCATTTATTGAAAGTGAATGCCTAAATTTTCTGGTTTAAAATAATCACCTCTTAAATAATCCATGGTAATGATAAAAAATTATTTTCCGATAAAAAGGCGCTTTTGTTATTAATTCAGTATTTTAAAAACAAATTAATCTCAAATAAATTAATAAAACATCTGTTTTTCAGTCAAACGTTTAGTTGTATAGTTAAGAACATTTTATTTATCCTTGATATCATTTGACACGTGCTTAAAATTTTATGAAATAAAATAAACATTTGTAATCTATTTTTAAAGAAAATTTTATGATTTATCAGTTTAGGAACTTTTTCTGGTACTGTACAGAAGTAATTCTAAAATCTATTAATTATTTTTACATAAAATAAATAGCACAAATTTCTAGAAAAATTGCAACACAATCACGAAATAATAGCAATTAATTTGTAAAATACATCAATAAATTAATTTTGAAACATTAATAAATTTACATGAAAGATCATGGTTCATTATTTTTCTTTTTTTCTCAATTCTCTAATTTCTTTTATAAAGTTAGAGAATATCTGAAAAAAAATAAATAATCAATTTTTTTCCTTACCATTCACTCCCAGGAAAAGATGGATTCGTTATTTATTATACTAATTTTTCTTTAATTTCATGACGAGTCTCCTTATCAATTGACTATCATATCCATTTATCATCATAAGCATTTCCTGCCAACACATACTAAAATCTTCTGCTTTTGGAATGAGCTTTAGGCAAAAAGAGAATATTATGGACTCTTAGCCAATCGATTGTGTCATTAGCATAACAACTGCCTGTCAAGTCTGGCTATGTATGATTTTCTTAAGTGAAAGAAAGCTATTATTAGTGACATTTTCAACGGATTTCTGAAGAGACACTGCCAAATCAATCAAATCAAAGGGTCTTTTTTTCACTTTTCAAATATTTCATATTTAAAATACTTATTTATTCCTTTCCTTTTTGTTTATAAAACTTTCAAATTCGTGACAACCACCTACTATGATGCCAAATGTAAAATATTTATTATCATCATAGATAATGAAAATTGTTATTGCCCAGAAATTGAGGATATGTGTTCAGGGAAAAAATAAAAAACAAAAGAGATTAAGGGACATTTTCCATTTTGAACATTTACGTTTCAAAATTCTTTGGTTTACAAGCTTCTAAAATATTTATAAAAATAATTATTAATTTAGAATTTAAGCTTTACTTTATGTAAGCGTTTTTTCTTATTATTTATAGTAGTCTCCAATATGCATTTCTTTTGTCGGGATAACATGGTACTCAAAAAGCATTGAATGTTCTTAACATAGATAAAAAAAAAACTTATTAACTCCGAATTTAAATTAATGAAAATGTTTTTCCTATTCTATTAAATTTTATTCGGTTAAAAATGTAAATATGTATTTAAATATTAAAGTTGAATATGTAGTTATTTGAAATCGAAATATATGTTTCAATAGTTTTGATCTTTACATTTAACGATATTTTAAAACTAATTCTGTTTCATGTGAACTTTTGATAATCCAGATAATAAACAATGTAATAATGAACTTTAAAGTTATGAATGATTATATACATTTTTTTAAAATTTAATTTTGTTCAGTTTTTCTTTTTAATCAATTGTTTATATATGAATCTTTAAACGAGTAAAATTTACTGTTAGGGTGAGGATCTTAGCATGATTACTCATTTTGGATGATAGTTTCTTTATAATAAATATCGTTAGAATTCATAAAATTCGTAGTTAAATTATAGAAATGAAATACTTAAAAAATCTCTAAGAAATTTTCTTAAAAATAATAACTTTAATTATCATATGTTTACCTTAGTTTCTTAAAATTTATAATTAATGTCACTCAAATAAAATCTAAATTATATTTTATGTCATAATCAAATGAAATCTTTTCTGGCATATTGTTTGAACATGAATTGCTAAAATTAATCAGCAATCAAAGCTTATATTTCTTCGGACACTATTAACGCCTAGTATTTAAATAAACCAATTTACTGTGGAAATGCTACATAAAATAATTCAAATGCAAAAAAATGTTTTAAGTAATAATTATTTTATTCAAAATTTCCTTTATTTTGCTTTAACTAATTTATTTTGTATCTTTGAGAGTAGAATTCTTATAACACATTTTTAATTTATAAATAAGCTTCAAATTTATAAATTTAATTAAAAATGTTTTCATTTTATAAATTGTCATAAATTTCATTCTTTTTTTCTAGAAGTTTGAATTATTCGAAATATTTTTAAATATTATAAATCTAGGATGTTCACTATTATCTTTCTCCATTTGAAAATAATACTATAGGCCTATTCACTATTTTAATTCCAATATTTTATTTATTAATAAATGTAAATGACATTTACCATATTAGGCATACTGGTTGCATAATAATTAATTGCATGGCCTTCAGTTCAACAATTCATAAATTCGATTCAAACTTTCAGTATGGTTTTTTGTAGAATCCCTTCAACATTATTAACATACCCGTAAGTAAAGGTATGATTGGTGTTTCTATGCTAGAATTCATTGTAATTCGACAAGAAAACCAAAAATCAAACCATTAAATTATTAACTAATAAAAAGATAAGAAAGTATTTCTAAAAACAATAACACATAAATAATCCAAATCAATATGAATAGAAAAAAATAGCCATATTCTCTTTGTTACGCAGACAATCAACAACTTTTGAGTCTCAGGTTTTTAATTCTTTCCAATTCAAGTCCAAAGCTTCGTGAAAGTTTGGTAAATTTATCAGAAAGATCTTCCAAGATGAGACTAAATACCACCTTTACTCTTCGTGATTATCTTAAAACCACTTTATATCGCTGGGGTTTATTCTTTTTCGATTTATAGGAGGAGCAATGTTTTATATTTCCTGAAATATATCAGTGGATTATTTCTGCCATAATAGTCCCCGCTCTTTCATTGAGCTGTCTTCATAAGCTTTATTAATGATATTTATAGCTAGCCATTGCAATATTTTTTCCACTTTTATAATAAATAGTGCAATGCAATAATATAAAGGCATCGCGTCACTCCATTAAATATGTCGCTATTGCTTATAGCTCTGTAACTGATAGCAAGATTTGAAATTGAAGAAACTAGAGACTTTCTCGAGAGTTTTTTTATTTATATATAAAATTGATGCATTTTTTTACCCAGCACAGTTGAAGAGGAAATGTCATGTGATATTTGCAGTATATTAAAAGACGCATTCCCGTTTCCAAATTTCGAATAAAATGAAATCTAAGATATAATTTCCAAAAAAGAGAGCTATCTGCAAAATGTTAAAGGATCATATTTTACGTAATTAAAGTTACTTGATGTTATACTTTAAACCCGGATATTTGAATAAAATGAAGATAAAACAATTAAACCAAGCATTCGAATTTAGGAAAAATAATTGAAAATTTTGAAATTTAAAAAATTATTATTTTTTTTACATTAGAATGAATCTTCAAAATTTATTGGCTAAATAGCCTATAAATGAAATTTATAGACTATTTATCCCCGATAAATTTCAAAAATTTTATCAATGGCATTTATTTCTGTAATTTTCTTGCCTTTTTATGTATTGAATTAAATTTTATAGCAGTGTCATTTTACAACACTTTAACATACACGTGTGTTCATAAATTAAGGATATTGGAAGTTCTGGCAAGGAGAGAGCAAAACAAATATGACTTATTTGTAAAGTCTATTTATTAAACAAAAGGTAAAGAGCAAAAAAAAAGCTATAAGTTTGACATCATTAATAAAAATTGCGATTTTTACTCCCTGGAGCAAATTTCAAAATAGAACCTATTTACAAAAACCAATATAACATAGTTGGTATGATGGTTAATACATAGTATGCCCCCCAGACGATACAATACAGGCCATAAAACGCCTAGGCATGCTGAGCATCAAATAATCGATCTCATTTGGGGGATATTACACCACTCATCAAGCAATGCTCTCAGAAGTTCCGGTAGACATGTGGGAGATGATTTGACGGCCAAGCATGTCCCACACATGCTCTATCGGATTCAAGTCCGGTGAGTATGCACGTCAGTCCATACGGGTGATATCTTCCGATAGAAGACATTCGTCAACATTGTTTGCACGGTGAGGACGGGCGTTGTCATCCATAAACAGAAAATCTGCACCCATGGCGCCCCGAAACAAACGCACATGTTATTCCAGAATGACATCCCGATAGATGTGGCCTGTTATTGTTACATTCTGAACATGCAGGTTAGCTCTGGAACCCAGAATAATTTTCCCCAATCGAGCAATCCTGCACCACCGTAACGGTGTCATTCATTGGTGTTCTCTTGGTGGTAACGGGTACCTGGCCCTCTCCATATGACAGTTCGGCGAGAATCAGACTGAAAGCTAAACCTGGATTCGTCGGAAAACATCCCACAAGACCACTGTTGCAGTGTCCACAATACATGCTCTCTACTTCAGGAAAACCGCAGGTGACAGTGAGTAGCGGTTATAGGAACTCAGAAATTAGAAAAAAGTGGAACTCAGAACTCAGGAAAATTTACTCAGAAATAAGAGTATATATAAAAAGTTAAAAATGAATTTTGTGTGGATAGAATCGAAATATTTCCTAATGAAAGCTAATTCCTTCCAGATATTTTACAGTGTTAGTTCATAATAATATAAGATACATATAATAGATATAAAATACATGTTTTCATTCTCATCATCAGTGTAAATTTTTTTCATTATTAATTAATTAAAAAGCAGATTGTTCCATAAATAATTCATTTATTATGTAACCTAAAATTTTTACTAAAATCTGTAACTTTTAGTACCGCGGTTCAGTTTCTGGGAGAGTTTCTAGCTACTCTTCTTAAAAACTAATTTTCTTTTTTATGTTTAAGAAAATTGTATAAAATAAAAATAATAATAATTAAAAGAAAATTTTTAATGTTGGCATAAGCAAAGCATTAGCCTTTAGATTTAAAATAGATTGTTTACAAGCATTTCAATTATTAAATTAGAATTCTATATTAATTAAGGAAATTTTGGTACAGGTGCCGTATAATCCAGGATGCCAAATTCGGAGATTGGCGATTGTTTGTCAGATTTTCTTATGTATCTGGCAATTTTGTTTTTATTATGTCATACATATGGAGACCTATAAGAATTAGGCAGAAAATTCTAATTTGATAACCCTAGTATTTATACGTCATCGCGCACGTCACGATACGTCATCTTGGCAACATTTCTTCATCGCCAAAAGAATTCCGATTTAAACTAACTATAAAGTTGATTTTTTGTCTTGCCTTTTAAATTTTGGATATTTTTCTATTCTATAGTAAACGTGTAAATTGTTTGAACCAATGAAAAACTGCTTCTCAAACCGATGATTTGGTCTTTATATAAGAAATATGGTTTAGCTAACAAAATAAACTTCGAAAATATTCTTAGACATTCGACAGTGAACTTCGCCTTGTTTGCTGCGGCTTGAAGAATACGATTTGAAGGCAGGCAGCAAGTTCGTGAACAAATCGGATTTACGACGCAGTCCCAATACGATGTCGTAGTTAATTACGTGTGACGTAGATGAAACGTTATCTGATATGAATATTTTAAACCATTAAGAATTATAATAAAGTGTAGTCACATGATCTCAACTGGAACGAAAGAAAAAACCACTTCACGGTTAAATTTACTTATTTTACAAACGCATTATTAACTCTTACTTTTAGAAAAAATAACTGGATGTTTATGTTTAACATTATATCTCGATGTTTTAAAGTTATTTAAGAAACTTCTGAAATATATTTTGTACAACGGATTTATTTTTATAAAGTCGTGAATAAAAAGAATTTTATCAAATTCAGATTATAACAATAAATAATTTCTTACATGTCTAGAGTCGTTTCTGATCCTCTAATCAAAAGCAACAATATCCTTTATAAAAAGGGTGTGTCTCAGCAGGTGGGAAGACATTTTCCACCTGCTCAGACACGTCACAAGCTAATCTTTGATCAACAAATAAAACATTTTGAACATTAATAACTTAGATATTTCCGTAAATCACATTCGTGGTTTTCGGGTAATTTTTGATAGTTTTAATGCATTAACGCATAAGGAGGGATCTCATTCTTTACATTAAAAAAGTGGTTTTATAGTTAGTCATAATATTACCCATATTTTAAGATAAACCGCAATAATTTTATTAAAACTGAATTCTTGTGTAAAATATTTTTTTATGTAAATGAACAATTTTGCGAATATTTAATATTTTCTGTCGTCAAAATATAGACTCGGCAACATTGAAAAGGAAACATTAAGGAAGTTTTAGGACAATCTGCGAAGTGCAGTATGGGAGTAGTTCATTGATTTATGCAAATGACAAAAATGTAGACCCATCCTATGGACGGTGAGTCGATTTAAAGTAAAAAATCGGCTTATTTATCTCTAATGCACATTTTTCTGAGAGAAAAAAAGTGAGACCTTTATTTTCTTAGAATTTATCTTAAAAAAGACAGTAGGACGTCCACTATATATATATATATATATATATATATATATATATATATATATATATATATATATATATATATATATATATATATATATATATATATATATATATATATATAGTTCTAGAAAATTGTCTAGTTCACAAAGTGTCTAATGATCAGACAAAACGATCTTTGACAGTCCTTTTATAATAACACTCACAGTCACCTAGAGATAGGACAATACTTTTCGGAGTGTTTCGGGTTTGATTCCAGCCACTGTTAATCAACCGGATACGGATGTTGTGTTTCTTTCTTATTCATACACATCCATCTCCGTGGGTACTTGAGAGATTTTTAAGCTTTCTTCCCTCGCGACATACAGTCCACTATGTGTGATAAGCCCTTAAAGAAGGCAATTTACACGGTGAATATTAAAACTCCTTACGATGTCCTTAGGCTGTCCACTACGCTTTGTCAAAATAATTTAATAATAAACACCCTCCTACGCATATATTCAGTGTGCAGACTATAGCAATGACAGAGAAGAAAACGCCTAATGTCCTAAAATTCTGATAAAACCAAAACAAGTGTATTTATTATAAGTAAGTAATGGTGAGCTCAAAATACGTATTCTTTGATGTCACACTTGATGCTACAATTTGAATCTGGATAATCATTTACTAATTAATAACATCTCGCGATTTTTTTATAAAAATGTTTCCACAGATTCAACAATAGAGACGTCATTCTTTACAGTGATACGGACCAAAAAACTATGCTTAGTGTAGAATACTATATATTTATGCTCTCAGACAAATCACAATTCTGTTCTAGCAATGATAGGATTTGCATACAAATCTGACTCTAAATTGAGTAGAACTTCAATAGTATTATAATTATAGAAAGTCACGCCACGGGACAACGCAGCATCATTATTTGGAAGGGCATCACCGCGTAGAATTGACCAATGATAGTCCAAAGATGCGTACAGGACGTTATGTAGATAAGAGTGCAACAGTTAAAATTTTCTTACTATCATTTAACAACCAGAAAACAACGACATATCAATCAATCAATCAATAAACCTGTCAAGCCATGCGTTTTTAAGTCTCAAAATGATCACATTTCCTTCACCATGGAATACGATTCAAATTTGTTTTGTGGTTTTCTGTCTATGTTACCTCAGCCAAATCACAGTATGTATTTTAACGGATGGTTAACAGCAAAAGTTGCCTACTATTTCTTGCGTTATAATCTGCAGTCTCATATATTGCTGATTTTATCGCCGCTCTCAATTTTTTCGTGATTTATCAATCCCACAATTATAATAAAATATCGTAGCATCCAGCAACTGATCTCATAATTACAGTTATTCGGGATTTCAACAAGTGACTTCATTATTTCTCTACCATTTCACTATAACTGTAACTTATAAAGTAACTTTTAATGTTACTGAAACAGAGTTACGACTGTGTAGATTCCATAATAAATATTTTTCGATTTAAAATGTCCAATCACTCTATTTATTTTGTCAAATTCATTTTTGACCAACTTTATTTTCATTCAAATACTATGGGGAGATATTTATCATAATATGATATTTGCAAGTTACACATTGCATTATAAAATTAAAGTGTAGATGGATATGTGCATATGTCATAATGTATTCAAATACATTTTTTCATACATAATTGCCTTTTCTTGATCTCATTTTTCCCGTATCATTATAATCAAAAATATTAAACTATATAAAAGCAATGCTTATAACCATATAAAAATTATATTTAGGTCAAAAAATATTAAATCCATCAAGATATAATTATTTAAACTCAATGAAACTTTCAACAGTTATATAGAAACATTAAAAAATGGAGACTTTTATATTATTTTTTCGATGAAGTTTCTATTTTATCATCAGTAAATGCCATCATATGACTTAATTTGGTAGACATCAAAAGTAAACAGCGTCACATCTAATAAGCTTCGTCCAGAATGCATTATCTCCTGTCAGATGTTCAGAATAATGTGATGATGCATATAAGCCACTTATTGAAGAATTCTTTCTCTTATATTGGCTAACTTTATTCTAGGAGAATAGTTTTTCGCGGACTGAAGTTTGACCCTAGATGAACCACATTCATTCCAAATTCAGATGGAATTAAACTGATCCTATTAATAGTTAATTCAATATCTTTATATGATACACACATAAATATTGCTTTCTAAGTAATTTTTCTGTGTGATAATTTTTAAACAAAGCAAATTTCATCCAATAAAAATAGTTTTCTTGGGATGAAGTTCATTCAAGATTAATTGGAATTCAATTAATTTTATTTAAATGCAATATATAATATTTTCATATAAAATGCAGATAAATATTGCAAGATACATATGTGAATTTTTTTCTCTGTTATTTTTACTAACAAAATTTTATCCTATAATTATAGTTTTTTTGCGATGAACTTGGGTTGAAAATTGACTAAATTATATAATTTTAATAAATAATTTAAATGGAAATCAATCATTTATTGAAATGTAATACATTGGCAATATAAATCTAAACATATTATGCAATAATTAAAAATATTGAATATTTTCAAGAAAAATCAAATTTAATCTAAATTTTTATAGAATCTAAATTTTTATGAATTTATAAAGTCATTTAAATTTTTCTAAGGACGTTACCAAAATTGCTTAGTTGAATTATGATTATAAAATTATATAATAAATGCTCAATATTTCCATTTGTTAGCTAATATGATGAAATTTGTATCACTATCCTTATAAGATTAAGTAGAAGAAGCTATAAAAGATACAAAATCACTTTTAATGTATATTAAAAGTTACTTTTGATGTCTTTTTTGATAATTGAAGACTGCGCATTAAACTGTCATTTCACAATGGATCGTTAACAATGATTTGGAGAGAAAACCTCATTCAAAAAATTGCAAGAAAATGTTTGGATATTCAAACGATCAATAAATATGTCTAGCGATAAAGACAACGTGAAGTGACAAAGGACCAAAACATTGCGCCAACTACAATTTACCATAATTTTAATCAAGCTCATAATTTTAGTAGAAGGGAAATAATTTGTTCGGTTTCATCAAGGTGAGTAATTAAAAACAAAAAATGCTTACTGCATTATATTTCATAGGAATAGTATTGTGACCCAATGTTCGAATTACAATTTGCACACATTTGTAATAATCCTACAACTGATTTATTATTTCTTATTATAGTGTAAAGAAAATATTTGCTCTTAAAGACAATTCCATATTTTAAAAAATGCCTTTAGTTTTTGTATTCTGTTTAACCTTTTTTGGTTAAATGTGTATGCTATTTACAGTGAAATTGGAGTAGAAAAGAAGGAACTGCTTAAGCAACGAGACGAATGCTGCTTTTAAAAACAAAAAGTGATGATTATAAGCGAAGGCTAAGGTCACGATCATAAGAGTGAAACAAAGTTTGATTATTTTAACTGGATGTTTCATAATTTCCTAAGCGTTTTGTTAATTTTTTTCAAAATTAATTTTGCTTATTATATATTTTTTGGCTTAAAAATATTTTTCATATGATGCATTTGAGATATTTGAACAGTTATCTCATCTCTTTGCAAATTATTTTATGATATAAATCTAATGGAAATTGACTTAAGAAATGTATTATTCGAGGAAATCATAGTTGAATGAAGTTCATATTTATAATCGTAGTTTAAAATTTTATACTTCTGAAACATTCTCATGTATCATAGTAAATTGTGTACGAAAAGAAGAGAACTATTCCAATTTTTTATATAAGTGTTCAAAGTATGAATCTATAAGATAGCAATTATTAAATCAAAAAGATCTTCATAAGAAGTATTTCGATGTACTTTATAGAAATAAATCGTAAGCATAACATCAAACATCCAATTTCATGGATGTGAATAAGTAAAGTAAAGTAAACACCAGCAAGAATCCCTGTACTTAACACAATGAGGGTTTGACCAGTTGGATGAAATCTGCTGGGTGTAAATAAGTATGTCGTTTTCTGCTTATTCAATATAACTTTATAAAGGATTTTTCTTTAATTATTACAAATACACTGCTGGCCACCCAAATTGCAACACCAAGAAAGGCAAGAGATATCACAACAAAATTTATTTTGCAGATAACATGGTGACCAAGTACCAATTGCTAAATTTATAGACTTCGTTGAAGTATGGTTCCTGCCAAAATCAGTAGCCATAGTAGCTGCCATTGTTGGAGATCACCACTGACACACTTTTCGGCATTGATTCAAAGAGACTTTGGATGTGTTTCTGGGGTACAGCAGACCAAGCAGCTTCCACACGTTGCCGAAATCGACCTGGTATGGCAGCAGGGGAAGTAATCTGGATCAATCGTTGAGCAACCATGAACCACATATTTTCCATCGGCGAAAGATGGGGAAAGCGAGCTGACCAGGGAAGCAATTCAATCTGGTGATTGACGAAGAAACTTTAGACAATGCATGTCACGTGCGGTCGCGCATTTTCCTTTTGAATTAGGACTGTGGGCAAGCCCTGAAGGTAAGGAAGGACAACTGGCTCCAACACCTCGGAGATGTAGCGCTGGCTGTTTAAAGTACTGACAATGCATACTAGAGGAGTGCGAGATGATATCCAGTACCGCCCCATACCATAATACTCTGTGCAGGACCAGTGTGGCGGTGCATAACGCAGCTGTTCAGCATCCTTTCTTTGCGGTGTCTTCAGACTCGAATGCAACCATCGTAGTGTTGCAGACAGAAACGTGACTCGTCAAAGGCAATTTCATTCCATTCTGCCGTCCACATCCTTCTTTTATCGCACCATTAGAGGCGGAAACGTTTGTGGCTCTGCGTCAAGTGTAGATGAAGCAATGGCCGTCTTGCGGACAGATCACTCTGCTGTAAATGGCCCCGAATGGTACGCGCAGACACTGTAAGATGCGTTATAAACTGAATATGCTGTGCCATGGTTCGTGATGTGGCTGGGCGATCCGTCACTGCCATGCGCACAATTTGCCTGCCGTCATATGAAGTGGTGCACTGAGGTGGGTGCTGTGGAACACGTTGGTCCGTCGTACCCTTTTGCATCCAACGATCCCATATCTGCATCCACAGTTGTTTGTTTTCGTCTAACGGACTACCGATTTCCTTGAAAGATAATCCCCATTCTAAGTAGGTCACTATCCTTCGTCTGTCTAACTCAATTACTTATTCAAAAGAATGATAGCTGTTTTCTACAAGGCATAATTGAACGTTAAAAAAATAAATAAATAAAAATATATAAAATAAAAAACAATTTTCGAACGTGAAATTACCGAAATCTCTAAGCTTTAAACATCTCTTTGAAATGGTGCCACAGGCGCGCATGATGTGCGTCTACACTGAAATTCTGATCATTTGCATATCTCACCTTTGCTAACGCATGTTGTAAATTTCATGTTAATCTAGATACTGCCAGGTACTCAAACATATATCATCATTTTTTATAATATTTCTTTCAATTAATCGAACAATATAGCTAAATCAGTTGAATCATATCATTTTTAAATTCACTTTTGAAAATTCATTATTCTCAATTCTTCTAGCATACTTAAAGCAAACAATTCTTAATTTTCCAACTTCAATTCGAATTCAGAATTAATATAATTAGAACAATAAAAACACTTACTCATTTCATTTGAATCCATTCAGCGAATCTTTTCATTTATTCAAACTTAAACTTTCAAAAAGAATGCAATTGTTCTCATACTCTTTAAAAAATATAACGCAATGTCTAAACATTTTATTGATTTTTATTTTAAATAATTAGAATAAAAATCGTTTGCTTTTTATATGCTTAAAGAAGAATAGAAAGAAGAACTTTAAAATATTTGGTGCATAAAAATTAAGGTAACTATTAATTCTTATTAAGTTTTCAAAAAATTGCTTAATTTCTTTAGGTTTAAAATTTATTTTCTTACGTATCCCTTTAATTTATTTTGACAGTTTCTTTTTATCGTCTGCGTACTCATTTTAAAATTCTTTCTAATATTGGTTGTCATAAAATCATAAAAAATAAAATTCGCAATTTGTGTTTCGTTATATTAAGGTATCTACTTTGGCGATGTAATCTGCTAATTTGGCTCCACATTTCGCTCTTGGTGTCGGGGTGAGCCCAATTCTCAATAATTCTTCTAGCATACTTAAAGCAAACAATTCTTAATTTTTCAACTTCAATTCGAATTCAGAATTAATATAATTAGAAAAATAAAAGCACTTACTCATTTCATTTGAATCCATTCAGCGAATCTTTTCATTTATTCAAACTTAAACTTTCAAAAAGAATGCAATTGTTCTCATACTCTTTAAAAATATAACGCAATGTCTAAACATTTTATTGATTTTTATTCTAAATAATTAGAATAAAAATCGTTTGCTTTTTATGTGCTTAAAGAAGAATAGAAAGGAGAACTTTAAAATATTTGGTGCATAAAATTAAGATAACTATTAATTCTTATTAAGTTTTCAAAATATTGCTTAATTTTTTTAGGTTTCAAATTTATTTTCTTAAGTATCCCTTTAATTTATTTTGACAGTTTCTTTTTACCGTCTGCATACTCATTTTAAAATTCTTTCTAATATTGGTTGTCATAAAATCATAAAAAATAAAATTCGCAATTTGTGTTTCGTTATATTAAGGTATCTACTTTGGCGATGTAATCTGCTAATTTGGCTCCACATTTCGCTCTTGGTGTCGGGGTGAGCCCAATTGGGATTCAACCAGATAAAAAATTTGACACATACAAATCAAACGTTTTTATCGTGAGAAATTATAAAATGCATAATGAATAGTAAAACACTGCATTCAAATTTATAAAGTTTAATTTGAGTCTGATAGCTTATTAAAAATTTGAAATTTTTTTACTCAATTATTTTATTTGCTTGCAATACGTTTCTGGCAACCTATTCCTCCCAACTGAAACATCCTTAAACACACTCAATCTCTAGAAATTTTCAATCATGCCCAGGTAATAAATTCAATACTTGAGCTAGTATTCTCTTCTCCACACCAAACAGAAAAATTATGCGACTATGATCTAAATTATACGTGTTCCAGTTACCATTAGTGAATACTATGGATTTTCATAAGTGTTAGGTATAAATCGAAACAACTCTCGATCATAATGATCGAAAACTTTTCCGACCAACCACCGCGTCTTCTACTTAGTTGATAGATTAGTGGCAACACAAAATTTTATTCTTATCACTTCTTGATTGTTTTTTCATGACATTCTAAAAATCATAGTTAAAATTTTACTAAGTTATTAGTCAACTCCTAGTATTTAATTAAACTGAAATAAAATAAAAATGTTTGCAATAGAGTCGAAACTGTTTTTTGAAAAGAATATTTCGAAAACATTTCCAATATTGAGTAATGTAAACTGATATACGAAATCAAAAATAAATAAATAAAGGAAATTTATAACAGAGACTTCTTTTGATACTAAAAACATTATCTGTTACCTGAACAAAGTTTCGTGGTAAGTATGACTTTTGATAATTGAAACCATGATCTTTAAATTTTCCATTTTGAAAGAATGCCCTTAAGTTCCATTCATTTTCTGACAAAGAATGAAGTTTTCTTAGAGTTATTTTGTATTTTAAATATGTAAAATATGTTTAGAAAATCAATCTTCTTCCTATGAAAGCCTTTCTCGAAAAATAGAAGATTTTCAATTATCTTTAAATATTTCCTTTGGATACGTTACCTAAAATGCAATTAAAGCTTTGTAGTTGCGTGAAAAAGTGTGTTAATAAAAAATGGCCTTATCTTATCACCACTCATTGGGTTCATTATTGTTAAATTTTCAAATTATATTTATTTATTTAAAATTTGGCATTGAAAGTATAAATATTTATAAACAGAAAACAAATTTGGAGTATTAATTGTTATTGTTAAATAATTTTGAATATAGTTTCATATTAAATAGTGCAGTATAATACTTATCAAATTTTACTTTAATTTTATTACAGTAATGATTTAAAGTGTATTGTCAAAAGAGAATAGATTCTTCATATAGAATTAGGAATACATATTTATATGCTGTGCAATGGCATTCATACTATGGGCTTAAAGTCACTACGAAATCTATGAAATAATTGGTTAATATATTAAATGACAAAAAACAAAGACGAGCTCGAATCATTGTAACCGATTAGCAAAAATATAGCATTGTTAATATGTAAATATAATTCAAAGAATAAAGAGATATTTCTTCCTAAAAAATATTAAGTTGCTTTAAATTTTAAATATATAACTAAAAACATTCAAATTTCCTCTCATCACATTCTTTTCACATTGCTTATCGCAGTGAAAAAAACTTGAAAATCAGCTATTCTGTTAAGTTTTATCGCTAACAATTTTGCTCAAGTGCTTTTCTGCAAAAAAGAGTTATTTTTAAAACTTATGATGGTCAAATTTTCTATATATTCGGAGCTTGATGTTTTTCTGAAAGACTCGTAACTTTTTACAAAGCAACAATTCGGCACTTTGAAAGATTTTGAGTTTCTTGACACTTAAAGTAGCCATTACTCTACCACACACACTTCATTTTTGCATAAAAATCTTCATAATTAATTTTGTACAGAATTTTAAATAATCAAAACTTTTATTTATGAGTTTTTACAACGAAGTTTACTCAAGGCAACTAATTAAGGTAAATTTAGAAAACATATGGAAGAATCTTTCTTAAAGTTACGAATTCTTTTTTGAAGTTAGAATTCTATTAGATTAATTTAAACTACAAAAGTATCATCTTTGATTTCTAAATGAATAATCTTTCGATAATTTTTTCGGGTTTTTTTTTAATATTTTTATATTTAATTTCGTTTAATATAAGTCTCAATGTAGCCTTAAAGTTTACTGGAGACCACGAAAATGAATTAATTTTGAAAGTAAAGAACATAAAAATTATTAGTAGATACTAATGTTCAAGTAATTTATTTATTAACATTAAAAAAAAATTTATTTCTAAAATTATTCACAGAGAATTCTATATATACAGAGAACAATTAATTTTCTTATCCTTATTTGATTAATTTAACATTCTAAACAAAATATTCTAAAATGCTCAATAAATGATGATAAAATGAAACTTTTTTTACAACAAAAATAATTATATACTGTACTTATTACATATTGCGCTTTTAAAGCAAAATAGGAAAGAAAGAATCGTCGTGATTAATTATTATTATTATATTACAATGATGCTACGTCATTAATAACTCCTGTAGTAGTATAAAAACGATCTTCCTCGTCATTCGAAGAAACAATGCCTTTCCTAATCGTAGAGAAAGTCTCATGCAGAATTTACAAAATGGCATTTAAGATCAACTTTCTTGCAGCTTTAAGATATTATCTGTTTAATTACTTTTGCAACATATCGTTTTACTTAATTTGAGGAGAGAATTCTTGCAATTCTGACAGCTTGTAGTCAGAAGATTGGTTTTGTCTAAACCCAATCTTAAGCATTTTTTCAGTTCCTTTTCAGTCCGTAACTTTAAGAATGTTTTGAGGTAATAATGTTATACAAAATCCACGATAAACCGTGGTTTTCACAAATTGACTGAGAAAGTTTTTAAAGATGGTTTATATTCCTTTTTGCCTCTATATCAAATCTTTTTTACCAAAATGAGCCAACGGAACTCGCCTAATATTCTTTTATGAACATTTATATATTATATTAACATAATCATAATGTTTAGAACCGACGTTATTTGACAACATTTAAAAAAAAAAAAAACTTTCCTAAAACGATTAAATCTGCACCATATTCGATACAACTCAGTAAAGTGCCAAACACGTAAATTTTGTTTAAAGAATTTTTCAGCTTTCTTGAAACGTTGATAAGCAAACATGCTTACCAACGTTTTTATTAAATTTTTCTAAAAATAATTTTTTTCCTTTTTTTAAAAAAATCACATATTTCTTCTTTACAAAGAGAACAATGGCCTTTTAATATTGAAATTATTTTTTTATTCGACAACACAAAATCCTCGATATTGCAATACACGAATTACATTCATGATGAATATAGAAATTTATCATGAATCCATTTTTACGAATTTTTGTAAAGTTCTCACAAAATGTCAGATATGATGAATAATTATTCTATTAATTTATCATATATGACATTTTGTGATAATTATTAATGGACTTCTGCCAACCTTTTAATACTTCTTTCTTTACAACATTTACACCAATTTACAATACCTTCTTCCAAATTTTTCCTGCTTACAAAGCATACATCACGGGAAATTCTTGATTAATGTGACGACGATTTTATCCATGTGAAATGCAAACTGTAACTGTTTATTCATTACTGTACATTCTTTATACAATTACATCAAGTTTTAATTGAAATCTTTCAAATTAGTAATGTGGAATTATTTCTTATGCACAATCAAAAATTAGAGCTGATGCAGGATTATAGAGTTTTGATAAATAATTGAGAAGAAGTCGTAAGTTGATTCCTTTTTCAATCTATTTCCCTCTACCTCTCTTAGAAATCACTTCTGGTTTGCAGATGGCATTTCACTTGTATGAAATACCGTCAATAATTATGTTGAAACTAAGTTCTATTGTATACTAGAATACAACAGTATTAAAGGTGGCATTTCATACACAGAGTTACGTTTATTTTGTATTTATAATATTCATTCTGTATATAGTAAAAAAATGGTCAAATGAGGTTTGTTGTACTTTTCTAAATTCATTAATTGACACTATTTTATTCAGCAAATGAAATTCCTTCAGAAAAATTGTATCTAAATAAATTCTCGATGAGATTTCTTGTGTTTCTGCATGTGTGATATTTACACCATTTCCATTACCATGATTCTAAGCAGATGTTAAAAATTACCATGATGTTAAACAGATGTTAAGAAATACCCAGATGTTAAGAAAATGGTAAGAATTACCTTAATGTTACGCTGATGTTAAGAACTACCCTGCTGTTAAGCAGATGTTAAGAATTACCATGATGTTAAGAATTTCCTTGATGTTAAGCAGATGTTAAAAATTACCATGACGTAAAGCAGAAAGAATCTCAGAATTTTTTAAAGTAGGTAATTTTGACTTTTTTGAGACTAATTTACAATTTATCAAAGGAAACAAATCTTTTCAATTTGAAATAAATTTTATCCTCAGTAAATCCTCAAATAATTTTATTACGCTACATATGTTTTTAGTCAAATAATAATCAAAGGTTCTTATTTTGGGCAGTTTTTCCAAGACAGTCGAAAATACAGAAGAAAGTTATCTGCTAAATCTTGCTGTGCCATACATAAAAAATGCTTAACACTAAAAATCTTTTAACTATTCAATATCTTAGCTTTTTTCCAAGATAATATTCCGTTTTCACACTGTTTATTACATTTAATTTAATAACAATAACTGAAATATTCATAGATTTAACATTTTAAAAATTATATGTTCATGTAAAATTCCTAAAAATATTGATATTAAAAGTAAATTTTGATATATACATTTGTATAAATATAATACTTAAAAACTTAATATATGTTAAAAAAGAAATTTAAACAATTCTCATAATTTTTTATTATTACCAAAAATAAAATTGAAATTTCCTATAATCCATATATATCAGTTTCTATGAAACTGTAAGCTATAATATACGTATTATTATTTATAATTACCAACAACGTTTACTGCTTGCAATAAATCATATATACAATATTCGTAAACGAAGATTATGTGGGATTATCAGTACAAGAGAATTGTAGAATTTAATCAACAAAAGTTACTTTTTGAATTTTTTAACATTTATTTTACATTGGAACGCAGTAAAACAATGGATTAATATGCTCATATCACTCTATGTAAACGATAAGTTTCATTTTTAAATATTAAGCTATTTTTTTTTCAAAATTATATAACTTGTTTGCACGTTAAGAAATTAAAAAATGCTACAATATACAATAATATAATCTCTCAAAATATCTTAAATAATATGATTTTATACAAAATGGCTAAAATTTAAAATTAATCGTTATTTACATTTTCCCTTAAATATCCACAAAATTATGATTACTCAATTATAATAGAATATACATCATGTTAAGCCATGCATTTTTCATTAAAATGTAAAATGCTTCCTCAAAGAAATACATAAATTTTATTATTATTTTTTCAAGTTTTATTATAAATTTTCTTTGCATTTTTCTGCTCAGATGGCAAAATATTTTATTTTTAAATAGCAGATTTTTTAAAATTTAAAATTCCAAAGAAAAAAGCTAATTTGTGTTTGAAAATAATTGAATCTCAAATATTTTTACTGTACTTATTCGTATTTTGTTATGTTCATAGTATTTACACAATCGTGAGTCCAAAACAAGAAATAACAACTGCACAGAGAAAGTTTTTGATAAAATCAGAGATAGCACAAAATTGAGCACTGACTGTTTTAAGAAATTAATTAAAATGATATTTTTGATCTACTTTTCCTTCTTCTAAAAATCATTTATCTCGTAGTAATTTGAAAATCTTAATGTAGAATAGTTGGAGAAAATGGATTATTTGCTTCACTTCTAATAGTTTATATAACATTTATCAAAGTTTATCCTGCGGTTTTTAATTCTACATAATTGAAAATATTATTCTAACCGCATAGAATTTCTGCGAAATAACTATATACTTATAAATACACAATAACTTACCTATATTTAAAGCAGTTTTGAATAGCAACACAAAATAAATCAAGTTTAGCTTTAATTCATGACCAGAATGTGTTATAAATAAATACTTTTTCACTAAAATTCACCAATTTTCTTTGAGGAAAGAATGACAAACTCATGATTTAATAAATCTTTAGCAAGTTTGTAGCTTTTGTCAGAGCAATTTTGTTATTAACTGTACTTTCCAATATTAAACAATATTGAAATTTTGGAAATAAATCTGGAATCACCAAATTATGAATACATTATGGAAAATATTATACAGGGTAATTTTTCAATATCAATTCATGCTGTTCTAAGTCACGGGTGTCCTTAAAACATGATATCCTGTGGACATGATTGTCTAATGTCCAGTGAATTGCTACAGATTAATTGTCTACATCTTGAAAGAACTATACACTACTTGTTACATGGTGTAGTCATCTTTATCATGGTCTCATGTACAATACATTTATATGTACTCAAGCATACCTGTAGAAAGGGTAAGCTTAACGGCTTCAGAGTCATAAAGTAATATTTTATATACATGGTATAGCTATATTATTATGACTATTTAATCTGTTTCAGACAAATATGCTTTGGCTTCAGTCGTAAGCAATCCTGATTGATTTAAAAAGAGAAGTGTTAATTTAACTTAATTATAAGAATGTAATTTTAAATATTGCAAGTAACCAACAAAATTTATCATTCTTTTAACATAGATTGGTTGTTGGTACTCGAAATTTGGGTGTTAGAATCAGCTCAACAGAATAATTCGCTAACTGTTCAGGACTAGTAATCTATAAGAGCTTAAAATCTCATTTGCCAGCTAGAAAAAAAGGATCTGTATGTACGAGTTTTGGTTGTCACTGCAAACCGATCATCGGACAGATAAAAAAAAATCGTAAAAATGGTATCATTCAGTAAAAGGATAATATGCATCAGTTGTAAATAGCTCAAATAATTATTATTCCCACATTGCATGCCATGCAAAATTGAAGTCGGGAGGTCGAAAAAATTATTTTTCTACATAGAATCAATAACAGAGAGCATCTCAAATTTGCTTGGGAAGTAAAACTAAGCGAGCCAAGTGTTAACGTATTCTGCGGTACAATGAATAATATTTCAAATCACATTCTACAAGTGAAAAGGTGAAAATCAGGTGAAACAATCACGAAATCATCGATTCCATATGCATATGAATAACACTGAAGGTGGTCTGATTGGCAAAGACATTGTTCTCTCCAGCTGAAGGTAACGAGTTCTGGGCTGCCATAACCGAATACTCTTTTTGTTCATTAATGGTAGCAGAGGCACGTAAAATAAGTCATGCTCACAATGTTTTTTTTCAAATGCTGGGTACCGAGTGACTAACTAGCCACAACAAAGTCAAAAATTGCTACTCATTTATGACTACTCTGTGGGCACCAGTGAACCAAATAACGGAGGAAAATAGCATCATATCCTCGTCATACCACTACAAACCCTTTATAATATAAACCATATTTTAATTTATCAACTCAAGAGAAAGAACAGAGAGAGAAAAAGTAGCATCCATGCCCGAATAGGGATTCTAACGTGGGACAAACAACTTAAAATTCAAGAACGCTAATTACTCAGCCATCTGTCGGCATGGTCACAATGTCTTCTGAGAGAAGTTACACTTTTGGGAGTTGTAGAACACACATGTCTGGGGTTTTTCTAGAGTTAATAGGTTCCTGTTTCAAAATTATGAAGATTCAAACTTTTAATAACAGTCATTGGGTTACTTACTCTATTTATGGAGTATGTAACCCAACAAATGGATCTGAAGATATACTGAATTATTGGCGATTGTCACAAAATACTGACATAATAAAACATGGTATAAAACATAATTTCCTGAAATTAACCCTTCTAATGGAAAAGGAAAAAGATTTTCGAATTGGTGAGAACAATATTATGCACTCATTTCCAATAGATAAGGACACCGAAACATTTATGAATTTGTTGAAGTTAAAATGAGTAGCAATAAAGCGAAGGTTATACCTTCCGCATTTTTAATCCCTTTAAAATGATTTTGTTCTGTATAAACTTAATGAGAAAAAATGCGAGAAAATCCTGAAGTCACCCTTAAAATATTTTTATAAAAAAAAAACATATTCATTTTAAACTTTGAAAAAATTACGTATTTCTTTTACTCAATTACATTTTTTTATCAATCATATGTATTAATATATTACATATAAAGCTTATGTAAATATTTTATTCCTTATTTATTAAATCATTTAAAATTTGAGTTTTAAACATTATTTTTATATCTCTAAATAATAAAAGAAATAAACATGTGACTACTGTTTCCTTAATTTATGCTCATTTTATTTTTTATATAAATAAAATATTTAAAATTACAATATCTCAAATATGAATGTCAAAGCTTTAATTATGTTTAAAGTTAAAACTTATTTTAAAAAAACATAATTCATAAATATACAAAAAGATAAACACAAATTTAAAAGCAATGTATATCCTGACATAATCAATACTCGAAATATATACTAGGAATATAAGTTCTGGTAGAAATAATCAAAATAAAGTGTTTGAAATCAAGTAAGAATAATTACCTAAGCACAGAGATTCATAAAATCTTAATAATTGCTTTTTTATTTATAATTAATATTTCAATGATGATAAATAACGATATCCAAATATTAACAGAAACTAATTTATCACAAATTTTAGCAATGAATTTTGGAGGTGCTATCAGTTTATTAAAATTTAGCCACATTTTCAAATTTTAAATTAATTTTTATAAACTTACGGATATAAGAGAAATTTAAGCACTGTCTTAATAAATAATTTTATTTATTAACTTTACTTAAGATTTTATTATTTAAATTTATGATTAAAAAATGAATTTTCTAGTAACATAAAAATTCAGTATTTCATAATACAAGTTCTATTTCACATTACAATGTAAGGGGAGGATTTTAAAAGACTTACAGTAGAATTTTTATTGTGAAACTTTTATTCATAAATTTATGTTGATTTCGGAGATTTTTCTGGAGGCAAATTTCGACAATAAGCCTGACATGTCGCCAGTTATAATGAAACAAGAATATTTTCCTTTGGTTACCCAGTAAATTTAAGCAAATCGAAAATAAATTAAGAAACAAGAGAACATCGCGCTCCCTGGAGGATTATAACGTAATTAGGAATCCCTAATTTGCTCCGAGTTGAAATTTACAAATGATTGTATTTCATTTTTATTTTGAGTGAAGATAAAAGAAAAGTTAAAATTATTGTATTTCTTACAATAATTTATTATTTTCTTCAAAGTTGTTTATTCACAAGTTAACTTCATTTTTTAAAAGGATTTAAGAAAAGATCTAATATTCTGATGAAACTAATGTACAATATTTTAGATTATTTAAATTATTTAATACATTTCTTTAATGCTATAATAATTACAGATTAAGGTATTAATTAAATTTTCTTCTTGATAATAATTATTTAGTTTAATTAATATGATAATTTTCCTAATTTACTGTATAATAAGTTACTTATAGTGTTTTTATATAGTACCTGAATGCATTAAGAAGGATGATTGTACATGCAATTGTCAATGATTTCCTTCTAAAATCTTTTTTCCAATTATCTATTATTTGAATGATTTCATTCAAAACCATTATTTCATCAAAATGTATAATACTATTTCGTTATTCTTTAAAATATCTATTCAAATTCTTCCTCGGCTAGATTATATTTATCACTAGAGATACTTCTCGTTTCAAATACTTGGAGTAACTGAATCGTAAAATTTTAGCAATGATTTCTAATTTTGTAATAAATTTACTTAAAAGTAAATCCATAGAGTTAAAAATTAATGCTATTAAACTTCAATAACACTATCAAAAAAGCAGGATTTTAAAATAATGTATTCTTAAAACTGATATGCCCAGAAGAAATTTTTCATGGAACATTATAGAAGCAAACCTTTTTTTGCATCATGTCTTGCAAAGTAATCAGTTTAATTTTTTGTGTTAGAGAATGTATATATATGAATAATAATAATTGATTCATTAGATATTTAACCTATCATTCAAAATACAAATATCTATTGTAAAACTTAATTTATTGGGTATTTTTATGATATGAAATATATATTTTGTGTTATATAAAATATGAAGACTATTTTTGCGATATTTTAGGAGATAACGATTTATCAATATTGTGTAAATGGTATCTTTAGCATAAAAATATTTACAAAATACTGGCTTTTAATAATACAAGAACAAAATCTCAGCACATTAATGTAGTTTACATGGTTTGAAATTTGATTTTTTGCAAATAAGAGAAATATTGTAACAATCATTTTGTAAGATTAATTCACATACACATTATCAATCTACTTAATGTGATTCAATGTCCATTGACATTCTCATTTCACCAAAGTCTATATTTTTTAAAATTTATAAAAAAAATTATATGCAATAAGTTAAAATAGTTTGATGTGTATTTCCTAATGACACGTACCTTTCTTGAGAAATAAATAAAAGGTCAGTAATTTACCAATATTAATTTTATATTTTTAGATTATTATAATTTTTCTTATGCAAATTGTTAAATTCTAAAATGTGTATCCAAATTATATCATATCCAAGACGAATGCATTTAAACCCCTAAAATAAAAAAGGATAATTAATTAAATTAGGCTATTGATTTATTTTTTGGAAATCAGAAAACTATAAATTCTAAAAGTTATAATCAAATTTTTTGAAGTTTTAATCAAATGTAACCATATAACTATTATTTTCTACATTAAATTCATATAGTATATCTTGCCAACTTTAGTCAATCATGTTTAAATATTTAATAATGGTTTGTCAATGTAAAAACAATGTATAGTTAAGAACTCTATTTAACGTTTGCTTTATAAAAAAATAATTGTGTGTTTAATAAACATTATTCTTATAACTAATTTTCAAACATTCTTTATATTTTTATTGCATATTTAAAACAAACAGTTACTTGAAAAAATTCCTGAACATTAAAAAAATTACCTTGTTAAGAGATAAGGTATTTTTTAAAAAATTGGAGGTACTATATTTGTTTACTTACTTAAGAAAATAGTTTTTAAGCCATTTCTAAAAAAAAGGTATTTTATAAAACTTGCATTTTTTTACCCGTCATTAGAACATAATTTCAAAACATAAAACTACTCTCTATAAAACAAAAAATAATCATCTGTTTACAATGATTTTTTTCAGTTTACAAAACAGTATAAATTTACATACACTATTTTCAACATCATAATGGTGCTGAAATTAGTAATTCCTTTAGATTTAAAAGCTTAATATTGAAATTTAATCTATTGAAAATACTTTTATTTAAAAATAATTTCAGTATATTGTTCGCGTGCATATATTTGTTTTTATTTCATAGAAAACACACAATCTAGATTATTTGATAAATTTAACATGAATATTTTTTTGAGAAAGATGACTTTAGTGGGAAATTTCATTACTATATAGTACAGAGAATAAAAAATATGGATTTTCTTAAATTAAAATTAGAAATTTTATGTAAAGTTAATATAAATGTGCTTCAAACTATCTTTCCAATAACATCTATTATTTTCCCCATTTTATTTTCAAATGTTAATTCAGCCTATTATTAATATTATTCTGCATTTTAAAGTCATAATTTGCTTATCATTTTTGTAAGGGAATTTTTAGTCATTACATTTAAATAAAGATTTAGTACTGGCAACATTCTGAAATTCCTTTTAAAATTTTTAATGAAGATTCTATGAAATTCGATGCTAATTTCAGGAACTCTTTAAAACTTCTGCAACTGTAACTGTTACAAATATTCAAATATAAAACTGAGAAGCGTTTGGTAGCGATAGATACATTAAAAAGTATAATCCAACGCTTTTAATATCATTAAAAAAGATCAAATAAATTACAAATCCACCAAGTTTGCAAACAAGCATTTTTGCACTCTTTATTAAACCAATTAATTCCCCGCTTAAGCCACTTCGCGTAGGAGGATGAAAATTGCTAATGAAGCACAAAAATGCTCACTTTTGGACGTTCCGTTCCTTGAAGGAGTTTAATACAATTTCATTTTCCTTGAAAGGATATCAGTTCGATCAGCAGGGCGAATATAACCGTCACTGTAATTTATTCTCTTTAATATAAGATTCCCCTTAACCAAGCCAAATATCTTCCCCGGTTCACGCTCCAGTCGGCTTGTTTCCAGTTATCCTTAAAATGCATTATCTATTCGCTACCATCGCCAATTTCGCTTCTCTTTTGCAAGCCATTAAAGTGCCACAAGGGCAGCAGGGGGTTATTGCATTGTTGCTCCAGCCCGGAATAACTAATCAGCTCGTTGGCGCGAAGAAGGGATAAACTGGCTGAAGTGGCCTCCGAAAACTGACATTCTAATTCGGGAAAATTCCGGAGCGAGGTGTCGGCGACAAAATTCCCCAGACTCTGTTTTCGTTTGAGGAGCGATCTATATTATAAGATAATGATTTTGATTAGGTTATTATTGAAATGGGTTTGAGACGCGAGTTATTATTATGCTGTCGGAAAAGGGCAAATAGTAACTTCCCCCCTAACGGGTTTATTGCTTTTTAATTACCCTTTTAATCAAGAGAACAATTAGGTATATTGAGAAGCCAGATAAAATTCCAGGCTTAAATCTGGATACAGATGAGAAGGGCCATGACTGAAGGACTGTTATCGTAAAATCTAACGATCGAATTCACGCCCAAATTGTTGTTGGTTATTGTTAGTCGATTCATATTACAATAATATCAAAAGCTAATGGATTTGTCATTTGTCTTGTTGGAAAATATTTTTAATGTTATAAAAAACTTTTATTAAATTTTCATTCTCTCTTTTATATATATATCTTTATCGTGTGTATATATCTTTTATCTATATACACGTGGCCATATTCCATAACTAAATTTAGAAAATCGACTGGCTGTCAATAAAAACATAAAAGTAACATGATAAAAGGATCTTTTAATCTGAGGATGCTTAGTGGAAAAAGGATAAGAATTAAAAATCCGTATAATCATAGATTTTATTATATATATTTTTTATTGAGTTAAGCTTCTGGAATAAATTTTTAAAAGAGTACAAAGTTTTAGGTATAATACTACAACATTCATTTAGAATTATGTCTTTAACTTTTATTCGGTAATTTGTATCTATTTACTTTATTGTATTGTTTATAATCATTTAAACCACTTTTTGCTTGTTTTACTTTCTAAGAGAACTTTATTGAAAAAAAGGGAGTTTCCTGCAGTGAAGTATTTTTAATCTGAGAAATAATTTCCATGCTTATTTATAACAGTTCTTATGTTAACCGGTATAATCTAAACTGGGATTTAGTCATAATAATTATGTCTTCTAATGTGTAAGTATGAATGAAGTAGCTTTATTTTCTTGCACTCCTATCTGCAAGATTTCTTCCATTATAAACATGAACTTACTTTTTTTTGTCAATTTTACGTGAACTCTTACTAATTATCAAATAATATCTTTTCTACGTAGCACACACTACTTTACAACTTCATATTAATAAAAGAATTAATAATTTTTTTTGAAACCTACTTGTTAATGAAACCAGTTCTGAGAAAGTTTTGAAATTTTATAAGTAACTAGATGAATATTCCTTGCAAAATTATCACTTAAAAATACTATAACAATATGAGAATTTGTTTTGAAAATTTGCTATAAAAATGTAAGTGTACCCGAAAAAAGTAAAAGAATGTAATTTTGATGTCCAACAGCAGCTGTTATAAAATTTAGAAAGAGATTTTTGTGTGAATACATTGTTTTTTATGCATTTGCTTTATCTGTGATTATTTAATAAAAGTTAAATTTCTATTCGATTAAATACTGATAATTATTTTAACACACGATACACAGAAATTGACAATAAAAGTGTATTAGTAATTTAACGATGTGAACCATTTAGATTTATTTCACTAAAATAACTGACAGAATAAAAGAGAAAAACTTTCAAATTACTTCAAGTAATTAATAATATTGTTAAATATTCACGGAAACTTTTTTAATAGAAATTGAAAATAAAAATGTATTAGTAATTTAACTATTAAAATATTTAGATTTAGATTTCACCAAAAAAAAAAAAAAAAACTGGCAGATTTAAGGAAATAAACTTTCGAATTATTTCAAGTAATCGACAATATTGTTATATAATCATGGAAATTTTTTTTACAGAAATTGAGAGTAAATTATAAATTTAACCAATGAGACTCATTTATATTTATTTCACCAAAAGACTAACTGAGTTAAAGAGAAAAACTTTTGAATTATTTCAAATAATTAATAGGTTCTTAATTGCTTGATATAATTCAAAAATTTTTCATTCATGGAAATTTTCTACCTTGTTTGCAGGTAATTAAATATTTCAATTTATTTAAAAACATATATCTCTAAAATTATTTTATCCAAAATATAGTGCATTTATATATAGTTCATTACTTTATAACGTTTTACAGAAGAAATAGTCTACAGTAGAGTCATAAGAAATTCAAGGGAAAGATATCTGCAAAAACGAATTTAAATAAATAGGTAAATCTTCTACTCAATATTTCAAGTAATTAATATCTACTCAATCTTCTACTCAATATTTCATGTTAAATGTGTTTGATATGAAGAGTTGTGTTCAAAGATCAGGAAAGGTCTTAAAAATTCGCTGACACTTGAATTTTCAGAATTGCAGTTCACTTCCATGAGTGGGAAAAAAATGGCAGAATATCCATAAATTTAGTGCAATATTAAGTAGGTTATATTTAACAAAATAACTTATTATATTATTTTAAATTAATTTTTATAACCTTGAATATCTATACAAGGAAAAAAAAACGTTGTCACGTGTAGAGTTTATTAAAACACTAACAGAGATACTAAAGAAATCTAATTTCGCTATACATCCTTTGTTCATTCACCAACAATTTATAAGATTGTTTTGATGTTTTTATATTCATTTTAAAATCTGATGTCACTGTAAAAAGGAAAAATAAAAAAATATGCATGTATAATTAAATTAATCAAAAAGCTTGCTCACTTATATTTTCCCTCAAAGAAATTTGAAACAGGTATGTCCTCAATTTTTTCAGCATGATTTCTCATAAGAAACTTTAAAGATAATTTTGTTTTGTGATAAATAACACTCTTAAAAGGAAAGCTTTAAATTTAATTAATAAAATGAAAGTTATATATTAGTGGCGAAAAAGAATCGAAAGCTAATTTCTGTGAGAATTCAGATTAATGTAGTCAACAATTTGTTCCACATAAAAAGATAATGAAAAATTAATCAATGCTTTTCAATTATTCTATTGAAAAGCTTTGATTAATTTTTCATGATCTTTTTATACTGAACAAATTGTTGATTAGGTCAAAAATCAAAAACATTTTCAAATTTATTCGTTTACATGAAACATTGTTCACACTATTTGCAGTACAATCGGCTTATTTGTCATAAAAAGTCCTTCTTCGGCGGAAAAAGCAGTGAACTTAGCAATACTTCTAAATTAAAAAGAACTTTGCTGCAATAGATCGTGTTAAAATGCACTATATGAAAATGTTTTAAAAATTATCGATAGAGGGCACAATTGTTAACGACGATATTCCTGATTAATGTTTAAAATCAGTTTGACCGAATTTCAAAGAAGAAATACAAAACCAAAAAATTCCATTATGATCAAAATTGTCTACTTTATCAATTAACTTTTATTACACAATTTATTACAAAATTATAGCACAATTTATTTTTTATTAGGCTGTCAGCACCTTCCCCCATATTTTTTAAATCAATTTTGCTTCTAAATACGATCCGACTGTGACCCATTTCTTGAGATATATATATATATATATTAAGAGTTGATAACAGCATAGATTTTGCAGTTATCAATTCTTAATTTTCTCAATAATGGGCCATATTTATCTTTAATATTTGATTTTTTGATAAAAATTTAATTCTGATTCCAGAGGTAATTTATAACCTTTCACATAAAAAAAATTTTCCAATGGCTTATTCCAAAACTGCACTATTAAACAATTTTAATAACTACAAATAAAAGTATTTTTTAAAAATTATGTAAAGAAAAATTAAAAACCATTTTCTGCATTAAATCATGCTCAAATTAAATAACAGTTTTCAAAACTATAAAAAGTACTAGAAAAGTTCCAAATTGCAACATCACGAAAAGAGAAATAATTGCTTATTCATCTACTACAAAATGAATTTATCATCTTAAAATGGGCATAAAAAGCTAAAATGAGATAAACTAAAGGTATATTAATAAACATTATCTCAGAAATTTCAGAACAATCATTACTAATAACTTCATCCAATTATAAATGCAGTATTCAGCTAAAAGAATGCAACTAAAACTCACAGTGCTTAAACAAGCGCAACTTTAAAAGAATCTTCCTAATGTTGAATGAAATATGTCGTACCGCAACCAACTATGTTTCTAATATTTATACAATGAAACGAAGAATATTTCTGATTATCTCCATGGTAATTAAATTATAATAACCAAATAGAGTGAGTATACTGGCTTTTTATTCTTCATAAATCTGATTAGAATTCAGACAGATTCCGCAAATCAAAATAACAAAAACGAAGAATGGCATATCAGCAAAATTAGTTTTTGTTTACCAGGCGCGTGTCGGCAGAAAATGAAGATGGGACTTTCGTTTCATTAACACACTTTTCACTCTATCTTGACTTGTTGACAAGCGTGAAGAATGACGACACGTAGTTCTTATTAAATTAATTCCCAACACAAGCGTCGAATTAAGCAATAAACTAAAGAGGAAAAAAGACCATAAATTATACCGAATATTTGCAGATCAATAAATGCTTCGCTCTAGATTAGAGGGTATGAGGAATTTCTTGAATATCTTGCCTGCCTACCTTGGCATCTTTTTAACTTGTTGGGCGTCGTTTTGACATTTTAACCTAGATGCAATAAATAATGAAATTCGCCTTCAAAAATTCGGCAGAGTTGAGGTGATTTTTTTTTTTCATTTAACTAATGTAGCTCGAAGGCGGACGATCAAAATTTCTGTAACTGGTCGATATTTTAAGCGTTAAGAGATTACTTTTTTATTTATTCGTTTCGAAAAAATCATATATATAATTTTTACAAACATAAAATTAGTGATTAAATGGTGCCTCTAATGAGTTTTTTGAAAAATAGATGTGATGATGAAAAAAATTATAATGTTATCTCTTATTTATCTTAAAATTCTTGAATGTTTGGGCATCCTTTGCAACAAAATAAAATTTCTGCCAAATAGTAATTTAATTTTTAACTCAAATTCTAAATTTTGATAAGATAGTAAACTGTAATGAAAAAAATAAGGTTATGCCACAGGTGCCGTTTAATCCATGATTCGAAATTCTGAATTTTTTGGCGATGAAGAAATGTTGCCAAGGTGACGTATCGTGTCTTGCGCGACGACGTAAATACATGGGTCACCAAAGTAGAATTTTCTTCATAATTCTTATAGGTCTCTATAGGTATGACGTAATGAAAATGAGGTTGCCAGATACATAAGAAAATCTGCCAAAAAATCACCTATCTCAGAATTTGGCATCCTGGATTAAACGGCACCAGTACCAAGATTATTTTTAAATTTTAATGTTTCGCAAAAAAGGATATGAAAATATTAACTTTAATGGAGTCAAAATTAATAATTGAAAGTATTTTTCTAAAATTGTTTATTTTATTAAGCTATTTGTAGTCTATATGATGTCAATATACTGATACAAAATAATTTCGTAATCTATAATATGTAGCGCCATCAATTCGTCATTCACCTTCAACCAATCAGTGATTAAGATTATAAATGTTAATCTCTGATTAAGTTGAATAAAATTCCACAGTAGACAACTTGGGTTTCTATTAAACTTTATTAACACACACATATTTCGTAAAATACATCAATTAAAATTAAAATAAAATTAAAAATTTTTTAATCATCCTTTAAAAAATTGCTTAATTGTCCTCACCGTTTTATAATAATTATAAAGTGGATGTTTTTTTTTGTCTTGTTCTTTTTACTTTGCATTTTCTTCTGTTCCATTTTTAATGTGTTTAATTTTGAAAGCAATATCGCTTAAGTGTCTAAAATTTGAAAACTAATTATTTGGAACAACAGGTAATTTTCATGATTTTGAAAACTTTTATAAACGGAGAAAATTATTATTAAAAATTTCTTCTTTATTACTGGTAAAAATCATAAATGGATTTTTTTTCCCATCGCCGAAGACACTAAGACTGGTGAATTTCAAATTATTTGCTGCCGCTCGAAGAATGAGATTGGAAAGCAGGCAACAAATTCGTCGACAAGAGATTAACGCCGCCGTCACAATACGATGTGATATATGAAACGTTATCTGACGTCATGGATAGTTTAAACCAATGAGAATTGTAATAAAGATGTGTAACTATGATCTCAAATTCAACGAAACAAACAACCCCTTTATAGTTAATAAAATGTTTAGAATTAAATTCTTTAGAATCTTATTACAATTTGAAAGAATATTTTCTCTATTAATGCATTTGATGACAAGCTCTTACTAGTAAATGAATAAATTATCATATTTAGAATAGAAAATAACCTCACACAATATAGCATAAGACTTCAATCAAAAAATTGCTTAATCCACTTCGATGTGGATATGAGTAGTTCAGAATCCACATTAAATTGTATGTCACAGTCAAATTAGCCCTCGTGTGCAAAAAAAATGACTGACTAGCAATTAACAAGAGGAGCCAAAAATTATATTTAGCAAATACATTCTAATGCATCAATATAATATATCTAAAAATATCATTTTAATATTCTAAGCTAAACAGTTTGTGTTGTTCTGACAATTAAAAATGTTTACCATATTTGAAACATGTTTTTAAATATAACATTTAATGTTGTGCTTAAAAATAGTGTTCCATTCAGTAATTAAGAACAAAATTCGCATTGCTTTTTGTAAATCGCAATTCCCTTCCAGATTATATTTTTGAAGTTAAAGTAAGAGTATGTAGTAATTTGTTATGATCTAAATGATTCTTTTAATCTTTTTTTTTCCATTTATAAAACTCATGAATGTTCACTCATTAATAATATTTAATATTATAACCATATATTAAAATGAAAATGAATACCTAATTTTGAAACAAATATGGTAACATTAAAATTTATGGTAACATTAAAATAAAAAATAATTTTCTACTTATACCTCAAAATATATTTAAAAAGTTCTCATTATAATTCAATCATATTTAACTTTGTGACAATATTATTCAAATCTTCAAGCATAAAATATAATTTAAACACCAAATAAAAATAAGAACATAAGACGTATTTAATGTGTATCGACAGTTATTTTGTATCTTCACTTCGGTATCAATGTACAAAATTATAAACGATGAAACTTCAAATCATTTTCTCAAATAGTAATAAAGTTTACAATACATAAGATAACAAAAACGTCAAGTTTTCAGGTATTTTTTGCGATATAAATGCATTTTTTCATTAATCTATTGCAATACTCTTTTTAGCTTTAAACTTTATTAACAATTAAAAACAATTAGAATTTAATTTAAAAGCTTATGAAGATCATTGTTGCTCAAAATATATAAAAGTATCTAGGTATTAAATTAATCAAAAAATTTAAATTTGTGTTGATCAATAATTCACGTAAAGTGAGTAAAACTATTTTACTATTAATAATTTCTATAATATATGACATTCAAATTTCTTTTGTATTATTCATCGAAAATTATGAATTGATTTTAAGATGTTGAGTAAATATACATGTATGCTTTTTTAAATTAACATTTAATAGATACCTTCTTATTCTAAATAAGGATACCTTTTTCTGTAGACCTTACAATGTTATTTCAAATGAGGATATAAATATACGAATATCATCATTTTAAGTAAGAGTATGTAGTAATTTGTTATGATCTAAATGATTCTTTTAATCTTTTATTTCCATTTATAAAACTCATGAATGTTCACTCATTAATATTATTTAATATTATAACCATATATTAAAATGAAAATGAATACCTAATTTTAAAACAAATACTATTTAGGGTAACATTAAAATAAAAAATAATTTTCTACTTATACCTCAAAATATATTTAAAAAGTTCTCATTATAATTCAATCATAGCTAACTTTGTGACAATATTATTCAAATCTTCAAGCATAAAATATAATTTAAACACCAAATAAAAATAAGAACATAAGACGTATTTGATATGTATCGACAGTTATTTTGTAAATATATAAGTGCCACACGAGAACTCTTTCCAAGATAAGAGTTTCCAAACTTAAATTTCAATTTGAATTTCACTCTTATCACTAACCTCGTGTTAACGGATTCAAAAGTCTCAAATATTCTTAAAGTAACTGATAGTAAACATATTACAGTTTCCTGTGTGGTGACAGTTAAATTTTTTCTTAAAGTTTTGAGAATCGAAAATTATACTTATTTTTAAGCACAGCAAGCTTCACTTTTCATTATTTGACTTAAGAAAATCAATGTGTTATACATTAACTAATTCAAATTCTTAGTTTTGATAAGATAACAGCCTCTAATAAAATAAGATGATTTTTAAAATTTATATTATTTTGAAAAAGAAAATGATAGGGAAAAAATTTATCTTATATAGAGTCAAAGTTGAAAGTTGAAATTATTTTTCTAAACTTGCTTATTTAATAAGCTGTTTGTTTTCTATCTGATGCCAATAATGTTATACAAAATATTTTTGCAGTTAGCATTGCATATCTCTATTAATCATTAATCAATTAAAGATTAAGATTAAAATTTTAAAATTTAATTACGATTGCATTAGATTGCACAATAGGGGTAGCTCGAGTTTCCACTAAGTTTTATTAATATACTCCTATATTTCTAAAATATTATCAACTAAAATAAAATAATAAAACTTTTAGAATTAAATTTTTTGGAATCTTTTTACAAAAAAGATTAAAAAATATACAAAAATTTAGGTTGGACACAAAAAGACAACATTTACAAAAATAAAGCTACTGAAACTTGAAAAAAAGGGAATCGTCTATTGGAAGTTTTATAAATACATTTATTTTAGTAAATTGATGACATAGGTTTATATCATTATTTTATGAATTATTATTACGAAAGCGCGTTAAATATTTGGTGGCCATCAGTTTATATTATATAGCTGTGTGCGTTTGTTTTTTCTGTGTATTATAGTGCAGTATCTTTCAATGCAAATACTTTCGGATATTTCAAACTGTAATTAGCATCTGATACTAAAATGTTCATTATTTTGTCAAATTTTGATAATGTATATTGTGGTGTCGATAATTATATGTAATACAAAAAAAAAACATCCTTGTTCTCTAGCATCGCCTTGAAAAAACTCAAGCATTTTCAATCAAACATCTACACTGATAATCAGAAAATAATTACAGAAGTGAAGAATATGTAAGTAAATATTTGAAAATGAACAGGTTTGTGGTTGTATGGCGAGGGCAACGCTACTCGCCTCCGTGACTTGGTTCACAGGTACCCTTTGGGTAACGACGAATGAGTAGCAGTTTCTGGCCTTGTTGTGGCATAAGGTTCGTCACCCAAGTGCTGTTGGAAAAAATTATTTGAAAATGACTGATTAGAAAGTTAAATTCATTGTCTCCATGACATGAAAACCGACCTTCCACCCGGAAGGGCAGGATTCGATTCCCAATGCCGTCAAAGACCCGCCGAGTACATGCGATATACGTGCTCGTTAAATCTGCGGAATCGAAACTCCTGTGGTTGGTCATTGAGCAGTTACTATGGGTACAGTGGTCTGGAGAAAATTTCCTACCCCTTCAGATCAATGTCAAAATTGAGAGAGTGGATCCTGTGGTGGTGCCATCTATCGGAGGATTTGAAGAGCAAAGACGAACTTTCACCTTCGTGGTGCTCTGATTAAAACGAAAGACGCTCCCCGTTGATTTAAATTCGCATAGCAGAGGCATAGAGAGCTTGGCTTGTCCAAGTGTCATAAGTAGCTGCAACAGAAGCACATTATACATTTCTCTTTATTCAATAATTGTATGTGCATAAAACCGGTATCTTACCCTCTAAAGAGTATATTAGGTTTAAACATTGAGATAAGGCCATTTTAGCAATGTTGCATTGATATAATCTCATTTTAACCCATACACATCCTTTCTTGGCATGAATAAGAAGACAGAGGAAAGGAAAGAGGAAGATAGTCAAATGTCATCATTAGCGTCGAATTTATTATTTTCGAATTCATATAAAGTTAATATTTATTTACTTGTAAAATATTTTTTTTCAATTTATATTGTTAGTTATATTTTTGAATATCTGTAAATGATACCACTTTGGGTTTTCATTACTGGTATGTATCTATTGTTAAAATATTCCTTCAATATTTGTTGGTGACATTAAAAATAACAAATTCATAAAAATCGTAACTGTTATTTTAATGAAAATGATTAAGAAATTGGTAAAAAAAAATGCAGAAAGAATCATTAAAAATGCTCTCAAATTATTGAAAAATTAAAATGACTAAAAAAAATATTTTGAATTATTATTAAGCGAATAAAATTTCTGCAAAGCAATGTGAAAAAAAATCTTACAATAGTTGACAACTTTGCAACAGTTACATTATTTTTTCTCTAAGTTAAAAATTTTTCACGGGCTTAAAGATCTTTTAAACTAAATTGTAATTTCATGTTTCTTAGCTGGCAACTATAGAAAGATCTTAAAGTTCTTAAGCTGCTGTTACGATCCAAATAAATATAAATTTACATTTTTATTTACACACCCTTTGTAATTTTACAGCAGAAAGTAATCATAAATATAAAAATTAAATGCATAGCAAATGTAATTCCTGTAATTTTTCCAGCAGAAATTAAGGTTCAAACAAAGTTTTATATAATTTCCTGATCAAATTAATAAATTTACAAGTTAAAAAAACTAATATATTAAAAATACTTCTTTTTTGAACTTTTATTTTTCAATTTAACTATATAGTCTTTTCCATTACTTAAATAAAAATAAATAATTGAATTAAGTTACGCTCAATTATTTAGCAAGATAATTATATTTATTGTTATGTTTCCTCATTACAGAAAAGAGAACATCTCTCAAAGAAGCATAAGCGAAACATTTAATACTTAAGTAAATCAAAATGCTCACAATTCTCATTAAAACTTATTATAAAAGCAAGGAGGGACTTTTAAGTAATGCAAAGCAATATTTTAACAAATGCAAGGTTTCTGCTTTTGCTTCATAAAATTATGACAATGCATTTAAGCTTAAAAGTCATTACATAATAATTTTAATCTCTCTAATGCAAATAATGTACAATAGCATTGCATTATATAACAATAATTCAGGACAATTAAGTTTAAAAGGCACTTAGCTAACATATGTAATTTCACAATTATTCAGCATCTTTATTGAATTATAACAGTTATATAAGTAAAATACCTAACTTCTGAGATTGATTTTAATCAGTAAAGAGGATTTGTTATTAAAGATATATTTGTAGCGACCGTGTATAAGTTTCACATTATATCAATAGGAAACTTTCACTTTGCTTTTGCAACATTTAAATATCACAGTTAATTAATAAAAATTACTAAGTAAAATACACTTGGAAAAATTCAGATTTTTATTTGTACTTTAAAAACAGAAATAATCATTTTAAAGTAATAGATTATTCAAATGAAATCTATTTTAAAGCTTGAATGAATAAATGATTTTTATAAACTCAAAATAAGCACAAATATAAATATTTCTTTTGTTACATAACTTATCAGATTAGACGTTTTAATCTTAATGGGGAGATATTAAAATGCCTCACAACACATTCAGATTGTTAAGTTACTTATGCGCGCGTGCGATGTCAAAATTTATTTAATAAAATAGCTTTCTTATTCTACAATTGCTCTCTGTTAATAATATCAATACATTTAATATCAATAAATAAATAATGCGATGACAAATTAGTAAACAATAGTAGTCTTAAGAAATTTCGCTTAAATTCCATCAAGGAAAAGGATTAGCAACTTTTTTATTTTTTTTCCAACAACGGGCACTTGAGGGTTGAACCCTATGCCACAACAAGACCAGAAACTACTACTCATTTGTCGTTACCCAGCTGGGCACCTGTGAACCAAGTCACGGAGGCGAGTAGCGTTACCCGCGTCATACCACCACAAACCCGTTTATAGGGTGGGCCACATTCATACATCATCAAGGAAGAAAGGATAGAGAAACACAGAGAGAACAGAGAAGGAAAGTAACATCCATGCCCGAACCGGGATTCCAACCCAGGACCCACAGTTCAGGAGTCAGTAGCGCTAACCACTCAGCCATCGGTGAGCTCAACGTTTTTTATTGGGGTATAGTTAATTCTACAAAGCGAGATAAAGGACAGTCGTCTCAAATTTAATATGAATCAATTAAGTGATTTTAAATTTTGTTTTGCTTCCATCTCAAAGACGTTTCTCATACATAAGCGTAATTTTTATTCTATAAAGATAAAGAACACTTGTTGAGTATGTCTAATATTGTGATACACAAGTGTTGTGCTGTTCACATTGTGGTTGTGATGTATAACAACTGTCAAATTGTTCAATGCACTTAAAGTAAGAGTTAATAACTTTCAAATAATAGGTGTACCAAATCTGAATAAAATTTATGAAATATTTTTGATTTTCTTAAGAATTGAACATATAAATAAAGAAAAATCAGTCTTAATTTTAGTATATATATATATATATATATATATATATATATATATATATATATATATATATATATATATATATATATATATATATATATATATATATATATATATATATATTGGAGAAGTTAAATTTTATGCCAACAAAAATATTCTACTTATATATTGTTATAAAAATCCAGATATAACTTTTTGTAAGATATCATTATAAATATTGTATCTGAGGATTAATTGTCAAAATAAAAATTGCTTTGTTACCTGTAATAAAAATCAATATTCAGAAATTTTTGTTTGTAATTTCTCTCTCTCTTTCTCACTATTTTATTATTTACTTTGATAAAACCACACAAAAATTTTCTTTTTCTTTATAACCTACCTAACAAAGAGACAAATTTATTCATATTAACAAGAATAAAGCAAAATTAAGAAGCAAGAATTAAGAGTAGCTTTAAATTCTCTGCTGGAATCTTGCCCATTGTAATTTCTAGAGACTATTTGTGAAATATCATTTCATAAATATACTTAGAAGTCGCTAATTGAAAGAAATGTAACGTTCGATATTTTCGTATAGGTACTACTTAATAAAATTAATATTCTATGAAGGACATTTATACATTCTTAATGGAAGCCATCCATTTATTTTTATTTCTAAATAAAAGGGTTTATGGATTCAAATTATTGCAACAATTTATTTCAGAACACAAATTTACAATATTTCTTTTCACGTGTAACATTTTTCATAATCGAGTAAACTTATCGATCATTTGTTCAAGTTAATATTGAGACAAAAAATATGAGTTGCAATTGGATGACGAACAGACATCTTATTTTGGTGTTTTATAACAAAGTAGTAAAATAAAAAAAATATTTATACTATGTAAATAACAAACAAAATGGTATTAGAAACAAACACACAAAATACATACATAAATAAACATACACAAAATATAAGATATTAATTTTAGTATTAATATAGATAATAGTATAGAGTATAAGGTAATATATAGAGTATTAGGTAATATCTTATATTTGATTATCTTATACACAAAATATAAGATAATCAAATATAAGATATTACCTTATACTCTAAAATTCTGTGGCATACGACATCTCATGTGGGCCAAGGCCGAATTCTGTCTTTCTAACCGAAAAGCCTATGTACCGATTAGGTGGTCAGCCTAACGCGAAACACCCAGTATTAAATTCCCAAGCATGCTTGATACTCAGTTTATCGATCCACTGAAGGAATAGAAGACTGAATAAACCTTGCCCAGCCCGAGAATCGAACTTCATACCCGTGCCTTATTACTTTACAAAGCATACAAATTAATTATTAAAATTAAAAATAATGATAAATTAATTATTAAAATTACATGATTAAAAAATAAAGATAGTTAAAAATTAAAGTTTAGTATTCAATACATTACGCTGTCAGCAAAATGATTTAAATTGTGAAAGATGATACATATTACATAGATTGGAAACATCACATATTTTTAGATAGTTAAAATTTAATTACAATATAATTAAATATATTTAATATTAAAATTTAACTCACAATCAAACTTATTATTAAATTAACTAATCTTTTCGGATTTGTGTACTGTTTCAATATAAACAATATTTAATTAGATATGTTATAGAAGATAAGAAATGGTACATTCAAAGAAGATTACGCAATTTTATACGAAAATATTTCACACCAAATAAAACGTTCTATTACAATAAGAAGAAAACAATTTTCGACTAAAAGCAGGATATTACAGATTTATACAGAATGAAAACTAATAAGACTTCTACAGCATGCAAAAACTTGTTCTGACCCCTAATACATCTTATGTTTATTTGATAGATGGCAACAAAAGAATTCCCGAAAAGTTGTCGCGTAGATATACAAATTACTGCATTAGTTACACAGTGGGCAGGAGCTTCTAAAGTCCCAAACAGATTCCATACTTATCCGCATACATATTATTGCATGGAATATATATAAATTCCTTCAGAACTTATTTACACCCGGTTGTCGAAGCATCACTCAAAATGGAAGCAATTTCGATTTCCCGCCATTCACTTGCGGTTACAGTGAAACGTAAAAATTCCATCTCTTCGGTGCCAGGTGTTCCGCAGGAATGCATTTGGAATCACTATATATATATATTTATTTGTTCTTGTTTGGCGTGCAGAGGGAATGGAGTTTATTCAGTTACATCTACAGAATTGTGCGCAGACGATTCTTTTATTTATTTACTACTCTTCCCCTCACCATCGTTCGTTTTCGACTAGTTCGTTACTTCCGCACGATAGCGGCATTCTTGCGAGGCGGAATCAATTTCAAATAGATTTGGAAGTGTTTTTATGGGCCTATATTGGAAATGTTTTTCACCTGAATTGCTCCGCCTTCCGCTATCCTCTCGAACTGGGTGATATTGGCAGCGATGGCGTAAAACGGTGAAGAAATTCAATTTCATTCTTTCACACTCCTAACGAAAGAGATAAATTCGAAGGAAGAAGCATAAAAGTTTAAGTATTATATTTGATGTTGTAACAATTTTCAAATGGTGCATTAAAGTTTCACGTTGCACACTGGGAGGGAATTAAATGATACTTATCAATAATATTGACCAAAAATAATCTTTATTGCTCTACGATGTATGTATATTTAAATGAAACTTCTATATTCTTTTCATGCATTTTTTTAAAATAAAGAAAGATGAAAAGTTGTAAAATAATACCATAATGGTTATAAAAAAATTAATGTTCTATTCTATGATATAAATTAATTATCATTTACGGTCAATATTGCAATAGCAACATCGAAAAAGTGTAGGAATTTTACAAAATACGGTACAAAAAAAATGGCTACATTTTCTAGTCAATAAATAATGTATTTCTGAAAAATTTGAAAATCTAAAGTTTGTTAACTGATTTCTAATTGAAATAGAGAATGATTTATTTAATGCAATGGTGCATGTAGAAATTATTTCAATCCGAATTCATTTCTAAACATAAACAATGAACATTTAAATAATCAAATATAAGAGATTGCAACTTAGAACTCCATGCTTGTCTCTTTAATGTTCGATTAAGAATAAATCTGATAAGTGTTCTATCTATATTAGGATATCAGTTGATTTGAGTATTCCTGTGACATCCTGATCCAACATAAAGTTATCTTGGAAACATTAGAATCTCAAAAGTAATCAATTTCGGAGATTTATGTAAAAAGGTGTAAAATAATATAGACCAATGATTTATATCTCTAAACCAGAGACTATAAAATGTTTTAGTCATACATATAAATCAGCTTCTTATGAATCATGACTATGAATAACGGAAAATTGATGCTATGACGTTGTGTAACAATGTTGTAGCAAAGGAAGTAGCACAACTGCATTAAAGAAAAAGTAAAGCTGAAATGCTGTTCGTGGAAACAAGAATATGCATCATATTTCAAACTGATTGGGAATTAATTTCCGGAAACAGTTGCTGAATTGATTTCTTACCATTGATTGCTCGTATTTAGAGATAATCAACTTGTCTTTTCGTCTATATATATCGTGTAATATACTTCCGAATCAGTCAACCAATTAGCTTGGAGGAGCATTTAATTTGATTAAAATACCTTTTAAAAGTAATTTTGAAAAAAAATATATGTCAGTAATATAATCGATACAAAATGTTATCATTCTTTAACTTGTCATGTTAGTGTTCTAAGGAGACATTTTCCCAAGAAAGCAATACTCACCTATACTTAGTTCGAGTTGCAAACTTTAGGAGGACAATTTGATTTCAAGTTCAAAAGGAGCTTTCTGAAACTCAAAGTTTGGCATCCCGTAAGTTTAGCTGATTTAAAGCTTCTTTTTTCAATGTAGATCATCATTACAGCATTTATCGCAGTTCGATGTTTGCTTTCAGAACAGTAAAACAAGGTTCTAGAACTTCCATTCCATTTGTGTATCCTTCAACAAACAATTGCTCTTTTGATATGATTTTAACCACTCTTAGATTGATGGTATCAATCAAACATGGATTTCACCCACTTATTCCAACTAGTTTGTGGCGTTGCAGTTTCAACGTCTAGGACACAGTGTATGCTAAATTATGTTATTACATAATGCATGTATTTCGTTTATAAGCAAGAGAACAAATGACACTTCTCTTACTAAGTCTTAAGTAATGAATACTGATTTGTATATTAAACATACCTTAAAAATAGTGTTATAAAACATAAAGAAGAATATTTAGAATCCTACATGAATATATTTAAGGTAATTAAAAAGGAATTGTATAATTTTGAAACATGTCTTCTGCATATTAATATTCTTAACCTCAAACATAAGGATTCAGAAATTATTTTCCTACTTTACATGTAAACATACTTTCGGGGAATGATAAATATTTTGCATATATTTAAAAAAAAAACGATTTCAGCGTTTTATTTTTATAAAACTTTAATTTTATTTCATTACATAATCATATTTATTAAAAATAAACTATTATTTTATAATGTCAGTTTAATCAAAAAAAAACTTTTAACTACTACAAATTTTCCAATTATTAAGATTAAAATGATGCTTTTAAACAGCTTTTGTAAGAATACTCATTGAATAAATAATTATTTTTACATCACATAATTAGGCAATATTTTATCGAAACTAATAGCAATTAGCTAAATTACAAATTCTTAAAATGAAACTAATCATTGTAGAATTTAATACTTTCATGACTAATAAATAATTATTATAAACCATTCCATACATTTTGTCATTAACATGCATTCCTCTTGCTATAGCACCAATGTGATATGATATTTTACAAGTTTTAAATGATAATTATATTAATATGTCATTTTTCTTAACGATACGTTTCAATTAAAGATGTCCGCTCCCGTCATTATTTATTTCTCTCATCCGTATCATTCAATAAAATTAATCTATCGCTCTAGAATTTATTGGTGATTTACGGTTGACAATTATTTTAACAGTTAATTAATGATATTATTTTCACCAAGTTACATTCATGTAATTTGGAAGATGTGAATTTTTAACTCACATTTTAATAATTTTATTAAAACTCATAGGATGAATGAGTAATTTTCGCTGTTTGCAGTATGACGAACGATGTGCTTAATTGCAATATATCAAAATATCAAAATTATGTAGATATTACATTATTTTGATATTATCAAAATATCAAAATAATGCAAATATATCAAAATTATGTAGACCAAAAGAATAACAATATTATAAAAATGATAACATCTGAAAAAAGTATTTATTCTATTTATCTACTATTTTATCTGAAGTGGATTGATAATGAATCTTTGGAATAGAATTAAATTTATATATTATGTTGCTAAATTCTGACTGGCTGAAAATAAAAGGTATGTTCCATCTGGAAATTTCGGTTATAACGTTTGCAATTAGTTTAAACTATAATTAGTGCAGATTTGAACGTAGTTTATAGTTACTTAGGCCACAATGTAATCCATTTGAAAGATTTAATATTTCGTTTCGGAATTCTAGCTTTAAGAACAAAAACGGGTCATTTTTCTCTCCTTTTAAAATTTTCATCCAAGCGTAACAACTATGAGTAAAAGAAAAAAAATTAAATAATCGGGTTCCTAATTTTTTCTACATGCCCATAGATAAGTTTCTCTTAATATATTTTTACTAGTATTTTTGATTTTGTTTCACCATTTTCAGTATTTGTATTTACTCATTTCACAATACGCAGCCGATAGAAAATACATTGAATCACACATGAAATTAACTCAGATTTTTAATTTTTGATAATTTCGTAATTAAAGGAAATATTTTCAAATATTCAATACTTTATTCGCTTTCCTTTTAAGTTTATTCACACCATAAAGTAAATATCGATATTTCGTTGTGTAAGGCAGTTTTTGAATAAAGCTGTAAATAGCATTATTTTTTTTAAATCACAATTCTCCCCAGATGACTAAGTATATGTTCGCCAATGAAAATTACGTGCCTCCAATTATTTTCATAGAAATCAATCATATTTACACATAGCATATAGATCTAAATATATTCTAATTATTAAATACGATTTTTTCATTCGTTCTTTGCAAAACATCGAAAATTTGTTCAGAATAAGTAAAAACTATTTATTGCGGATAAAATTAAATATTTTTTTTTATTTTGATTACAACAATTATTAAAAAAAACAAAACACTTTAATATTTCTTTTAACTTTAGTTGCAAGTAAATAAATATTAACTTTCATAGAGTTCTGAGTTTTTAATAAGATGTTTTGTGTCATAACCCAGAGACAATTGTTAACTGATGTCTTCAGTACATTTTCCATTTTCGAGATATGAAAGCTAACTCCGAAGTTTTCCACCAGGTGGCACTGTGAGCGGTTTTATGCAGTAGCGCATATCCGATTTACCTAGGGCTTCGTATACGCAAGAAAAAGAACATTTGATTGTCAAAATAATATATAGAATTACATATACTATGTTTTCTTTTTTATTTTGCTTACTTGAAATACATTAAGACTATACACAAGCATCAAAAACTGTAGATTGTTTCCCACAAATTATTATTTGACAAACGGTTAAAAAAATGAGTTAAAATATTAAAATTAAAAATTATTTAAACATTTTTAAACACTTCTGTAGTATTTGTTTTATAATTATAGCCATAAGAAATATTCTAAATTTTAATGAAATTGAAAAATGAAATCATTTTGCTAAAGCCTTTTGTACACATTATCAAATCGTTAAACTTCATCGCTTAAAATTTTAGCATACATTGTTAGATTTCAAAATATATTTTTGAATATAAAGTTGCTCAACTCATAATTAAATCTTTAAGTGGAACATGAATATGTTAATCGACTCTAACTTAACATTAAAGAAGCTTTTAAAACCTAAAAGTTTTGTCAACAAATATGAAACTTTACAAAGTACAGGCAAGTAGTAGAAAGTCTCTGGTCCTGTGATCTATTTTACAATTAACTTTCGAAATTCGTGGAATCAAAACGGAAAAACATATTTACAAAAATCTGATTACAAAATCCAGTGTTATCTAGAAACTTCGACGCGAAAAATTAGATCAAAGAGAATTATGGATCGATCGATCAAATTCGCAAGACTCTTGATATAATGTTATAATTCTAAGTAGTCACATGACTGCCTCGTGTTTAAGTTAAATAACCGTGTTAATTTAATAAAATATTAAAATTATTATTCAAAACAAGATTCAGAAAAAAATGAAAAGGATTAAATGTTATCGTAGCATTACTATTTGAAAGTTAAATTTCTGAAATCGAAAGAAAATCTTTTTTTAAATCTCTCTTGTATTTTATAATTTTAAAAAAGCAAAATAAAACATCAACTAAATTTATATTCTAATAATGCAAAAATATTATGCTTTTTGTTTTTTAAAAAAGAGGTAAATATATTGATTTTTTCTCATTTTTGTCACATGAAAATTTAATAAAAAATTCACTTAGTCTTATTCTCTTACTATTGTTTTAATTTAATTTACTATTATTCCTAAGTTTACCGCATAGGCAAGTTTTATAACTAATTATTTTACTATACATATTATTCCCTGTCTATTTGTCACACGAAAATTTAATAAAAACTGCAATATAAATATTTTAGTTTTATTCTTTTACTATTATTTTAATTTAATTTACTATTGAACCCAAGTAAACAGCTTAGACGAACTTTATAACTAATTATTTTAGTATACATACTTTTCAATGTCATTTGAAGACATTTTTATAATGAAGTAATTTAATTCTTAAATTTAGCAACTTTTGTGGATATTTAGATAAATTACAAAAAAATTTAAACATTATAATTTTAAATAAGATTTATTTATTTTAAGGGAATCACGTGACAAACGCCACATTTTTCCTAAATGTCTCATACACTCACAATTATTCTAAATTTTGCAAAAATATAAAAAATAAATTTTGCAAAATAACTATTACCGGTCAATCTTGTCTGCTTTCACAAGTAGCTTTCCGAGGAAAATGTATACGTAGCTTATAGAAAAATTGCGATTTGAAAAAATAAACTATTTGCCATTTTGTTTACTTTGTTCAAAACGAATTGAAGCTGCACGTATAGATTAGTTAAAAATAAATCAAATGATACGCCGACTGTTCAAAATTTCCCTTTAGATATGAAGTTATTGTTAAAGCAGGGATTTTCTGTGTTCGAGACACTTTCCCATTGGCGTTGTATTTAAAAAAGCGTAAACACTTACGTTCTAATGGAGATAAAACTATATTTTTTTTAAAAAATCAAATAAATCATAAATATCATTATTTTCTTAAGAAAAATTACACTTTGTAAATATAGTATAAAAAGGTAATCTGATGCCGTATATATATTTCTTTACTGCCTGTTGTAGTTACGCGTAGATGAAACTTTTAAATAAGATATGAACCATATATAAACCAAAGATATGAGCCAAAAAATATAAGAACCTTCGTTCTTGAAGCAAGAAAAGTTCCGGATAGGAATGTTACATCATTTAAATGACATATATCGTGCCATCGGCAAATTTACAAGAAGGTCAAATTAGTATTACTATGGATTTTAATTAATTACAAAGGCATTGTTCTAAAATGAAACATAACTTTTATTTTAAGTCAATTAAACCATTATTCTGATATAAATTTCACTTTATTTTGAATAGCCGCTTACTTTTCATCTGAAGAAAAAAAAATTCATAAATAAATTGAATAAATTTTATTTATATAAATTTATTAAATAGCAATCAAGCAAAGTGAAATCATTACCAATTTTCATAAATACATGAAAAAGTTATTTCTTAATTTTCATTTATTAAAAATATCATTTTTGGAGAAAGTTGCTGTTTGAAAAATGGAGAAACGAAAAATCAATTTCTTGCTTTTTTTTCTGAGGTATTCATTTTATAAAAAAAATATATTATTGAGGGAATATAGACATTTCCAACGATTTTGAAGTAAAATATATGCGGCGGCGATTCCAAGAGGATAAATGGCTAGCGAAATCGCATTGAGAAAACAACTTTCATTCTTTTTATTTTGTCTTTCTTTTTAGCTTGTCTTTTACGTTTGAAAAATGAAGACAAACTTGTATGATCGCCCGGTCCGCGAGTCTATCTATCTGCATTCACGACTGCTAGAGAAGCAGCTGTTTATTTTCGAAGAGAAGAATATCTTTATTTCTTAAAAGAGACAGTTATTTCACCTGTCTTTCCATTCGTATTTTTTCCAGTTGTACTGGAAAATTATTTCAATGAATACTTTCCATGAGTAAAATGTAAAATAGGTATTACGAAAGCTATGTTTTTAAGAAAATATTGTCGCCAAAAATAAAAGGCTTATCTAAAACAATTCCTTTTTAAAATATCAAATCTGAAAAGAATCGATTGCAATTTTTAAGTTGCCTAGCAATTCGTTTTTAAAATGTTTGGTGTGGTGCAATTTGATTATGCGAGATTTTATTTTTTTAAAAAAAGATAATGCTATTTTTCTCGTGTTATTAATCTTACAAATATTTTATTATTATATTTATTTCTGATAGCTTAATGATTTTTAAAATAACAATAAATTAAAAAATGAAAAAAATAATTATAAAGAGATTGTAATAATATTGCTTTTATTAAACTTCTACCTTTAAGTCTAATAAATTTAGTGGTAGTTATAAAATAATCTAATTCAAGCAATATTCTAGAATTTTTATTTAAATATCATATCAGAAATATATAGAACGATAATTTTATGCTATAAAAATTGAATTTTGGCTAAAATATTTCTCTTCATTTTCACCCACTGCAGATGTAACTCATGTCAAACACATAGTGCCGTAACATAGAACTATATAACTAAACAGAAAAATATAACGCAGTTACAAAAGTATAATCAACTGTTGTATCGTAACTATCATGCATTTTGCAAAACATAACATCAAAATGGCAATTTTTATGAAAATATAAATTTTTAGAAAATTTAAATCTTCCTTGCCGATTTAAACTAACCGTAAAATGGATGTTTTGCCTTATCTTTTTTATTTTTCTTTATCTTCTGTTCTATTTTCAACATGTTCGACTTTGGATGCAATATCACTAAAGAGTGGAAAATTTGAAAACTAATTATTTAGAACAACAGGTAATTTTTCATGATTTTGAAAGCTTTTACAAACGGAAAAAATTATAATTAAATAATACTATTTTATTGCTAGTAAAAATTATGAATGAATTTTTACTCATCGACGACGACACTTAGACATTCGATGGCGAACTTCGCTTTGTTTGCTGCTGCTCGAAGAATGCGATTGGAAGGCAGGCAGCAAATTCGTTGACAAGTCAGATTTACAATACCGTCTCAATATTATGTGACGTGGATGATACGTTATCTGACGTCATGGATATTTTAAACCAATGAGAAATGTAATAAAGTGGCGTAATCATGATCTCAAGTGGAACGAAAGGAACAACCACTATGAGGTTAAAAAGAATATTTTTGCTCATAAAGGAGTTATGTGCATTAACAATACACACAAAAAACCTTTCTTCTTCACTATTCAAGAAATGCAAATAAAAAGGTCTTTATTTGTTCTTTCTCATTAATATTTCTTCTTCTTGAGATCTAAGTCCTATTTTAATGGGGAAAAAACTTTACCAGCCTGTTTGAAGTGTGTTGGTCATCAGATCACTCTTGACCATATTCTACATTGTCTAAAGCTTTTCAGAATTGACCTTTTCACAAGCCCAATTTTACTGTTAAATTTTCTTAGAAAGACAAATTTCATAAACTTGATTCAGCGTTGCTAAATACTGGAGATATGCAACGACAACAACAATATTTCTACTTTGATAACCTTAAATAAAATAACAGGAAGAAACAAATCAAGCTTTAAGCGACTATTTTCTTTTCCCATATTATTCATATTGCACTCAAATTTGATCATTTCCGGATGTACGTTATACACCTTTCGAAGTTAAGTAATATAGCAAAGCAATATTTATTATTCACTGCAGATCTCTAATTAAAGCTACACATTTTCAAAGTAAATATTTTAATAGTTCTTATTATATTTCTACTATACATAAAAAAATATAAAATGCAAAATTCAGGTTATTATCTGAATCAATGAAGATAAACATCTTACTTATTTAATAAATTGAATAATTGGGGTGAAAAATATTTCAAGGAAAATATAATGTTTGAAGATGTTCAGTTCTCCTAACTTCCTTTATTTATTGGTAATTTCTCTTCATAGTAAATATATATGTATATATATCAGATACCATATCTATAATCCTTTCAGAGATTTATATTTCAATATAAGATATGTATATACATATCATATATATATGCTATATATCTATATGATATTTCCACACTATATACGCATATATATATATATATATATATATATATATATATATATATATATATATATATATATATATATATATATATATATATATATATATATATATATATATATATATATATATATATATATATATATATATATATCATTTAGAATAGAATTTTACATTTACGTTCCATCAATGATCACTCCCTTGTAAATGTAATATTTATACCATAAATGATGGAATGATTAGAATCAAACAACTTCAAGTCATTTGTAATTTGCTGCATAAGAATTATAACACAAATAAAATTATGCTAAAAAGGAATATTTATACCATTAATAATGAATAATAAATGAAATATTTATACGATTAATGATGGAATGATTAGAATTGATCAGTTCCAAGCCATTTGTAATTTGCTGTGCATAAGAATTATAACACAAATAAAATTTGTGCTAAAAAGAATATTTATACCATTAATAATGAATAATAAATTAAATATTTATAACATTAATGATGGAATGATTAGAATTGATCAGTTCCAAGCCATTTGTAATTTGCTGTGTATAAAAACTATATCACAAATAAAATTTTGCTAAAAACGACACAAAAGAAGCTTTCATTTTTCTAGTATACTTTAAATTGATACTTACATCATAATTAATTAAAAAAATGATTGATAATTGTACTCAGGATTTATAATCAGGATTTAATTCTTAATTAATCACCAAAAATTAAAAAAAATTCGAAAAATTGTAAAAAAAAAATAATAATAATAACTTAAAATAACAAACTTCTCAACTTGATGTATTCAAATTTTTTATGCCAAAAACACAATCACTCTATAAAACAACTAAAATTTTTTATAAGTAAAAAAATTACATGTGTGAAATATACCGTGAAATATAACTTTTCCGAAAATCAATATCGAGTCGAATCAGTCAATCAAAAAGTATAACAAATCTCCCCAATAAAAATACAATCCACCAAACCGTGATATGAATCTGTAAATCTGTTTTCACCTTTCAAAGGATTTTCTCAAGGAAAAAACGAAAATCTTGAGAAATAGGTGAAATCCTAGCGGCTCGGACGTAATCCATAAAAGGTATCCTAAGATACTCTCAAGTGCAAGCAATTCAAAGATATGGAAGAATTCTTACAGAAAATCCTATCGATTTCACATTTGGTATTCCTCCTACACATTGTTCAAATCTGTGTTACTTTGGTATGTGAATGAGACCATATTAATATCTATGGTTATTGTTAGCAGTTGTGATATTTAGCTCAGGAAATATAAAATAAATTTATTACAGTTAAAAAAATAAAAATAATTCATGAAATATTAAGCAATTCTTGTAATGGTGTTGCGAAACAGACCATGATATATGATATCATCTAAGAGAAATATACTAAAATTATTAGCAGGAAAATGCGTATTATATGTTACCCTGTAAGCATATAAGCATTTAAAATTAATTTCAATCTGATGTTGAAGATTAGAATTTTTTCTTGACAATATAAACTATAAAAAAGTTATAATTTTCATAATAACATAATCTTATAGACTGTAGAAACTTAAGCAAAGACATTAAGATTTATAAATCACTTAGTGATATATAATGCCTAATGGTAACCGGGTATGGCGAAATAATGCCAATACGCATGTTATTGTTATTGCACCAGCATGCTTTCCTATCCCTAACCCTGAGTTGGGCTCTACCAGTTAGATGGAAACAGCCGGATGGAAGACTTTGTTATTGTTATTATTATTGTTATATGTTATTGTTATTGCACCAGCATGCTTTCCTATCCCTAGCCCTGAGTTGAGGCTCTACCAGTTAGATGGAAACAGCCGTATGGGAGACTTGTTATTGTTATTATTATTGTTATATGTTATTGTTATTGCACCAGCATGCTTTCCTATCCCTAGCCCTGAGTGAGGCTCTACCAGTTAGATGGAAACAGCCGGATGGAAGACTTTGTTATTGTTATTATTATTGTTATATGTTATTGTTATTGCACCAGCATGCTTTCCTATCCCTAACCCTGAGTTGGGCTCTACCAGTTAAATAGAAGCAGCCGGATGGGAGACTTTATAATTTTAAAGCAGAAGACCACCAATACTTGGCCTACCACCCCAGAAATATCATTTCACATGGAAGACATTGCGACCACCATATATTCAATATGCCCCATCCACCATTAGTGAATACGGCTGATCTTCTATTAAGTCGGACCTCGAACTCACAACATTTCCGATAATGAGAATGACGCTTGAACAAACCAGCCCACTACATGTCTTAAGAGGTAACTAAAATGGGCACTTTGTGTCCAGAGTTACGCTCGGACACTCTATCCCTTGGGATTATATCACAGCACTCCCCCTCCAGATGGATAATTGAGACCAGAGCGAATTATTATATTTTATTAAAATAATTAAAATAAAAATCTCAACTTGCTGACTGAGATTGATAACCAGTAACTTAGTATAAAATCAAATTTAAAATTTGGAACATGGAATATACTAATACTATATTGATATAATATACGTGTTGTTGTTTTTGTTACTTATGACACTTGAACGACTCAAGATTGCTATGCTGTTGGATATGCTGAATTAAAGTAGTAGGGTGCGTCTTTCGTTTTAACCAGAGGTAAAAGTACGACTTAGCTTTTAACTTCTCGGATAGATGGAACCCCCGGAAGATCTACTCCCTCAATTTTGACATTGATGTAGAGGGGGAGAAAATATTCTCCAGACCATTATACCCATTGGAACTGCTCAACGAATGACCACGGGACTTTCCATTCTACAGATTTAACGAGCACGTATTGGTATACTCGGTGGTTCTTTGGAGGCATTGGGAATCGAATCCTGCCCTTCCAGCTGGAAGGCCGATACTCTAACCACTAAACTACCACGCCCCCAAAAATTATCTGCCCCGAGTGAAGAACGAACTCATGACCTTCAGTTTATGAGATTATGATATACGTTTCACCGAAAAGGGATCTCTTTTAATTTTGGAGAGTAAATAACACGAAGAAGAAGTCCTCAACTAGATGAATGTATGAGATAGAAAAATATCTTAGAATAATAAAAATCAACCGATGAAAGGTTATGACAAGGTATCGAGCTAGGAAGTAGAGAATTGGCAAGACAGCTTTGTGGCCAATGCAGGTTGTAGTCTTGTGAAGAAGAATGATAATGCTATCACAATCTGTTATATAAAATATCTATAAAAATCTATTAGCCGCCCAACTTGTCTAGTGGTAAACGTGCCTGACTGCGGATAAGAAGGTCCTGGGTTCGAATCCCAGTTCGGGCATGGATGTACTTTTTCTCTCTATCCTGTCTTTGTCCTTTCTTATATGAATGGGGTGTGAATGGTTGCCTACGCTATAAACGGGTACCTATGGCATGTGTGTACTGAAGTTGGACTCCACAACAAAATATGGTTTAGTTGGAAAAGTGGAGCAGCGCACCCCATGTTGCCAGCAGCTGGCACACGACAACAACAACAAAATCTGTTGCATAAAATAGCTGTTAAAATAATGCAATCACAAGCTGTTATATAAGATTATGCAATCCAAGAAAATATTGTTACATTTAAAACCTAACATCAATAGAAAATAGTATATTTATAACATTAAAAATAAAAGTTAAAATATATTCAATATAATATATTTTAACTTTTATTTTAGTAACATAAAAAAATGATGATACGAATGAAAACAGACAGATAAAAATCATTCCAATTCTTATCATCAAAATGATAAAAGAAAACGAACAGAAACAAAATCAATGAGCAGTAAGAAAAGTAATAAATATTTGACAACAGTTATAGAATTGAATTATATGAGCCGATATATAAATGGAGCAGAAAATTTCGATTAAAATGAAATGAGAAGAAATAAATCAAAACATTTATTATTCATTTTACAATACATTTTAATCTTATTTATTGAGTTCCTTGAACTATAAAACCAAAAGAAATTCTCGTACAAACAAATAATTTGATTTGGAATTGCTTATTGAAGAACATATTAAACGAGCTTTATAGCCAGAGTTGGATCAATTAATTACATCAAATTTAATGATCACGAAATATTGCTTAAAAAGCTGAAATTTTTATTTTCTATGAACCATAACCAAGCTCAACTCAAAAAATTTTAACTAAAATATTTTATTAGTTAACAAACCAAAAATAGAGAAATCTTAATCAAATAATTGTGTTCTAACCATAGGAACAGATACAACATTTAACAAATGCATCGTAATAAAGTGTATATATTGGAATGAAAACGAAACTCAATAATCACTGTAATTTAATTAAGCTTGTAATTCGAGTTACAATATTAACAGAAAAATATTTCATTTTCCCTCTTATTTCTGTGTCAATCATAAATTAAATTTTAAAGTTTGAAAAAGATATCAGCAAATAAAAGTGACACATTATGTTAATTGTTGCATTTTTATCTCAGGAGTTGTTTTAAAGTAATTTAAAATTTTTTTATCAAACACACATTTAATGTATAAAGAACAATATAAGTATATTTGTTCAATATATGTGCACATAAGTATTTGTTCACTATAATACTATATATATATATACACAGTTTTTTCTAGAAATTTCAAAATTCAGGTATAATATTTTTTAAAGCACCAGTATATATTATCGAAATGTCATTTCATAGAAAAACAATCTAAATAACCAATTTATATGAATTAGTTGTACATTTTAAAATTAACGATTGATTCGGTCTAAAATAAATCATGAAATATTAAAAGGAATTTTTAAATTTAATTTGATAGTGGCGGTTAGTAATAAATAAGGGGTTGTCACGTGCAATCAATACGTTAGGGAAGAGAAGAAGGGGAAGTAACTTTCCTTTGTTATCTCAGGGGCTGGGGCACAAAAGATTTTGAATAAATATTTGATCGAAGGATAAGATGTGAAAATGAGCTACTGCCAACAAATATTGCCGGAAAAATTCGGTTTTCTACTTTGGGGTGTTAGGTTTGATATATTGATTCCTTTGTAACAATATCCATCATTTTTCCTCTGCCAATTTATGCAAGTTTCGCTTCAATTTAAATGCTGGTATATTGGGTATTGTTTATTATTGTTACTCTAAGTATATTGTTTTGTCATCAATTTTGGCAATGAATCACTTTTTTCTCAATATTGACTGAAAAGAATAGGGGAAAAAGTAATACATCTTTCTAGTGGTGATAATTGTGGCATGCAACTTACACGCACATCATTTGCTAAAGTATATTGATAATTTCCTATTTTTAATATTTTACAAAAGAAAAGACAAGAAATTATTTAATTTTGCAAACTTTTATTCTTTTCCTAATCTTGAACAAAAATTTATAAACATTCAACTTTTTGGAATCATTTTTTTTATTTCGAAATATTTAATCTTTGCTTAATTTTGAATACACATTTTAAATTTTACTTTAATGTATAATTAACAAAAGAAATTATTGTAAAGTCAGAAAAAAACTACGATTTACGAAATTTTTCCTTACTATTTTAATTTATTAGTAAGTATTTATTTATCATTATGTTGTGATACAATCTCAATAAAAATTAGAAAAAATGTCAAAATATTTCTGAAAGATTATAATTTTTATGATATTATTATATTAGAAAGCTCTAAAAAGTTTATTAATAGTAGTACGAATTTTCCAAGTATTTTAAGCTTTTTTAAAAAAATATTAATATGAATATATCAAATGTCACATATAGTTCTCAATCATACTTTAAGTTTTCTCATAAGACTTATATATTTGTAACGGTAGGTGTTAAATATTAATTTAGTATAGTAAAGGGGGCTTATAACATTATCCTTTTCATTTATGTTAGGTGAAAAATGCATAGTAATACCAGAAACATGAGAGTGAGTTTTAGAAATTTATTTTTTATAAAAATTAAACTCTTAATTTTCATATTTATTAGCCTATATCAAATACTAAATGTATTCATGTTTCAATAAAATCTTTATAACAAATTAGAGATAAGATTTCTGATTATTTAGAATGTTTTCATCCATATAAGTCCAGAAAAAGTATACAATAATATATATGCCTTATAAGATATCAAAAACAAATTGCATGTAATTGAAAAAAATCACTTCAATTATTTTATTTTATATGAACACTCTAAGATATCTATGTCTTATTTACAAAATAACAAATTACTAGCGATGGATATTATTACAATATGTAGATTTTGTAATCAGTGTGGTGACTTTTATTTTGGAACTATACGTTCTTCAGTTTTATAACTTATCTGCTTATGTTTGGACATTCAATTATCATAATTAAATGACTATCAGAGTGGCAGGATTTTAACTTACGTTAAGCTGTAAACGTTAACTGGAAGCAAATACTTACATTTATAATATCGATAGTCATCGAAATACTATAACTATAATAATCAAAGAAACCATAGATAAAATAATTTAAAATTTTTTTTAATTCTTAACTCTACTTCTTAAACCAATGTATTCAAATTCGTATATACTTTGAATTACATTTCATAATTCAAACACAAAATAACTAACTTTATATAACATAAAATACTTTTCAATATAGGAGATCAGAGAGATATGATATATATATATATATATATATATATATATATATATATATATATATATATATATATATATATATATATATATATATGTATGTATGTATATATATATATATATATATATATATATATATATATATATATATATATATATATATATATATAATACGAGTTCTCTCTTTCTCTCTCTCTCACTATATAAATTAGTGGGGTAATGATCATTGGACTGAAAAGTCACACGTTTGATACCCAACACAGTTGAGCGATTTAAATTAGAAGTTGCACTTCTTTATTGTGCATACATGTTTTTAAAGGCGAGTGCTTGACAGTTTCCTGAGTTAAAACATATGAATGTGGCCCACTTCCTATAAAAAAATCCAATTTTCAAATACCTTAAAACAACTTTCGGCAGTCAGGCTATTATTTAAGTGGTTTGAAATAGCATATAGGAAGCAATGGTATTTGAAACCACTTAGCTGTAAGTAAATATGCTTGTATTCCTCAGTATACAGAATAATAAATATCATTTCCTTTAAAATAATGAGGATGATTATATTTTTCTTGTTAGAATACAAGACCACAATAGTAGAAAAGGAGAAAATGTCTCGATATTTGGATATTTATTGTTGGACCACATAGAAAGTAGATGCATTTATTATTTAATTTCACTCTGATTTGGTTTTTGATTTATTTGTCACTCAACGGTCATTTTCTGCACACGAGGGATAATAAGACCGGGACCTACGGCGTAAAATGGATTTCGAGCCACTTCAAACATCGAAGCCCCAGATGGGATTCGAACCCGCAAACTGTTGAGCCGAAGGCAACAGCGAATTTAGCTTTCAAACCTGTAGATCGGGAACAATATCTACACCAATCAAATGAATATAAAGCAAAAAATACTATTCTGATAACTTTAAATGAAATTAAATACATAAAAAGTTGAAGGGTGAAATAAATAAGTAAATCATTTACACGTTAAAAAAAGGAAACTTCAATAAAATAGAAAGTTTTTGCTTGTCTCGGATTAATAATTAACAACGCAAATATAATGACAGCAAAAATGTACATGGAAAACAAAACACTTTCAAAATACACATTTATAAATTAAATCAAATTAATTCATTCCATGATTAACAAAACAAAGTTTATAAAAGCGTTATTAAACATGTTGCACTTTCTGTATAAGGCTATTAAAGATAAATGAAATAATTACAAGAAGAAGCGAAATGAAATAATTAAATAAAAATATCCTATTTGTTTAGAACCAACGAAAAGTTTTTCGGGTAGAGGCACAAAAGTAGAGAGAGAGAAATGATTCTAAAGAAAAACAAGGAAAATATGTTATTTTGAAAGGAAATATGTTATTAGCAGCACAATATATACTCAAACACAAAAAAACCAATGAAAGGAGAAAATGGTGGTGGGTAGATAACATAATGAGGGACATTAAACCATAAAAGTAAAAAGATCAGAATTGTATATTATTGGTCAGACTGCCTCAATAAAAAACCTATAGACTAAGATTTACAACAAATTCCCGAATTAACATATGCAGACGATCTTAGTTTGAAATTTTAATTTTCATGCAAAGAAAATATTTTTCAATGTCAAAAACATTCCAGAAACTAAAAAATAAATAAGACTGCATCAGTTGAAATATTGTAAAGAATAAGCATGAATTATAGTTTATAAGATTGTTTTAAATTTTAAAATTATATAGTATGTCAAATTAACTATATATTTCCGTAAATATGAAATCCCTCGTATTATTTTATATCATACATAAATGAATTACGATGCGATGGTATCCTTTCCGTTTAGTTATTTAAATGAAATTCTCTCTATTTCTTAGAAATATAAATGCTTCTCAGAAAATTAATTACTTAAAAGTTAAAATTATCTAATTAAAATAAAATTAACTATCATGAAATTTCCATTCAAGTTAGTTAAAAGATTAACTTTTTAAAATCTCGCGAACTTGCGTAAAATAATATTTAATTATTTTAAAAGTATAAATTTTATTGATGAAATAAAATGACGCTATAACAATAGCTTCTGTAACAATAATTCATTAGTTCAATAAAAGAGATATTGAGTATTATGCAATTGGCAATAAATGAAAATTTCGTGGTTCTTTAAATTTATTGAATCAAGTGATATATTCAATTTTATGGTACTTATTATTGATAAATTATTTATTTTTTTTTTTATAAAAAGAGCGTCTGAAAGATTTGAAAAAAATTGAGCATCAGCTCTTAATATACATTTCAAAGTAATGTAACGAACACATTTCCAATATATACATATTCACTTTTTATCACTTCTCTCAAAAATGTCATAAAGTCAGAATACAACAAACCTGTAACCTTATTGTTTAACCGTATCTTGTACTCGACTGTGAAAAAAAAGCTTGAAATGAGCTTATAGAATTTCTTTGGACAAATTAATATCTATTTCATTTCTCTAAAGTAAAGGTGCAATTGCATTAAAAGCAGAATTTTAATTTCTACAATTTAATTCTTCTTTTCATAATGCATACATTAAAAACAGATGAATTAAGTTATGAAAATAATTTTCGTTCAAATATTATAATTTATTTCAATAACTATACCTACTTAAAATGGAAACTAATATTTCTTATTCCACTGAAATTTTGCGTGGGATCAGAGTGAATACTAATTTTGTTCGATTACTTATTACGTACATGGCTTCATTAATTTTATTAGGATAGGTTTTGAAACTAACTCGATAAGCGATTTCGATATCTATTTTTATTAAATTAGTGAAATCAAATTACTGGATTAGACAGAAAATAAAATTTTACGGATGAATCTCGCATTCTCTTTAGATATATACACGTGCAATGAAAGTTGATTACCGTAATATTTTTTTTAAAATTAAAATGTGCTAGTGATTAGACATCATAAATCCGAATACGTAGATAAAACGTTTATTTTTGTCTAGGCTATTGGCCACCCAAAATGGGACACCAAGAAAGACAAAAGACACCACAGCAGAATTTATTTGATAAATAAAACATCATCAGCAGAATTTATTTGATGAAAAAAATTTTCTCCCCCTTCAGGTCAATGTCAAAATTGAGGGAGTGCATCCTCTGGTGGTGCCATCTATCGGAGGAGTTTAGAACAAAATCGTACTTTAACCTTTGCTGGTGCTTCTGGTTAAAACGAAAGACTCACTCTACTGATTTAAATTCGCATTGTTAACGGCATAGCGAGCTTGACTTGTCCAAATGTCATAAGTAATAACAACGTTCTACAAAGATCAAATGATTGGAATTCCAGCCTCTTGTGAAGTGTGGATAAGAATGCAATCAGTAGTTAGTATAGCTGCCCTTGTAAGCTATAACCACTGCCACACTCCTTGGCACAGAATCAAAGAGGCTTTTGATGTATCTTTGGGGTTTAGCAGTGCATGCGGCTTCCACATACTGTCAGTATTGATCTAGCTTAGCAGTAGATGGTGTACCCTGGGTAAGTTCTTGTGCAAACTCGGATCACATGTTTTTAGATTGGCGATTGATCGGGAGGACAAATTGGCCAAGGAAGTGATTCAATTTGTTGGGAAAAGAAGAATTTCTGAACATTAAGTGCCAAGTGCCGTTGCGCATTATCCTGTTGGAAAAGTGCTGAAAGGACCACAGTCACCAACGCTTCAGAAATGTAGCGGTGACTGTTCAATGTACCAGTATGAGGCATACGGAAGAAAAATCCGAAACCAGTCCAGAGAATGAGTTTGCCATTCCTTCGTGCATCCAGCGGTTACTGATCCACATCACAGTTGCTCAATTTCCTATAAAATGACCACCATTTCCTCTAAAGAATAATTCGCTATCCCTACAGATTATTAATCTTCATCGGCTCAAATTCAAAAACTTGCTCAAAAGATTCTCAATATTTTTTACGAGCTCAAATTAGACAGCATTCGCAAAAGAGAAAACAATTTGTAGTATTTTAGACAGACAATCTCTTTGCTCTTTATATAACATTTGCACGTGGCACTAGACTTTTAGATGTTAGTACGAACTGCAGTACCAGGGACTAGCCTCGAACACGTGATTTCACAAGATTTGAAAGTTTCCTACAGGGTGCTGTATTTCCGGTGCCCAAGGAGCACGTTACGAATTCACATCATCATTTAATATTTCATGTGATATGTGTGCACAACATGAAGAAAATATATATAATAAATGAAGAATACTTTAAGAATAAAACATAAGTTTGTTGATTCCTCTCTAAATGATCATTTTTCACCATTATTATTTTCGAATTAAATTGAATTCCATACCACTACAAACATTCATCCCTGATGTTGGAATTGAACTTACGAACTTTCGGAATGAAGGCCAGAGTGTTGTTTCTTCAACTGATAATTCGGCAAAACGTTATACATTTTTGAATATCATATTATTATTATATTATTTAACAGTGCCGCCCACTCACACGGTCAAAGTGCCTGACTGCAGATAGGGAAGTCCTGGGCTCGAATCCCAGATCGGGCATGGATGTACTTTCTCTCTCTGTTTATCCTATCTTTGTCCTTTCATTGTATGAATGTTTCTTTATATCTTTGTGGTTTACCCTATAAACGGGTATCTATGGCATGTGTGTACTGAGGAAGTCGCACTCCAGACCAAAATATGGTTCAGTTGGTAAAAGGGAGCAGCGCACCCTATAATGCCAGCCTAGCTGGCACAAGACAACAACAACAGTATTTGCATTTTGCCAATGCAAAATTTAGGCTAACTTTAAAGGTATTAAACACAAATAAGACGTCAGTAGTTTATTTAATCATTTTTATCATTCGGAAATTAATGTGCAAATACTCTTGTAAACTGGATAACAATTGTCCAGCTTCGAAGTAATTTATTATATTATAACTAACTATACTCCATGAATTTATACGTGAAATTCAAAACATGTTACAAACATTATTTTTACAATATATAGCAAATGTTTTCACTTGTGACCACAGAAAAAGTTAACTATTTTAAAAATCGTATAAGTCATTTGCCCATTTAAATTACTAATTCAGTATTGATTCAACTTTGTAAATTTCAAAATTTTTTTAATTGCTTTTATATTTTATGGGGTATCTGATTAAGTATTCAAGCAAAATTTACCACACATTATATTAACATTATATCAATTGTTATAATGAAATCATAAGCTTTATAATTCATATAAATCATAAATTTTTAAAATGTAAAATAAAATATACAGGAAATATTCAACATCTCAGCCTGATTTTAAGGAAACATTTGGTTAATGAATTTTGAAAAAGATTTTGACTTTTAAAATAAAATTAAATTTATATTCATGTAAAATAGTTTTACATGTTTTATAAATATTACTGATATCAAGCAAGAAGTTTTAAAAATATGTTAGCTTAATTTTATCCAACACCTAAATGTAATATTTTTTAATTTTCTGTGTAAAATATTACCACATGGAAAATTTTCTCTGTTTATTTTGACTTTTAATAAGATTTTTATAACGATGTTTTTGGCCGAAGAAATCTAAAATGTTATTTTAAATATATTTACTCTGTAATCTTTATGTAAAATCATAGATATATTTAAGCTCATTTTAACAAATAAATATTAGCCAAAATACTGCATATTTTTTATAAACAGTAGCAAATCTTTCAACAAATAATGTAAGCGAAATGCATTCGAAATTCAAATTATTCTGAAATAATAAGATAAACGTACGCTATAACGGTATAAATTATATTTTCCCGACGCAAAGTTGATTTAAGAGTGTCGATTTAGAACATAATCTCTTGCAGGCATGAAATATAAACATAAAAAATAATAAACTCCACGCATTTTCATCACAAAAATTCACATTAAACTTTTAAAATTAATCAAATTTGTTTCATTTTCACTTTAGTAAGATATGTAGTTTTTATTGAAGTTGATGTTTTTATTAAATATTCAAAAATATAAATAATGTATTGTTTGTGGTTTATTTAGAAAAATGAATAAAATAATACAAAAAAAGAATTAAATCAGTAATCATTTAAGGAAATTTCAACTTTAAGTTTCAGTCAAGGTAACTCTCTATTTTTAAATGTTAGAAAATTTTTATCGCAAATTCTCGTGTATAAAAGAATTGCGAAAATTTTTTATCGCACAATTCTTTTAAAATTATTAAATTTTTAAAAGCATTTTTAAAGCAACTGATTTCGAAATGTTTAAAATTACTAAGATAAATATAAGTATTATGCCGCGGTAGCCTAGTGGAGAAAAGCCTTGTTCTCGTGTTCAGAAGGTGGCGAGTTCAATACCCAGACTCTCCGAAGACTCTCGTGTTGAGAGGGCTAATGTCATTTGTTAAAAGTGACCGTGATATGACGTGGTGGGTATGCAGAGGGGCTTAACTCAAAAGTCACTTTATCCACATAAATGAAGAGAAAAATTACGAAGCAGCTAATGCAGTTCTACCGTTTTGGTCAACAGAAATAAATAGCCGAATATGTAGTGCTAAAGGTTATAATATAGCCTTTAGCACAACATAGTGTACACCTAAAGGGCGAAGGCTGTTGTGAGACTTTTTATTATCTATCGCGTATTATAGAGCCTTTTGAAAAGATTTTTCATAAACAGTAGACACAAATTGCAAGAGAGAAAACCTGGAAAACCTCTCAAATAGATGAACACGTAGGAAGCAGAAACGCAGTATTTATATTCCATTGTTTAGCAGTATAACTGGAATCAAACCCATTACTTTCATTTGCTAAAAGCGTGGTTATAAGCAACGGAATTAATATTTATTTTAACTTATGATCGTTATATAAATATATTTAATGAATATTTTCATACATTGATATACATTTTTATTTTAATTAATTAGTCATCAAATATTAATATTTAATTTTATATTTGTTTTCATAATTTATTTTCTAGAATTAAATTATTTTTAAATTGCTTAGAATCAAATTACCAAAACTATGAATATAGAAAAACTTGAAGCAATACACGGACATGTTTTTAGATTGAATTAGAAAAATAATCAAAACAAGAAATGAAACAAAACTAGTTAAATATTTAAGTATTTGAAATTTTTTTAAAAAAAATAATTGAGGTTTTAAGAATATGCTTAAAATAATCGAATAATAAGTCAAATATTAATCTAGTTAAATTTAGAATAATAATTATAGTTAATATGATTAATCTGAAGAGATTAATTTAAAAGTTGCCCAAGTAAGAAAAAATATGCGTTAAGAGCTATAGTAAAGCATTTTTCGAATAGTATCAATAATAACATGAATAAACTTATATATGAAATAACAAATAAACATAAAAATTTCCAATTTTTATATGAATTAATTTAAAATTTATAGTTAATTTCATTTGCAATGCGAAACATATAATATGAACAAAATTATTACTAAAAATATTTTAAATTAAACAGATTAAATAAAGATAAAAAATTAAATATTTTTTTGTTTTTATTTTACTTCTTTTTCCTGCCATTTCTCTCTTTCATTCAATTTCTACAGAGAATTCTTCCAAAAATATCTCTAAACTGATATAACTTCAAAATTTTCTTAATATTTAATAACATTTTATGCAACAAAAAATTAACACTTACATTTAATCCGTTAGTTAATGTATTTTTTAAAGAGATTCTCATTTGATTTCAACCTGTCTTAATAACAACGAGAATGAAATACATTTTAGAGGGGGGAGGAACTAATAAAAATACATTTATTTCTAATGTGAAATATTTATAATTTCTACTCTCAAAGTGAGATGTATTTTTGTCTTACTCGGTAACATTTGGTTCAGTATTAGAATACAATATAATGTAACAGCAATTAAAATTTAATTTTCAGAAACAAATGCAAATTTTTTCTTATTTCAAGAAAATAAAAAATATGTTAAAAATTTTATTTCATTCAACACTTAAATTCATTATAAAGGAATTATTTCACTCATTAAAAAATATATTAATCATTATAAATCTTTTTTAAAATAAATAATAAAAAGATTTAAAATAATTCCGATTCATTACATATAATAATATTTATTTTAGTATGTGAAATTATACTACATTCATTTTTAAACATATATTTAATTACTTCAAAAACGTATATATATCTATGTAACATAATTATCAATTAAATAGAAGAAAATGAGCACATATATCTTTGAATATATTAACAACTGTTGAAAAAGAAACGGGATTATTGTCTAAATAAATGGCCGTATATCCCCATGTGAATCAATTAAATAAATATAATTTGTTGGATGAGCAAAAGTTTATAGTATCAATAAAAACCACGACAACAAGCCTTAATTTAAAACGCATTAAAAAAGCTGATATGAAAAATATCTCGCCATTTTCTTCTTTTGATAAAAAAAAGAAGTCCAAAGTCATTAAGAATCTTCTCAAAGGTCTCATTAGTGACATATTAAAAAAAATGTATGCAGTTTCACTTACTTATCTTTTGGAGAAAAGAAATGCATATTAAAAGAGAGAGCGGACTTTAATTGATAAAATTATAAGCAATACAAAAAAGAAATTTTATACACAATTTTCGAACATTATAGCTAAAAAAAGAGCAACGTTTTTTAGTTAGTTATTACCGTTCACCTACTTGTTTTTATATTTTTAAGAAGAAGCAAAAAAAATGCACTTTATGAAATAAAAAATGGCTGTATTCCTTTGTTGTTCAGTAATAAATTTATATAATATATATTTGATAGGCTGACGAATTTTTAGTTGTGAAACTTGTTGCCATCAATAAAAAGAAATTACTAAGCGATTTTTTACAAATATTCTTTAAAACAGTATATAATTCTTCTACGATTATCATAAAACATTGTTTAAATTACCAAAAAATGTATCGAGAAATAAATCTTGTAAAAAAACAAATAGCTTTTTGTTTGAAAAATGTGAAAAATTTCAAATATATTTCTTTTGAAATTATTAACACTTTATTTATTTTGCCAAACAAATATTAAAATGTTTGATCCTAGTAAAAAATTATTTTCCTATTGAGGATTTTTTTATTTATTTGACATATTTTTAATATTTTATTAATTATATATTGAGCTTCTTCTACGGAAATATTTTGATATTGTAAAACGATTTTTTTAAAAATAAATCTGAAAATAATTAGAAAGTGGATTGTGAATCCTTTCATTTCATTTTTGTGGAAAACAAAAGAAATCGAACTTCATTTCTAAATTACTTCATCTTAAAATAAGAAAACATAATTTTGCGCTCTGAAAGATAATATTAATTTGTTTTTCAGTTACACGGAAGACAGGAAATCGATAATGACTCATTTTTAAGAGCAATGTTAAGTATCAAGGCAACGAAACAAATGCATTGCTAATACAAGAAACTTACTGCAATTCTGACTAGTATCTAAAAACAAATGACTTTTAGAAAAGCACGAAATCATTGTTATATAACATTTCATTGGATATAAAAGGAATATTACAAAAAATAATTTTGATATAAACAAGTAATTTAACATAAATAATTCCGTTTTTTTTATCATAAAAAATAGTCTGTTAAACTTTATATGAAAACTGTAAATGTTTTTATTGATTTTGAAATGGCAAAAAATGTACTTATTGAAAAGAATATACTAAACTAAATTAGAAAATCAAATGAAAGATCTGATACTGTTGCACAGAATATTTATAAATATTGTAGTTAGAAATATGACGAGAAATGCAAAATTCCTTCTAGTATTCGTTCATATAAGTTCTAAAAATTCAACTATAGTAATATTATCATGAATTTCACATCAATGCTTTCGTTAAATAAGTGCGATATTTGAATGTTTTTAAATGAATAATTGTTTATACATAAAATTGTATGATAAAATTACACACACACACACACACACACACACACACGTGTGTGTATGTAATTTTATCATACAATTTTATGTATATATATTATTATATATATATATATATATATATATATATATATATATATATATATATATATATATATATATATATATATATAATCATTATTGATATATCAATATGATTGATCAGTATCGATATAATTTTTCATAATTATTATGACCACTACAAAAATTGCATCCCCTACCTGGTTTTCGATTTAAATAATCCCAAAAATTAAAATTAATATTTCAGGAACTTGTTCAGTAACATCTGAATTAAGCTGAAGCATTGAATTACTGGAAAATGTATTATTTTTTATAAGTTTTTGGAAAGAACTTTGGAAAAACAAAATTTCGAAAGGATCAAATGATTTTTTTTAAGTTTTGCATTTTATCTCTTTTCTCACAACAAAAGAGTAAATTTTATATTTTACATCTGATGACCCATAAAATATTTAATTATTACACACGTATTTCAATATTAATGTACGTTTATTACACATGCATACATTAATGCATATTTCTATCTGTATTTTGGTAATATTTCCTACACATAAATATGCGTCTGAAAAATATAATTGAAAAAGAAAACAAAAAAATTAAGAAAATAAAACTAATTAAAGAGAACACTATTCAAAATAAAACACGACTTAAACTCTTTTTTATAAACCAGAATTAAAATAAACGTAAGAAACAAAATAAATGAACAAGATATGTCATAAAACACAGGAATATTCTTACATGTAAATATAAGTAAAACCATTCATATTTAAAAGCGTCAACCCGATAAGCATTTCAAAACTAAAAGCTAATATATTTAATAAGAAAATTTAGATCTGATTTCGCAGATCTATTTATACTTTGCAGATGTGTCAAGAAACAACCACAGAGAAATAAATAATTGTATGTAATCTCTTTTCAAAAATGCTGGAGTTCCCTCCTCAGCTGAGGAGAAGGTAATTATAAAGTTGCTCGCAGTAGGAATTAGTTGGCTAAGAACAGAAGATGAATAAAGAATAGGGAACAAAATACCAGACATCCGGCGCTTGTCTCGGCTTTTAATCTATTTCGACTCCGAGTGCATTCGTACAAGACATAAATATTACATGCTACAATCTGGAAATATGTAACTATCATTTTGTTTATTCATTTTGGCCAGCATTATCTATAAAATGTTAAGTATTTGTTCTTTTATGCTATGTGTATATTTATTCTTTATAATGTATGCATTGTTATGGGGTTTTTAACGTAATATTTATGTATAAACAAAATACATCAAACACAAAATTATCTTATTGTCTTTACCAAAAATCTTTCGTAAACTTTTATATTTCTTCCAGTTTGTTACTTTTCAAATAAATTCCTTGAATTAAGTAATTAAATTATATATATATATATATATATATATATATATATATATATATATATATATATATATATATATATATATATATATATAACCATAATTTTAAATATCGCAGACAAAAATTTAAAAATACAAGAATAAATATAAGAATCATATGCTTAGCAATACATTCAATGCAAAAGTATCTTAAATCTTAAATAGAATTATTAAAATATAATTGATAGTGATTTTTTATAAAATTAATCAAATACCAAATGGAGAATAATAAATTGAAAATACGAAATATAATAAACAGATGGAAAATGTGTTCAACAGAAAGTTTAAAAATTTCAAAAAACGTTTAATAAAAGGAAAGTGGAACGAAGTACCAACATGGCCAGCTTTTCTTCTCTCTCTCTCTCTCAGAGGGTATTAACCACATTGGCACAAAGTATGGCTCTTTTAACACTACAATAATAACACTTCAATTAGCTTTATTAAACACTATTTGGCTAGTAGAGCATTGCTTACATGAGTGAAGTAAGGCGTAGTTATAAACTACAGAAGAGTCACCCAAGCCTTGAAGGTCTTATAAGAAGCTTGAAATGCCAATAATATTTGCACTTAGTCTTTAAATTTATGTATTTGGTTTACATTTAGTGTTTATTTGCAGTTCTTGCTCGTTTGGATTTGGATTTGATTGCTATAAATTAATTATGTATTTTGGCAACTTTGGATTTAATATTTGGGCTTATATTTTAGCTTGACATTTATTTTTCTTCTTTAAGACTTCCGATTGGAGCCAGTGCAGAAAAGCCATACTTTGTGCCAATGTGGTTAACTCCCCCTGAAGAAGCTGGCCATGTTGGTACTTCATTCCACTTTCCTTTTATTCTATGTTTCTTTGAAATTTTTAAACTGTCTATTGAACACATTTTCCATCTGTTTATTATATTACGTATTTTTAATGTATTATTCTCCATTTGGTATTTGATTAATTTTATAAAAATTTACTAATAATTATATATATATATATATATATATATATATATATATATATACACTTAAGTCCGACTTCTACTGTGCACACATGCCATAGGTACCCATTTATAGGGTATGCAACCCATTCATACAAGGAAAGGACAAATGCAGGAGAAAGAGAGAAAGTACATCCATGCCGAAACTAGAATTCGAACCCAGGACCTTCCTATCCGCAGTCAGGTACGCTGACCACTAGAGAAGTGGGCCGCTCCTCCAATGTTTAGTTCCCAAGAATGCTTGGTATTCAGTCTTTACTACCCACTAAAAGAATGAAAGGCTGAGCCAACCTTGTCCAGTCCGAGAATCAAATCTTAGATCTACGTCTTGGGATCACGAAGAGCTAACACTAAGCCAACAGGCTTCATATAAATATCAAATTATAAGCGAAGTGACCTAAAATTGTTTTCATAAAAATGCACCGCTGAGACTTGGATATTTTAATTTATCACCAACTGAGTTATTTTAAATAAAAGCACTCCCATTTAGAGTGTGCAGCGTGAATTTTATTCTTTCTCCTTTGTTTTTTGTGGAATTACAGTTAAAGTTATGTACATTTCATAAGCATAAATTGCTTACATTTCATAAGTGTATATATAGTATTTAATATATAGTTTTATAAAATATCAACATACATTTCTGATTGAAAATATTTTAAATTCCCTTGCCTTCAAATTGTCATTCAATATCTCAATTTCATAAATAACATCAAAAAATTCATGTTAGTTATCAACTGAAACTAATAATTTGGTCGTAAATTTTGCTGTATCATATGAAATAAGTAAGGTAATACCCTGTTTATATTAATCTTGATTTAATAAAAAAAATGGTTAAATATTAATGCCCATTTTTCAATCATAAGTCAAGTGAAAGCGTTTTCAAATGACAGCTATTCCCTTCTTGCAGTATACTATTTATTTTCAATTTTTGAACACGCCATTTATCATTTTAGTAAAAATATTATTTAGGCTGAGTCAACCTTTACGAAATGAATCAATCCTTTACATAAGAATAGCAAATAAAAAAGGTAAAAACATCTAATGGAGAGTGAAATTTCATTGGGATTCAAATATCACCCAGAATTAAAAACAAACAGGAAATGGCAGTTTATAAGAATAAAAGATAAGAATTTTAAAATATTTAATGGAACTTACGGATGAAAATGAATCTTCAAAGGATTTATTTCTATTTCGTAAATATATATATATATATATATATATATATATATATATATATATATATATATATATATATATATATATATATATATATATATATATATATATATATATATATATATATATATATATATATATATATATATATATATATAATAATGTTAAATAGAAATACCAAGTAATGTTCTTAATCACAGATTTTGCTGTACATCAATAAAGCTATTATTGGTAAATTTCGGAGAAAAACATGGAACAAATGTTTCAGTTAAACATCCAAGAAATTTGTGGAAAATGAGACTAATGTTAATAGTGAAAAAAGAGACTAATATTAAAAGCAGCTGCAATAATTGATGATTTACGGATTATTTTTATGAGTGATGTCATGGAAAACATGTTGTTTCTTTGAAGCTTAATTCTAAAATTAGTATGAAGGCATTTGCATTCAATTTGTTTAAAATAAAAAACTAACTAAAGATTTCTAATTGTATAAAATATTAAATTAAAATTAATACAAATCAAATTAAAATTTAATAATAGAGCTAAAGTAAGAAATTATACTAATATATATAAATTAAATTTAAACAATTAATTAATGATTTCATTTAATAGCTGAGTTTCCGATGGCGAATTATTGTATGCGTGAGACTTAGTAAATTAAAATTTTAAAGCAAAATTTAACGAAAAAACTTTTCGAAACATATTATACATATATATCATAAGAAATATATCCTCACTTTAAGAATCATGCATAAGAAATTGCTAACGAAAACAATAAATAAGAATCTTCTTTGCTAAGACTTCTTCATTTCAATAATAATGCAGTGCTAAGATTGAACTTCTTTAACAAAGACACGATCACAGGTAGCATTTAAAAAATGCGCAATATTTTTAATAACACATTTATTAGATGCATAATAATTGTGCGTGTCTCTCGTTTACATACTGAAATGATCGATTCTTTTGCCAACGTCTGTCTAATTCTTGCAAACATTTTGTCTAAATATCTGATACTATGTTTCAGGAATTTAGAAAATGAATTTAAATGGAGATAACTGTAAGCTAGAAGAATATCAGGCTGCTTTGTGAAGTGAAAGGGTGTGTCACTCTTTCACGTGAAGAAGTATGTATTGTCTTGCTGCTCTCTATGGTCCCAAGGTCCTTGTGACAAATTATTTCCGTCAATAAAAATCTTACTATATTGTGTCTCTCCATTCAACATGAGAGAAATATATTTTTTGTGGTTGTGACTTTATTTAACCCGATTTTTCAATTGATTTACTCTTAAAAAACTAAAAGAAATGAATCACAAAAGAAAGAAAAGCAAGTTTTAGGAATATATAGAAAGTATTGTCAAAGTTATAAAATACAATTGTTAAATTTCTAATATTAAAATAATAACATATTTTCTAGCTTCAATAGCAAATGAATGGCTGGCTTCTCATTTCTAGCTTCAATTTCTTTAAAACAAATACATACATTTAATTAAATAAAATTCGAAGAAAGTATTTTTCAAACACTGTTTATAGTAAAAATTGACGTAGTCATCAGGAACTAATTGAAGAGTCTCGTAATCCGACGTCTCATGTAAAAACCGATAGAGCAAAGAAATACATTAATGTGGCAATACCTTGAATATAAATTTGGCAACAATTAACAAAATTAGAATAATATCATTTTAAATATAAAGACAAATACTTTAACTGCATATTTTATAACTCTTTACAATTATATTTTTAACTAGATTTTTTTTATCTCTATAACAATAAATAGTTGCACTTTCAATGCCTTAAATTAAGTTTTTCTTTTTTTTATAATGAAGCATTAAGTTATATCCTATTCAAATCCACCTCAAAGACAACAATGATAAAATTCGGTAAATAAAAATAACCTGCCTGTAACCAAAAGCGATAATCCCAAAATTCTAGTAAACCTTACGACTTGAAGTATTTTTTAACGATGTTAACGTTTCAAGAATAAATTGTTATTGTCGTATCCATAAAGGTGCAAAGTGCAAATGAATTTTATATTCCTCCAAAAGTCCTGGTGATGGTCGATTGCACTATTCATAGAAGAGGGGGTGCCATTGCCTCCTGGAAGGTTGGACTTCTGCCTGTTTGGAACTCGGGAGGTATTTTATAAGAATAAATTACATTTATTGAATTGATGTTTATATTAAATAAATAAACCCCTATTTAATCGGATATATTGTCTTTTAACTGGGCAAATTTTGTATAAACTTTCGATAATTAGCGCAAACATTTTCTGCTGTTACAAAAAGATTAGGTGAAATAAAATTTTGGTAAAAAATGATAAAATATTAATGAAATGGTGGGTAAGCAATATTTTCCTTTTTATCTCATTATGTATCTACTGCGAATCAGCATAAATATTTAATGAAGAAGGAAAATGATAACTATAAACAAGATTTAAAGCTTTTAAAATATTATTTTATAGAAAACTAGGAACATATTTCTGATGTAGAAAATCTCATTTTTATGTCGCCAATTTTTCTGTGTATGTAGAAATATTTGAATAGTAAAAATAATTCTTGAAAATATATAGTGTATCGAAGTAGGGTTATCAGGATTGCCACAAGCTGCAATTATCACCAACTGAAATCATTCGCGCAAAGGATGTGGGCTCTGCTAGGATCCAACCTAAAATTCTATAAATTAATGAAATTTTTAAAAATTTAAATCGTACTTGCCAATTTAAACTGACCATAAAGAGGATGTTTTGTCTTGTTTTTTTCTGTTGTTCTATTGTCCATGTGTTAATGGCTGGAATCAATGGAAAACAGCTTTTCAAACCGATGCTTTGCTTTTTATATAAGAAATCGTTTTATTAACAAAATGAACTTCGACAAAATTAATTCGATCATGAACTTCGTCTTGTTTGCTGCCGCTAAAAGAATGCGATTTGAAAGCAGGCACCAAATTCGTTAACAAGTCGCATTAACAACGCCTTCTCAGTACGATGTGACGTAGATGAAACGTTATCTGACGTCATAGATATCTTAAGCCAATGAGAATCGTAATAAAGTGGCGTACTCAGGATCTCAACTATAACGAAAGAAACAAACTATTTTATGGTTAACAAGCATTAGAATTTAGAATTTAACTTTTTTATACAAAAGGTTCTGTTTTCTGTAATGAAATAATTTTCGGGAGACACAAAAATTTAAAGTATTTTCTGAGTGTACCTTTTTTATCTACTATTCATAAAAGAAATGTTACAAATTGAGGGGGGAAATAAAATGCAAAGCACGTTCTACAATCTATGATTCCGAAAGAAATATCGAGAAATAACCTGAGAGTATTTCTCATAAGTGAAGAAACTATTAAATTATTCTAATGTTCTGAAATTTTATCTGTTTTCTGAGATATGCTATAATTTAAGTGTATATATACAAAAATCTGTTGTTGTTATGGTTTATCCTCCTTTTGTCTGACTTCGTCATACAAGGTCCATAAGACCACTGACCCGAAGAAAATCTGATACAAAAAGGGGGGAAGAATAAAGGTCCTTCTTGATGAGCCCCATGCAGTCAAGAACATGTTCAGGGGAGGCTTGTTGGGCTCGGCATTTTGTGCATAATAAGTAGGTCTTCCTCCCCTCTAAAAATGAGAGACTTTTTGTGTGGCCACTTTTGAGTCTTGTTATTGCAGTTCGAGTGTCACAGTTGAGACTGAATGATGATCTAGGTTCGCTGCTTCCATACCAGTGGTGCCTGGGTGGGTTTCTCCATTCCTTCGAAACATCACAAGCGACTTTGAAATGAAGTTCTGCAAAGGTTAGGGCTGTGTTAGAAGGTGGAGAATGACTGCACCTCTGCTTGGCTAAGTGATCCGCTTGCTCATTGCCATAGATGTCAACGTGGGATGGAATCCATTGTAAATGAACACCGTGTAGCTTGGAGATATCTTTTAGCTGAAGAAGGATAGAAATGCTGGTTTTATCTCCAACTGTGAACAAGTTTTGGAGGTGCTGAAGGGCGCCGCGACTGTCAGAAAGAATCCAGAGGTCTCCGAAGTCACATTCATTGCAAATAGTCTGAAGACCGTGTTCTATTGTTATGAGTTCACTTTTAAAAACAGAGGAAGAATCAGGGTTACGGAGAAAGTAGGATAGTTTTTCTCCTGCTTTCTCGATGTGGATACCACTGCCTGCGTTGTCATTCAGTTTGCTACCATCTGTACAGATTTTTGTGGCGTCATCCGGGATTTTATTAATAACCTCCAGTGCCAACTGCTTAAGATGAGCTGGTATCAAGTCTTTCTTGCTGCCTGAAGTGGATAAACTGAGGTGAAATTGGACACTTGGGAGTCCTTCTGCATGCACTTAAGCATGGTTTTAAGGAGTGAGGCTCAGCATTATCAGAAGGTAAATGCAGAAGCTCAACGTGACTAAAGGGGCTGTTTTTCGTCAGTCGCTGATTGTTGCGCCAGTTGCTTAGATACACGGATGTTTTGTTATGCTGGCCATAGCTAGAAAGTTTGTTGAAGTATTTGGTGAGGTAAGCCTTTCTTCTCGTTTGAAGCGGTAGAGGACTATTTCTTTGGGACAGCTGCGCTTCAGTAGAGTAATAATTTTGGCAGCGCTTAGTTGAACTCTTTCCAATTTATTCAAGTCAGAGTCTGCGGCACAGCAATAGATAGGATATCCATACTCCAGAATGGGCCTAATGAGTGCCGTTTGTCGAATTCGGTGCTTCAGGAATAGAAGCCCAGAAAATTCCAATTAATTGATTTTATAGTACTTTTTTATACATGTATTTAATATCTTGTATAACAGATACTACAACTGTTAAAGACTATTGCTATCGCTTTTTCCAGATTCAGCGTAATTTTTAGGGAGGATGTCGAAATCTACAGTGAAATGAATTCACATACCTCAAGACGGAAACATCGGAAAACTTCCAAATGTCAACCTTCACAAACAAACATACTGAATATAGAAACCAAACATTCTTTTTCTCTTATGCAAATATAAAACGTACACTTTCCTGCTATGATAAATCCTGTGTTACCAAGAAACAATGTAAAGTTCCTTTTGTTACATATTTAATAACAATGAGTTAATAATTCCATTAATTTTTGTCTTGTTATTAAACTAGATAAATATATATATATATATATATATATATATATATATATATATATATATATAATGTAGCTCTACAGTATAATATTATAGTATATCTAACAAATTAATATGCTATAAACTTTTTTCATTTTATTTACTTAAACTAAATAAATAACATGTTTGCTGTTGTTTCATTTATTCAATTTTTAAAGTAAATCAACTTAAGCAGCAATAAGCTTTAATTCTATTAGCTGAAGTACATAAGTAAATTTTAACAGATATTCCATGCTTTTGAATGAAAACTTAAATAATTCGAGAATATGAGCATTTCTAATTCATTTCTACGACCACCACTATTGTTTATTAATTTGTAATTTTTGAAATCCGCATGTTTTGGTGAAAGATTCTAGCAAATAAATCTACAGTTCAGCTCCATTTTCGGCGACTTCTAAATATATTCTTGAAATGTAATTTAAATATTTTATAATGTATTTTCGATGCTATTACAATCTAATATTAATATCACTAAATGCAAAATTCGTCTGATATAAAGTAATACAAAAATGTAATACATTTATCATTTAAAACTGGAAAATGGTCTTGCAAATTTCTTTTGAATGTGAATCATAGGTTGGTAGACATTCTTGCATTTTCTTAAATGTGTAACTTTGTTTCGAGCAAGCTCCTTGTAACACAGAATTAAAAACTCAATTTTAATTTATGAGTACGAATAGGTCTTGATCTTTAAAAAAAATGATTTTCGTTTCCACGAAATAATAACTTCGAGTGTAATATAGTTAAAAATGTGAAACACTCAAATTTAAGAATGTAGATAAGAAAAGCATGTTAATCAATCATCCAAGTCCTAGAATAGATTTATATAATATAAGAGTAAAGTGAAAGAGATAAATTTTGACCATTGTGATCCATTTGTTATTAATACCATAAAACGTTTTCGACAAAAAACAGCTTTTAAACACACTAATATGAATAATCCATCAGCATGAATGAAAAAAATTGTCCAAACCAAAATTCTTTTTCTTACATGTTGAACTTTCTGCACTTTTTTTTAATTTTAAAATTCAAAATATTTTCAAACGCTTCTCTCTGATAGATTATAGAACTTACTTTATGCATTTATATCATTGAATATAATTTGATCTGGAGAAAATTTCCTCCCCCTTCATTTCAATGTCAAAATTGAGGGAGTGGATCATCTGGTGCTGCCATCTATTGGAAGAGTTTAGAGCAAAACTGACCTTTCACCTTCGTGGTGCTCTGGTTAAACGAAAGACGCACCATTTTGACTTAAATTCGCATAGCCAACGGCATTGCGAGTTTGTCTTGTCCAAGTGTCATCAGTAACAACAACAATATCATTGAATTCAATAAAAGAGCCAACTCATCATAAGATTATAATTAAGAGTGCTCATTGAAAGTTTTAGAAAGTCACTGACATTTATTCTTTAGAAAGAAATAAGGTGTTCAAGTAAAAAAAATTATTTTTATGAGCCGCAAGCTGATGATATATCGCACTTTATATGATTTTCGTTATCTAAGTATTTTTTAAAAATAATCACGTGATCTGATACGCACTTATGAGAGAATTTTGTATAACATCTGTTCTTCTAGTTTGTACAAATGTATATCCATTAAGATCAGTGTAGAATATGCCTAGCTGATAAAAAAGAAACGCTAAATTTTTGAAATCCAAAAGAATTGTGAAAAAATTTTCAATTTTCACTTCTTTAAGTAATTTGATATACATGTTACATTACATGCTAAAAGGAATAATAAAAAAATATTTTATTGTTGAAGATTTTTTTAATATATACATGTATGGAATATAATATTTATATTTATTACTTAATAAAAATCATCAGCTTTTATTATTATTATTAAAATTCAAAATTTTTGACAATATATGACTCTTTATATATATGCACAAATATATGTACACAATAAGAAAATTTATTAGAGTAAATTTTAATTAAATTTAAAAAATATTCTTAATTTAAAGTTTTAACAAATTTACGTGTAATAATTTTTAAAATACTCAATTTGTAAAAAATATGTTCAAAATGTTTCAAATAAATTTTATATTAAAAAATTTATAATTATATATATATTTATATAAAAATTATAATTAATCAAAAATTTTATAATTAAACTTCAAAAAATTTATGAAATAATTTCAATTAAGTTTGACATAAAAATTTATTTGGTTATGTATGTTTGATAATTAATTTAGAAAATAAATTTTATACAAAATTATTTACTTCAGTAGAAAAGAAATTTTATACAAAAATTATTTTCTACTGAAGTAAAAATTTGGAGACGATTTTGTTTCTATTTGCATATTTATGTAAAATGTTTCAACATAACACTTAAGTATAACATAATTTATAATTCAAAGAAATCCTTTTTATTGGTATTGAAAAAACTCATACTTTACACAACTTCTAAATTAAATTTCTAAATTTGTTTGTAATTTTGTTATTACTTTTTTAAAGTAAAATAGAATCAACGTCTTTGCAATTTCACTGTTTTTCCTCTACAAATTGTTCTATTTGTTTTTCAAGTACCTGCCAAAAATATTTATCATAAAATTTTTTATTGAATATGGATCTTTTTTCTAGAGATTATAATCAAAAATATCTATTGTAAAAAAACATTTTACTAATTTTTGAACATAAAATCTTTCAAATATAAATAAGAATACGGGATTTATTCAAATCTAAATATATATAAATTGGTTTTAAAACAAAATGAATTGCATTAAATTTATTATGAAAAGTATCCTCACACACACACACAATTTTTGTCACATTTTACAAAGGCAAGTATTTTATTGCGTAACATAAGATAAACACTGAAGAATTTCCTGAATTGTTTCAGTCGGTTTATCTGGAATACTCTAGTTGTAAAAATATCTAGAAAACCCCAAATACTCAAAACTGAATAGTTTATCTATCCATTAATGAACACCATAACACACAACACAAGTAACATATTAATATTCGCAGAGATACGCTATTTTGCTAAATTAATATTCAGTTATTGTTGATCATTAAATTAATATATGAAACTACACTGAATTAATGTTAATTGAATATGATTTCAAGTTAATAAAGACACTAAATTACTGTAACTTTATTGTCTGATTATAATAGTATTCTTCTAAAATTTTAAACTGAAGTATCAAACAATATTTTGCAAGGATTATAATGATTATAATTAATGGGCATTATTATCATATTATTGAATGGAAATCTATTACAAAATTCTTGAATTTACTTACATCTCTCTCCAGTGTTTTTGATTCCTTTTATTATTAAACAGGCCTAAGATGAAAGTCTGTTGCAAAAGACCTTAGATCTACAGATCCTAATTCTTTTACACACGTCAGCCCTCGTGTGGAAAAATTGGTCGTTGAGGAGCTAACAAACTAATCAAATAAGCTTAGGGTTTAACCTAAATTTATAAAGTTGTCACAAGCAATTTTGAGTTTTAAATGTCTAAAATATTTTAAATTAAATTCTGTCTACGCAATAAGGACTAATATACTAATGTTTGTGTTTAAGTATATTTTACTAATCATTTTTCGAAAAATTATGTTAATTATTAAAAAATTAATTTTTTATACATGAAATACTAATTTATATAAATGTTTTTCATTTGTATTGTTGTTGTTGTTACTTATGACATTTGTACAAGCCAAGCTCACAATGCTGTTGGCTATGCGATTCTAATTCAGAAGAGTGCGTCTTTCACTTACCCAGAGCACCATAAAGGTGAAAGTACGATTTTGCTCTAAGCTCCTTCGATAGATGGCACCACCAGAAGATCTACTCTCTCAGTTTTGACATTGATCAGGAAAGGGGGGAATTTTCTCCTGACTATTGCACCCTTGGTAAGTGCTCAACGACCGAACGCAGGACTTTCAATTCCATAGATTTAATGAGCTAAAAGTATACCACATTTACTCGGTGGGTCTTTGGGAATCGAACCCCGCCATTCCGAAGGGAAGGTTGACGCCCTAACTACTAGGCTACCATGGCTGTTTTATATAAATTAATAAAAATAGAAAATTTATTTCATGTGGGAGCATTTTAAATTTCCAATATTTACATTCAGGAGACAGTAATTTTAGAGATCATTCACAATGAATTATGCAAACAAATATGAGAGCTTCTAACCCAACAAATGATTGTACATCTTAAGAATTCCAATGTTCATGTATTATTTTGCATAATTTTTACGGCATTCTTCAAAACATTTATTAGCTATTTCTCTCATGAGACTCTGGTGCTAATGATACATCTGGATTCTTTAAAGTTTTACGATTAATAATTAAATATGATTTATCTTTTTGTAAAATCTGAAAAAATATCTGATAAGTAAATAAAAGGAAATATGCGTAAATAAAGATAAAAGAAGAAACGTAAAAACTTAATTATGTCGTGTATTTAGTATTATGCTGCCTGGTATCATCAGAAGAAAGCACTAAGAAGAGTAAGTTTGTTACCAAATTTGCACTAAGATAAATTTGTTTCCTAATTTGCACTAAAATAAGTTTGTTTCTAAATTTGCACTAAGAAGAGTAAGTTTATTTCCAAATTTGTATGGTAAATAGGAATACATTGAGTTTTCTGATGAATTATCTCATATTCCTTATAAAGCCCAATCAAGAAAGCATTTACAAAATTAAATTCAAATAATTTCAAAGTTTTTATTCGAAATAGGAACATGTTGGGTTTTATGCTTATCATAAATCCCAACCAAAAAACCAGTAGAAAAAGTGAACTATCTTTATTTCAAACTTTGTATGGGAAACAAAGATACCTTGGGTGGATTTTTTAATGAATAATCCCATATTCAGGCAAATGTATACATTTAAAATTAGTTGATGTAAGTTTGTATCCTTTTATTTATGTATATCTATTTTATAGAAAAAAAAAACAGATTAAATTGTATTTTCTAAAAATAAAGTTGAATAAAATTTTCATTATTATCAATAAATTATTTTCAACAACAATGTAAAACGAAATATACATATAGATTGAAAAATAGAACTTTAATTTCTTTTGGATTTTTTTTTTTTTTTGTTAAATGTGTATTTTTCCCAGCTATTGAATCTGAGTAAAGTGGAACATAGAAAGAAAACTTAAAAATCCAATGATATTGACTTTTGATGAGATAATCCAGTCAATATCTATTTCGATTTTATATTCATTATTCCTTCCTGGCGTTGAGCTTTCCCTTTTTTTATCTTATTTTTCTTTCTGCAGACGATAAGTTTTATATGATATACAGTGAAGTACATACAAAAAAAAGTATTGTGATGAATTTTACAAATGTAATCAAAACACATTAACTACGAAACACTAAAGTAATGTAACAATATTTTGAAAGTGTTAAAAAGAAATAAAAAAAATAATTCTAAAATGTAAACAGGGAAGTCAAATCAATTTCTATTGTTAACTTCTCGCCGTTTCAATGTTTATTTATGGCAGTTATACAAATAAAAAGCGCTTTTCCTTTATCTGTAACTGTACTCTAAAAAAACATGGAAGGACTTTCAAATTCATATCTATAAAATCCAATATTTAAATGTATCATATTTTGTAGAAATAAATAAACTTGGTTAAAATCAATTTCATGAAATATAATCCAATGTTTACTTATCTTTTTAATAGAAAATGAAAACTGTGTAATATCCGAACGAAAACCAACAATATTTTAGAAAAAATACGTAAAAACATACATTTCAGAAACTTTTGTGCGAGACAACTTATAAATTCACAGATAATTGTATACAAAATATTTAATAAGAAAACAACCGGTTTCACCTTTTGTAACAAATATTCTTGTTCAAATAAAATAATTTTTAAATAGTTATTATTTTTAATAATTATTTATTAATCTAAAAATTAATAACTTCAGCTATTATATCTGAGCTTTTCATTTTTGATTATTTACATCGAGAATAATCATGGCGTTGAATTTTCAATGACTAATGAAAATGATTCAGCAGGTCATTATTCATTAAAATAATGATATAATTTATTTAATAGATAAATTATCTCGCCAACTGAATTGTTCACGATGAGAAATGATGTGGTTACTTTGTATAATTTACGAAATTTGTGTATTGATACATTTATCTTGGTAAAGCTTGGCAAAATGAAAACCGAGGGAAAAAAAAATAATTTTTTTGGTCAAGTGACTATTTAGTATTGCAAATAATAGTGTACTTACGATATTTCTCAATTTCATTATTTTTATGACATTATTTATAATTATTACTTAAATATATAACCAAAAAATATTAAATACTGGTGAAAATTGTGATTTTTGACAATTTTTGAAGGATAAAATTTGACATTGAAATGACAGAAACAGGTGAATAATTTTTGTTTTGGCAAACACAATTGTATTAATACATAAGTATATTATTTTTTCTTATAATTCAAAAAACTATTTCGTGAAAGGATATTTTCTTCTAAGAATGAAAATCTACTTTTCTGTAACCCATTAAAATAATGTTTCCGGAAATACCGAAGCATATAAAAAAAATGTCAAAAACTATCGTAAACTGCTTCAAAGAAAAATTTGACTTGTGTATTTTTAAAACAGTATTTTTCATGGGAATAAATCTATATTTCATGCCCAGTTAGAAGCTCAAAGAAATTTTCTGTGCTTTTTAACAATCTCTTGTTTTCTATACATGCATTTTCAACTTGAACAAATATTAGTACAAGGTAAAATCCACATTGTATATGCGATTTTATTTTCGAAATCTAACATTGTTATATTGTCTCTCAATACTTCATATAATACAAACCACTTATTTAATAATAAAAAAATATTATTAGCAAACAATACTTTTTGTTAAATCAATCTAAGAATGTAATGAATAAGCAAACAATTTCGGTGATTTATTTCCGATAACTTTTGTTTTGTTTACCCCTATGGTCGTTTTTGAACACGAGGATTAATTAAATAGGGATATACAGTTTAAAGTAGATTCTGATCTACTAAAAAAATCCAACCTCTGAGATTGGAATTGAACCCTCGAACTAGTGAAGTGTGCAAAGGCTAAAGTGAGCAAATTTCATACATAATATAATACTATTTAAATTGCAAAATATTTATTGATTTTTTTAAAAATCATATGCTGTTTTTTTATGTTTTTATCTTGTAATACTATCATAATGATACTTTCAAGATCTGATGTAACCTCTACTATGTAAGCTTGAATCGTCGTTAAAATGGTGAAAATCATCCATTGGACTAGCGATACACTATATAATATTCATGATGATCAAATGGCGAGATTAAGAGAATCACTGGCACTCTTTTTCCATACCACGACAAAGGAAGAATTTTAAATCCTAATTACTTCATAAATCCCATCAACTGAAGTTATTCTAACTGAATTACGATAGTTGTTATTTTCTTTTTACAACAAAGATTTTTGACCTAGTAAATTATCGCATTTTTTCATGTTGCAATTAATGTCATTCTAAAAGTAGCATAAAAATTAAATGTCATTCTAAAAGTAGCATAAAAATTAAATGTCATTCTAAAAGTAGCGAAATATAAAGTGATGAAAAATTTTAATTTTTAATAATAATAGTTGTTGATTCTCTACGGATGATATCTAGCTAATCTACGTAAAATAGTGTCGGTTTAAAAGTATTTTATGAGATTTATTCAGAATTTTTCTTTTCAGTTCATCTAATTAAAATTTTTTTCAAGAATTTTTTATAAAATCTTGCACAGTTTTAATATTTATAATTAGATTTGAAATGATTATCGAAAATTTTTGCTCAAAGCTTCTGAAATGCCCTTTCTAATATCACAACCGTTATTTTGTGATCAACTTTAGATGAATAAAATTGATTTCGGATTCTATTATTTACTTGCATTAAAAATATAATTTACATTCATTCTTTTAAATTTATTGCATCTAAGGCTTATAAATCGTTCCTGCATTTTAGTGCTTTGGTTTATTAATCCAACTTGAAATAATAATGTAAATTTGAATATTATTTAGTCTTACAATGTTAAAATATATTACAATCTCATCCTCTATTTTACGAAAATTTAAAAATATCACTATTATTGTTCTCCTCTTTTCTGATGTTTATAAATTTTTCAGAGCTCCTATACAATTTTAAAGGTATCACTATTTTGTCCCATTAGGCTTCCCATATTATTTATTTTTTAATTTTTCTAGACATATTTATTGTTTCACATTTAACATGCTTTAAACTAATAATAATAGTTTATAATAACTTAATATTTAAAAATTTATTCAACAGAGTAAAGTGTTAGTAAAAAAATCAGGAAAACATGGCTTGTTCTCACTAATGAAAATACTTTCACAACCATTAATATATCACTTAAAATATAGCTTTATCAGCATTTCGTTATGATTAATCATCATTGCGGTTCTCTTATAGTTGCAAATAGCAGTAACATCAAAATATTTAACTTGTAAAGGTCTACATGATAAAATGGGAAATTGTACGTATGTTCAGAAAATAGGAATTATGCTAAAATTTTGTAAATATAAATATGAAAATTAGAATAAAAATATCCATTCTCGCAACTTTTTAGGGATTTTAAAAATCTCTTAGATGGAATCATTTAATTTTTGAAGTTATTTTTAGAAAACATTATAGTGATTGGAATTTCTTTTTAAATGTTTTGTATATTGTTTTGTCTACAAATTGCTTTTGCTAAATTAATAAGATTATATTTCCTTAACAATAATTAATAATGAAAAATATTAATCATAAAATTAACTAGTTATAATTAAATGAATAATTTTAATCTAAAAACTAATTTTTCATTTTTATTAAAATTGCAAATTATTTCACTTCATTACATTCATCTTTGCTGTTTTTTACTAACTTCACCAAGCTAAAATTTTAAAAATCTTCTTTTTCAATGATATATTTTGCCTCTAATAAATTCTTTAATCAAATTTTATTGTTAAAACACTTTTTAGAGCAATTTGTGCACAGAAATAAATTTTCTACAAGAAAATTTCTTCACGGAAACTAAAGAACAATAATTATCAAACGAATTAAAAGTTTTCAGAACTAATGCTTCTGGAAAAAACAAATTCCATAATTATATTTTATATTTTTAATAAAAAAATTAACTATATTTTACTATTTTTCTTATCAGCTTCGAAAGTTCTATAATTACTTCGTAACTTTATGCTCAACTTTATTTATGTTCACTAAATATTCAAATATGAATTTTTCAATAAGTAGAATAGTAATTTATCAATGAAATTAGATTATATTTTTATAAAACTTAAACTGAAAAAAATATAATACAAATGAAAAAGAGCTAGAAAGATGTAACAAATATTTCTCAAAGTAAAAATTATTTAAATATTTTTATCAAATTATAAGACCACAAAATAAGATTATTTCTTACCCGGAAGCATTGTACTAATGAAAGTTCTTTCGAAACTACGTTCAAACTTAAGTGCGTGTATTTAAATATAATGAAACGATTAGCAGACAATCATTAAGGAGAACGAAAGAAACTTTCTTAAAACTGCACCATTATTAATCATAAATAAATTGGAATGACAACCGATGTGCCATCTTTTATATTTCTAAAACCAATTTTGTGCCTCGAATTTTTTGACGAATTTAATTGGATAATCAGGCAAAAAGTTGCATAAAATTAACAATCTCTCAACAATGTTTTTCTTCTGTAAACGTCATTTGAATATCGGAGAATTTGCAGAATCAAGCAGAGTGCCCTTGATATCCATATGCAAAAAAGTACGTGGAAGTAGTGAATTTTAATTTTGAATCTCGGCAAAGTGATAGGATTGATATTTGAACCAAGACTTAAATCGCCAATCTTCGCCAATCAACGGAAAGCCTAGAATATAAGACTTTAGTCCATGTAGAAGTTGATAACGGAAGAGAGAGAGGTTCGAAATACATAACTGTACTGATAGTACACTGCAATACTTGTTCGAATTATATAACAGTACTGATACGAAGTACAAAACAGTATTGATAGATCTGAAGATTCAACATCGTTGAATCAATCAAGGACTATTGTATTGACAACACCAATGAATTATTTTCTTTTTCGCACTTTATTTTTCTTTTACAAGAAAAATATAATGGATAACAAAACAATAATTAATAATTTTCGCTTGAGGACAATATTATTAAGTAATGTTTTCAGACGAATTCTTAGATCATCTTCGATAAGGATTTTGCATAGTTTTAACTTGATGTAAACAATAGCCTATTATTTTCAACATAATTCCTTATAATTCCATAATATTTTGAGTATAATTCAGTATATAATTCCAAACAGCCTATTATTTTATTTCATTTTTTTGATATTTAAATCCACAGATAAACTGAACAAACTTATTTCTTGAAAAGTATGAATTTAATATTTAATTAAGACAAAACAAAGAATTAATAATACGCATGCATGCTAATTAATTAAATGCTAACATAATTTTCATTCAGTAATGTACAGTAAAAAGTTTGCAAAAGAGAATAATTTGACCGTGGGACAAAACTAGTCTCATTGTACATATATATGCATGTAAATGTGTATCTTCCTTTTCTCGAATGAATACAGTAAGATAATAATTTTCCTAACATAAAATATTATTTTCTTAATTAGAAAGAAAATTACAATTAAGGATCAAATTTTAAGCTTATTTTAAAAAGAAATGAAATTCCAAGCAATGTACCTGTAATTATTATTCAATTTCTTAATTATTTTAATAGAAACATTTTTCTAGCTCAGTTAACAAAAGAATACTTAATTTTCACGAGATATTTTTAATTAGTATCGTAATCAAAAATATATGGATGATTTTACATTTATTTGGCAAAATTTTATTCCCAATTTTTCTTTTCTTTTATTTTATTTATTTATCCCACATATTAGCATTCGGTAACAGTAAATGAAATAAAGTATACTAAGAATTAATAAAAGACAGTATAAAAGAAATTCCAATTAAAGACTAGTTGGAATTTTTTTTATATTGTCTTTTATTAAGTTAACATAGCAGAAGTTACTTCAGATAAATTTATCCTGCAAATTAAGCTTTTCCTTTGTTTACCTTCTGCAAAAAAATAAATAAATAAATAAAAAATAAAAAAAATATTTAAGCACGGAATTCATAGTATCGTTTTATTATTTTCAAAAATGCTTCAAAACACGAATTTTAAAAAATATATAAATATTTAAATAAAGTTTTACATAGTTTATCTTCTTTAGAAACTCCACTTGTATATTGATAATGTTTTAAAATAGATGTGTTAAAACAAAAAGCCCCCAAATAAGTAATTTGTACCACATAACAATAATAATTTTAAAATATTTTATCATAAAATCGGTAATTCTTACTATAAATACTATAATTTATGTATAATAATATAATTTTAACCATACAACTTCATAATTTAATGATTTTTTTATGAAATGTTGTGAATATTTTAATAATAATTACTAATTTTTTTATGAATCCATTTTCACAATGATTTGAAAAAATAAAAAACTTAGTCACATAGTTTACATAATTTAAATCAGATAAAATATTATGCTTTTTGAAATTCATTGATTTTGCATATTCACGTTATTAAACATGTGTACATGTTAGTTAATAATTAATAAAAAATAATACTGTAATATAATATTCTGTCGAGGGATATATTTTCCTGATATTAGTTTGAAAAACATGTAATTCAAATTCTTTCTAACAAAAAATACTCAAACAAAAAAAAATAATAATTTAAATTAATTGCTCCATATTAAAGTTATATTAGCTAGTCTTTATAAAATAATAAGCGAAATATTTTTGGTTGTTTCATTTTCAATTAATGTTTTAAATCAAAACTAATACATCCAAAAATATGAAACTTGATTAATATCAGGAAAACTGCATAAATAGATCAACTTTATCAAATAGCGAAATAAAAACGAATATTACTATTCTGAATTAAATGTATGTGAATAAAATAAATAAATATTTAAAACTTCTCTAAAAATGTAAAACTCAAATTAAGTTTTTTGTTTGAAAAAGGAAGCTGAACAGGTTGTCACAAACATAAATTTTAAAAGAAAATTTCAGTAACTGTAAATAAAAGTTTTGTTGTTTATTAGATATACTTTTCTAATATTTTTTTTATGCTTCCAAAAATAACAGCTGACATTTAAAGAAAAACCATGATGCAATTAATTCATTTAAAAATTTTCATGCAAAAAAATTCTAACTTACCGACAAAAAACAAAGAAAGAATAATTAGAAGAATCTGGGCCATCCCTGACGATGTTATAACTCTCCATACATGCGTGTGGATAAGCGTTTGCGCTTCCCTCCATCAGCCGACAAATTTGGCTCCGCCCGCTATTGACGGCAGCGCCATCTTTCGATCGCCCTTGAAATTTCATGCCCGACGAATCAGGAAATGCGCATTATTATCAGTAAGTTGACTATCATTGCGAATGAGAGTGCTTAATATGTTTTCAAGTAATTGTCTTTTCTGCCCTCGTACATGAAGCACTAAATAATGATTTCCCGTCAGCTGTAACCGTGTTTCTAAGTGGCGGTCTTTTGAAATGGAAACAAGCAACTTATTGGCCGAAAGTGCGAAGAATAGTACCGCCTCATTTAACAAACTGCTTTTAAATCAGTTTGAAAACAAGTGGATTCTTGTCGCTTGCAATTTGTCCTTATTGTAAAGGATATATTTAACACTGTTTTCGTTATTTGCCCGAATGAAGTCGCAAATTTTTAATAATGGGCATACGTTTATTCTTTTTTTTTTTCCCCATAATTGCATTATATACAAGTTGTCATTCATAAAATTCAGTGTTCACAGTCAAACGGCTACAAATAAGTATGAAAATAAAGCAAACTACTGATTTCTTTTGCTAATAAACACGCGTGCCGATTTTGTTTCAGCTGTGATTTTTGTTAAAATTAATTTACACTATATTGAAATTTAATATCGTTATTTAATTCTTAAAATATATCAGGGAGAAGTTAGAAGAAAGTTTAAACTTGGCATTCATCATTGCAAAAGCATTCTTAAATAGACATTTGTAATACCGAAATCAAATTTTCCTCAAGCAAAATAACTAACTAATTTAGGTCGTCAAGAGAAAGGCAATATACAAAAAGCCTTAGAGACCAGTGGATATGCCATGAACAGAAAAATAAATGTAAATATTAATAAAGAGATGCATAAACGAAACATTCGAGTAGTTATCAAAATCATTTTTTGTGACGGACTTTTGTTCTTGTTCAAATATCTTTAGGTTTTTCTTTCTTGAAAAATATTTTCAACTATCATTAGAAACCAAATCTATTATCGGACATAAACTATTATGACGTAAGGCGAGTTAAATTATCATTCTCGCTGTTGTTTCGCAGTTGATATTATTTAGATTTATATATAATTACTCGATTATTTAAAATATTATGTATATATATAGGAAATTCTTTATTAAGTTGACCTATTATGTATATATATATATATATATATATATATATATATATATATATATATATATATATATGACATGTCGTAGTGTTAAAATGAATAGCTAAAAATTGTTGTAAAGTTCTGCGCATTCACCTTACGAAAAATGTTTTTATAAATAAATAGTTATATTCAATCGTGACAAAGGTGGAAACCTCGTAAATTTTCTAACAATCATTTGTTTATACGCGGGTCATTTGGAAATAAAAATGAAACATAAAAATCTCTTTGCTCCATAGCTGCTGGAATTCTACCTATGACGTTTTACTCACAAAATCACAAGTCTATCTTTATCCGAATGAAAAAATGCAACAATTTTTATTCAATAATTGGAAAAGTACTGAAATTTATATTTTCTCCAAAGTAATCTCTCCCCCCTGCCCATTTTATTAAGATTTTTTTTTTTTTTATTTTTTTTTAAGAAATTGTACCACACCATGCTAGCCTAGCAGAAAACTTTTCAATCAGGGACAAAAAAAGAATATCTACAACAGTTCTGATGGCAAATTGTGCAAAATTTGCAACTTGGGACTCCCCCTTGGCCTAGTAGCAGAGCATGGCTTTGTTAGAAAAGAAGGTCACGGGTTCAGTTTCAACCACTGTTAAACAAGGGATATATATGTTGCATTTCTGCTCATTGGAGGAAAACTTGAAAGGCAGCGAACTTGGGAAGTTTTCGGGTGACATATCTCATCTCACGACACATCAATACAGTACATTATCAATGAAAAGTTTTCATAGACTACCACGTGGATGATATTTAAAATGCTTTACAACAATTTACGACTTTCAATCTATCCGATCCTCAGAGATAAATATTTGTAACTTAGTCTAACTTTGATATAGTAGCAGAACTGTAATTTTTCGGAATGGAAAGCAACTTGTTCGATCGTTATTTATGACACTTGGACAACCCAAGCTCGCTATCCAATGAAATTAAATCAGTAGGGTGCGTCTTTCGTTTAATCAGAGCACCACGAAGGTGAAAGTACGTCTTTGATCTAAGACTCCTCCGATAGATGGCGCCACTTAAAAAAAAATCCATTCTCTCAAATTTGACTTTGATGTGGAGGAAGAGATTTCCACCAGACCATTACACACATGGTAACTGCTGAATGACAGACCACAGGACTTTTGATTCCACGGATTTAACGAGCACGTACGTTGCTTGTACCCAGTGAGCTTTTGGCAGGATTTCTTAAAAAATGTTTCAGCTTACTCTGGCAAGTTAATTCATATTTCTCCCTCTAAAATGACATATCAACAGTACAAACTGAAAGAGTCATCGTTATCATGATACAAAAAATTATATTCATGTTCGGGGTAAAAAAAAATCTCTAGATTTTTCATTATAATAATGTTTAAAATTTCTTTCTGAAAAATAAAAAAGTTTTCTCAAAATTTGAAAAAATTACAGTTTTTTTATAAATATTATAAAAATTACAATAATCTTCCTCTTTCTCTTAAAGTGCTGCTATCCCCCATTAATCAACTTTCCCTTTTATGAGACGTACTTCCATTTTAATCTCTCTTGCTCGGACCATAAAATAATTGAGATTTTTTCCACGCGATTTCAAAGAAATTCAAATTAACCTGAATAAAAATAGTGCTTCAAATCATAGTGTTTATAAACAAAATATTTGTGCAAGAATAAAAAAAAAATACTACTTAGATCTTCAAAGTAATGTCATCAAATAATTTCTTTCTAATTCATAATATATATCTCCTATATTTTTCTGGAGCTCTTCTTTCTTTTAACAGCCATTCAATTCATTTTTAAGTAGCTGAATAAAAATAAATTTAATAATATGTCATCACTATTAAATTAATAATCTTAATTGCTCCATAATCGATTTGAAGTGGATACATGAGTTGAAACTTTGTTTTCACTCTCTTACACTACATTAATAGAAATATATGCGTTACTATAGTTCAGTGAGCGTTAGCCATATCATCTATATATATCTATTGCAAAGATGTGCAATATCATCAGACCATTTTTGTTTAACCATCGCAGATGGGAGCGCTCTGTACTTCTGTACTACATAATGAGGATTGAATTCGCAACATATCGGTCAGATCTATCATTCTCTCAAGAAACGAAAAGAGTTGTAATAAGTCTTACCCTATGCAGCAATACAATCGTAAATAACAGTTGTCGCAAACAATATGGAAACTAAAACAGCACATGATTGTCAGCTATGCACTTATAAAGATAGCCACAAACACAAAGAGCAGTAAAAATTGCATTTCTTATGTGTGGTTACTATCAATGATGGTGAACAAAAATTTGTTGCAATAAGAAAGTTCTAGTTATAAAAATAATTCAATGACTTTTTTTTTTTAATCGGAACATTGTGAAACTCTAAGACCTGCGGTGGTAACGAATTGCATAGCAATATAGATGCACAGATCCCTCAATGCTTCTATATTGCTTTAGTTTATTCCATACGCATATTACTTTATAGTGATTAAATTCGATTTTTTGACAAATGCAGCACACATTTCTCAAAACATAGCAAGCAATTTTAAAAAATGGGGTATCATTTCAACTTTGACGATGCATTTTGTATGTATTTTAGCCAAAGAATAACTTGCCTAAAAGAAAAAAAAACTTGATTGCTAGATTATTTAATTTAGCATCTCATAGCGAGTAGTTGGAAAGTCAAAGACGTAGGCATAAGGAAATAGAGCCTCCACAATGTTTTCCATTTCGCAGGAATTCTTCATTGATAGTAGCCCGTATTTACTTGTTAAAAGGAAAAAACTCGAAAACATTCAAGCATCCACTCCGATACACATGCATTCAAAAAGCTGCATTTCACATAAATTCCACAAGAACTATCAAGCGAAAGAAAATTGACCTTTACGGTTAAGGTTAGCCATTTACTAAGATCAAAAATAAACATCAAATTCTAATCTTCTGGTTAAACTAACGATGGTTGATGGATGAAGTAGCAACACGATAACTGAAATTGTGAAATATGTAGTATTAATACCATAACTGTGTTAATACATTTAATATTGCAATTTTTTGTACGGTAAGGACGATTGTACGCTAAGGATCTAACGAATTCGATTATACAAAACAATAATCTTGAAATATGAAATTTCAATGGATATTCACTACTCACCATTGAAATTGCTACAGAATCAAGGAACGTAAATAACAAAATAGTAGTTACCTAATAAACATTTCATATGGAATAAGAAAATCGGAAACATACTTCCAGAATCAGTATCCAGAACAATCATCTTTGGCAAAATAACAAAATTTACATGGCGGATATTTGAATCTATTTGAGATTAAATAACATGTACAAGTACAACTCCCAAACAGTTTCAACATGATGTCACAGTTCCTCAAATTGGCGGATAATCAGTTGCTCAGTGATCATGACCAAAAATTTTATTGCCAGAGATCTTGAGAACGCGCTAACCAGGAGCTGCTGAAAATTTTCTGCATACGGAAAGATCCGTATGATGTTGTAATATGCGATTATGAATTATCCTGTTAATAAGTCACAAAGCTAGAATAAAGGTTAGAGGTTCGGATCTTAAGACGACGAAAAGTGTATCCAAAATAGCACTGCAGACAATACTTAATGGGCCAATATTACGATAACGAATGCTGTCTGATAATATGAGTTTCCCGCAATATTGCCAAACATGGATTGACTTCCATGATGTTGCAGAAAGAACAGATTCTTCCGAAAACAAGACGTAACGCCATTTCTGCGTTCAGACTCATCGATGATCTTATACTTCAATGTATGTCTATGCGTCTGAAAGCATCAAGGTAGTTTTCTAGCCAGCAGTTCAAGTTGTGGTAAATATTTCCGAATGACTCGGGCCGATGTTTGAGTTGTAGGCAACTTTCTTCAGTTCATATCTCGTTTTTTCTTAATTTAAAGCTAATCTCGTGGGAGTACATTCCACTAAGAACATGCGCTTAAAAAGTCTTTTCCGTTGCTATTAATAGAAGAAGCTGAAATGCAACATGGTGTTTCGTATAACCATTCAGATTGTTTTTTATAATCAAGAACAACCCTACTGCAATACGATAAACAGCAATTTCAGTAGAGTATAATTCTACATACATACTCTTGCATAGAAACACATACTTATACATACATATATCTATGCATTATGAATATTTCAACAGCTATAACATAATTGGCTGATTCATTACTAAGTCTCGTTATATAATTGAAGTCGAAACCAGCTAATGAGAGAACTAAGAATCAAAAGACAATTGTAAAATTTTGATTTGTTCTGGAGTTTATGAGAAAAAAATTCAGTCTAAAAGAGGATTACCAATTATAAAGCTAAAACTATATTCATTTCTAATGAATTTTAGAATAATTTAAGTATCTAGAAATAAATTTTGAATAACCCTTAAGACAGGTCGCTAACATGAGTATTCTAGATGACCCTAATATATATATATATATATATATATATATATATATATATATATATATATACGTACATACACTCTTGTCCATAAATTAAGAATAATGCAAGTTATGACAAAGAAAGAGACAGAAGCAAAACAAATGTGACTTATTTGTAAATTCTATTTATAAACAAAGGTAAAGAACACAAAAGATGCTATATTTTTGACATCATGAATAAAAATCTCAATTTTTACTCCATGAAGCAAATTTAAAAAAAAGAACCTATTTACAAAAACCAAAATAACATGGTTGGTATGATGGTTAATACATAGCATGCCCCCCAGACGATGAAATTCAGGCCGTACAACGTCTAGGCATGCTGAGTATCAAATTATCGATCAGATCTTGGGGAATATTACACCACTCACATCAAGCAATGCTCTCCGAAGTTCAGGTAGATATGTGGGAGGGGGTTGATGGACTGCAATTCGTCGGCCAAGCATGTCCCAAACATGCTCTATTGGATTCAAGTCTGGTGAGTATGCTGGCCAGTCTATACGTGTGATATCCTCTGATTGAAGGCATTCGTCTACAATGTTTACACGGTAAGGACGGGCGTCGACATCAATAAACAGAAATTCTGCACCCATGACGCCCCGAAACAAACATACATGTTGTCCCAGAATGACATCCCGATAGATGTGGCCTGTTATAGTTACATTCTGACTATATGCAGGTTAGTTCTTGAACCCAGAATAATTCCTCCCCAAACAAACAACCCTGCACCATCGTAACAATGTCGTTGAATGGTGTTCTCTTGGTGGTAACGGGTACCTGGCCCTCTCTGGGTGGCTGGGGACGCTGTGCCGTCGGCACCTCTAACATTTCAGGAGATTCACTCAAAGATTAAACACGAGAATAGCATCACTTGGACTGTCCCTTCTGAACATCATTGGTATTGCTGCGCACGTTAAGGTGCTTCCTTGGCTACTGGTCTTAATAGACAAGAACAAACGGCTATTGTCCTTTTCAGAAATGGCCATCTTAGTAACTTGAAATTCGTCAAGGGTATGAAGAAATTCGAAATTTGCTCCAGGTGTTTAAATGAACAGGCCTCTCCTGAACATATTCTTCAATGCCTTCGTCTCTCCAGGGGAGATCTGATGGAGAATCCACTAGTGGTGCTGGACTTTTTGAAGGCGTACTCGCTCATGGACTTGGTCTAGTGCTGCTGATCTCGGGGACATGCAACAACAACACTAGTATTTCTATTTTATAAAAATACATTAATTTTATTTTACGTAATATGGACTGCAGTAAAAAAATAAATCTAAGAGAGTCACTATGATTTCTTATATTTAGTATAAGATTTGAAAGCATTGTCAAGAAGATATTTTTTAAAAAATTAAAAAAAAATTCTTGAACACTTGTAATTTTTAACATGTAAAAGCATATCTGCAAAATATCAAAAACAAAAATTTTATGCTCTCAACTAATTAAAATTTTAGAATATTTTTTTATTTATCCAATGATAAAAAAGATTAATCGTTCTTTAAACAAATAAAATTTCATGGGAGTTAATGTTAAAACATTTAATAAATGTATTATTTCTAAGATTTATAGAAAAAATTATCCCTGAAACTTCCAAATATATTAGTAATTAATCAAAACTTGGAATGTGTTTAAAATCTAATCGCAGTGACACAGCAGTCCACATAGAGCTAAGATTTACAGTGCCCATATATGTTTCCTTGTGGTACAAAACATGACCTGGTGGTTATGTTGTCAGTCTAACACCTAGTTTAAGTTAAACTAAACACTAGGTGTTTCACATGAAACACTTCGTGTTTAGTTCCCAAGCATGCTTGGTAGTCAGTTCTATCAATCCATTGGGAGGATGAAAGGAAGTTATTTAAAGGTGTGATCTAAATTGAATATTTTGTTTTTCAGTGTCAACATAGATTTACTTAAATGTTAAAATTGATCTCTAAAGTAAAACTCTAAATCAAAGATTTCAATAGGGAAAAATGTTGAGGTAATTTTGCTATAACAGTACAGCATTTCTTAACAGGATTTTTTTATAATTCTATGTTGCTAAAATTAAACAAAAAGTGCAATGCAAAATTTCTACTATCATCTATCAAATGATCACTGAGAACAAAAAACAATAAATAAATAAATAAACTTAAAAAATTATTTTATTTCTATCCCTAATCATTGTGACTTTTAGGCAATACTTTTTTATGTAACAAAAAAGAAATTAGGACAAAATAGAGAACAAAGTCCAAGAATTCTATAGAAAATGGCTTACAAATTAAATTATGCTTTATAATAATTCCAGTCTTAAAATGCTACACTTGATGTATATAAAAATATTAACTAGATAAAAGTTTTAACCTCATTATTGGCAAATTTGAATACTTCAGTTAATTCATTAATATCAGGAAAATTTTATAATGAAAAAACCCCATAAGAAAATTTTAATTTTTTCTAACTTTCAACTTTTATTTTTTGATTTCATACATTGTTTGCCACAATGAGATTTAAATTAGATATCAAGAAATATGTACTCAGTTTAAACAAAATTAAATGCAAATGAATTTTGATTAGCAAGATAAATTATTTTTCAATTAATGCTTATTGGATATTTATATAATACCTTTAATAATTAATGTAAATACTAAAATTCATTTGACCCATTATGCTCAAGATGCTTCAAAAAATGGAAGAATTATTCACTATTCTAACTGTGTAATCCTCAGTGGAAAGATTTTATGTGAACTGTTTATCTATTTACAAAGTTTCCTGTGTGTGATCACTTTCTCAAAATAAATATGCATTGCACATATAAAGTATATATTAAAAATTTACATAAAAAAATGAAACTTCCCCAAATAAAAAAAGTACGTTTTTTGGTAATATAATAGAATTTTATCGAAAGAATGTTAATATAAATTTAATCACTTTAACATTATTATTTAAAGAATAATTTCATTCACAAATATTTTAAATAAGGAATTAAAGAAGTTGAGCAGATTTTCTGATTTTTTTAAAAGACTAGCAGTAGTATCATAGTTTCTAAAATTGAAATTTAATGGTAAAAAATAAATTTTGAATAAAATCATAATAAATGTTTTCTTAAAATTGTTGAGCATGCCATTCAAATGCATTTTTCAGATATTTACTACATAAAATATCAATGAGAAAGCAACATTTATGATATTTTTATATTAAATAAAATGACTTTATTTCAATATTTAAATTATCTATACATTTTGAGAAACCAAGCCATTTAAATGCAAAGCTAAACATTTTTTAAAAACATCTGGATTATAATCGGTTATTAAATCAGTCTCTGAAACTGATTCATACAATGGGATTGCATCATCAATCCAAACTTGATTTTTTACTCCTTCATCATGTTCAAGATCTAAAGTATTCAATTGGTAAGCCAAAAAATAAAAATGATTTTTAGCTGCATAAACACATTGGACACATATAGGTTCTGGTAATACAGCGACATTTTCCTGTAAAAATAATATCAAATATACTTTTGAGTTAAATATCAAAATTCAATCAAATGTCATGCATAATTATCAGACCGATTCATTTTTATGTAATTAGTTAAAAATGTATAAAACATTTATAATTGACAGAATCAATACTGCATTTTTAGCAATGCTAACAAATCAATAATTATGTAAAAATTGAATGAATATTTTATAATTTTTAATCATGTTAATTGCACAAACAAACATTATGTAAAATTTTATTTATTAAGTAAAATACTAACTTTCTTAACCTGATTCTAAATGTTAACATCCAGAATAATGATATAAAATTTAATTTAAATATAAATAATTGGAAATAAAAATTCCTATTTACAATTACTAAAAACCAGTCCCATTTAGAATACTCTAAGAAACAATAATAAAAAAATATGATAATTGTAAAATGATAGAAAAATAGCTCAGTTAATGATAAATTATTTATCATTGTGAACCTGCCAAATGATTTAAATAAATTTTACTCTAAGAAAAATAACTGCATATTTTTTTTTAAATATTAGAAATATTCTTGTCTTTGGACAAGATCATTTCTAAATAGTTTGGTAAATTTTAGGAACATTTATTTTTCATTTGCTGCTTACTCAGGAATTTGTTTTTTAAAAGATAACATTCCTTTTCAGTTATGCTTTTCTGAATGATGATTTGAGAAATAAAATTATTTTTTTGGAGTAATTACATGAAATGAAGAATTTAATATGGGTAACAGGTGCCATTTATATAGAAAAATATATTCTGTATTTTTTATTTAAATCAGGTGAATTTGGAAATAAAGAATATTACATTCTTGCCATATAAATTAAGCTTGTGAATAAATAACAGAATAAATAAAAATTACATTTAAAATGAAATTTGTTCTTGATTTTTATTTAATAGAATGAGATTATTCTGTAACTTAAGTATTCTTTGTGGTAGAAAATAATTTGCAATTTTTAAGCAGTATTACTTTGACTAACATTATATACCATTCAGATTAAACATTTAACTCTGATATACAACTTTAGCTAAAGTATACAATCATATAATAGAAAAATAATAAATACTACAACATATTCTAAAATAAATTAAACTAATTGTCATAAAGCTTTAACTGATGAAATATACAGCTTCATTTTAGTAAAAAAAATAAAATATTTTTTGTGATTTTTACTTTTTACAATAAACATTTTCCTGACTTTATATGGTAATAAATTAACAAAAAATATAAAAGAAATGGTCTTGTAGTCTCTATCTTACAATTATAACAAGTTAACAATTATAACAAGCAATTATCCCCAAACTGAATGCAAAAATATAAGACTGTATGACACAGCAAGATTTTAAAAAAGTATTTTTATAATTACAACTTGAAATTGAATAACAATCATTTAGATATTATAAGATTATTTCACATAATTTATCAGTAAAAAAAAAGTTATGAATGAATTAATAAGATTCTTAATTCAAAGTATTTTGGTTTCCCTTTTTCTAGGAGATCAAATTAGATAGAAAGTGATCTATAAAAATACTTTCTCATTATTCTCAATGATTAAGAAGAAAGTAAATGCAAAACTTGTATAAAATATTTGTAAGCAAATACAGAAAAAGAAAATTTTTTAAAAGGATATAATCATTGAAACTTTAAATGCAAGATAAACATTCCAGATTTCAATTACTTTAAATAAATATAATAAACAAATTTTTTCTTCTTGAACTAAATCATAAAATTACAGATTTATTATACATAATGAGTCCTTAATATAATTTTTCTAAACTAAACTCCATGGCACGACAGCCCGTATGGGCCAAGGCCTACAGTGCCTATAACTGTTTTCATGACCGAGGGCCTGGAGTGCGAAGCATATGTCCCAGTTAGGTGGTCAGCCTAACGTAAGATTCCCAGTGTTTAGTTCCCAAGCATGCTTAGTACTCAGTTAATCGACCCACTGAAGGGATGAAAGGCTGAGTTAATCTTGCCCAGCCCGAGGATAGAACCTCGGACATGTGTCATGGGAGCATGAAACGCTGCCACTAAGCCACCGGCGGTTTCTATAATTTTTCTACAAAGAAAATTAATGAAATAAACCAAAACCGTTTAAAGATAAAGTATGATAAATTAAACAGAATAAAGTGCAATGCATTTATATAAATTATAAAATATTACCAAATAACAAAAAATATTAATCTCTAACAATGTTTTACCACTTAATTGCACCTTAATATGACTAGCAGTTTCTCTGTTGCTTCTTTAAATATTAAATGTTTCTTAAATGTTTATTTAAATATTACATAATGATTGACAGATGTTTATATAATACTGTTAACATGTTTAAATGTTAATAAAAATGTTATGATAGTCATTTCATTCAATGTTATTTTCATAACAGAAATAAAAAATCCCACATTTGAATCAGAAAGGCATGGCAACACAATAAAATTGATAAATTTTCTGTTGTATGTTTTTTTTTAATTTGATTTTCAAGTATCTCTAAATAAATACAGAAACATACTTACTCCATATAAGTTTCGTGCAGTTTGGGCACAAAAAGTGAAGCAGGTTCCAATAGCTGTAGCAAGTAATTGTTTTGGAAACCAATATCCAAATGATTTTTGAGCCATGAAAATAGTATGAAGATGACCAGTGTGATAGTTATGCGGCACTAAAAAAATAACAACAATTTTAAATAAAATTCTCAATAATATATATATTAATGATATCTGTTATAGATATTATGTCTGACATATATGAAGTAGAAGGATGAATCTTTGCTTTGATAATATTCAATCAATTAAATTTACTTTTCATTAAATCAAACTAGTTTGGATTGCTTTTTGGATATAAAATTTGAAAATATTATATGACAAAAAGATTTTATAATTTTTATAAACAAATGTATTTTAATGCCTATATTAAATATTTTATAATTATTTGAATAGTAATGCCAGATTAAAAACAGATAACAAACAATTCTTCATGATCCGGACAATCTTTTATTCAGTACCTTTTGAATTTCTTTCATAAAACAGTAAAATTTGTCTAAAAATTATTCATTTTAAAAATCATTATAAAATAAAAATTTAATAATGAAACACACAATTTCTATGAATTAAAAAGAATGCAGTAAAAATTTTTGCTCACCAGAACTGATAGATAATTCCTCCACTTTTTCAAGATCCAGTGTATGCTTAATTGGGTAGATATCAGGTACCTGTTCTTGTTCAGTCAATTTTACTTCTGAAGCAGAGGCAAACCTTTGGAGAGGCTTTTTTGATGTCAGTAATATATCACAAGGAAAACTCAATCCAACAGTGTCTCCATCTAAATAACAAATTCCCATCTTAGTAAAGCACAAATTCTGCTGATTATAAAAACTTTTATTTGCACCCACTTTTTCAACATTTTCTCAGTCAGTTTAAGCAAATAAATTAATTTTTAACTTCTGTCATTTATATTATACTATATCTAAAGATATTATAAAAGAAATATAAAATATTAAATATAAATAAACAAGTAAATTTTGATTTTATAGTAAAAAATTGTTACAAAAATAAATCTCCAGTTTAAACTGTTTCTTGTGAGAACAATAGGAAACATAATATAATATTTTTTGTTGTATGTTTAAAAATAATTTCTTATGATATTTAATATACCATTTAATAATAATTATCATATAATTCTAAAGTTACAATTTAAAATCAATGAAATATTAAGTTGCTGTTAAAATTAATTACTTCTTGAAATGGTAAGATTAGCATGTACATCTATGAGTTTCAATCTCTGTAAACAGCTAGGATACTTCCCAGTAGCACAGTCTAATAGATTTGTAAATTTCTCTAATAAGCCAAGCCTAAAGACAAAAGAATATAACAAAAGCATTACATAATGTGTAATAATTTTGATATTTAATAAATTTACCTTAATTAATACTCAAGTTATAAACATCTAGAAACAAATAGTGAACATAGAAAACCATTCTTTGAAATTCATTCTTTAATTTCATTGCTATCAGTCTATACAACAAGGTTAAATTTTTATCCTTGACACCAAATTTATAGGAAATGATTAACCATATTCAATATTCTATTCTCTGAGACTGTGATGTTTACATACTCTTAACTAGCTTACTTTAATAATAACTCCAAGTGGCAGAAATGAAAGAGATGTAACTGACAGGTCTCGATGAGTGGGGTTAAATTAGCTCCAATATTGTTTTTTAAAGATTATCATCAAGATCACTCTATCTTCTGTTCTTCCAGTAAAGACATATTTATAAATAAATTATATAAATACATGAATATATATGGAAGATATTAAAAACATATAAAAGTTCATTTGAGAAATTAGAATTTGCCAAATAAACTTCTAACTGTCCTTTTGTGTTTATTAAAACTTCATCATATACTATTTTTCAATTGTCATCTGAACACTATTGCTTTGTTTTAATTCCATATGAAGTACGCACAATTTTTTAAATGTTTTATGAGAAGTGAACAATAATTTAATAGAATTTTACTATTTTAAACAGTTATTATATAACTAATAACTCTTATTTATTTAATGAAATCTAATACACATTTGTATCGTTAATTTAAAACAAGTAAATATGAGCTGATTCTATTTACTTAAATTAGAAATGCTTTCGGAATCTATCTAACAGCTTTTCATCACATTTTCTCATATTTAAATTTACTTCCTCTAAGTAAATAAATTTGCTCCCCAACTAATTGAAACAAAGGATCAAGATAGTTTTTCATGTAAAAGACATAAAATAAATGTCAGTGCAATAGCTTATGAAGAGATGTTCCCAAATAAATATCATATTGAAGATTGAATTTTTTGTGGATTTACAAACAAACTCAATTTATAAACAGAATTTTAATTTATAAACATGAATTGAATTTTGGTTCAATTTATATTTCTCCCTTTTTCTCGCAAATATACAAGCACTTACTCATTCCTAATCCTTTGAAAAATATGTAAAAAATAAATCATATCATTTATAATTTTTCCCTATTTTTTATTCTCCCTCCAGGAACTCAAAGATTTTTTCAAATTTTTTAAAATGGCAAATACACACCAATTATTAATCAAAGTTTTTAATCAAATACAAATAAGATTTATATAAAGACAAATATTAAATTCAAATAAAATACTAATTATATTTAAATTTGATATTGAAACTAATTTCAATAAAAATCTGTTAATTAACCAACTAAAAATTACAATGCTAAAAACTCTACAGATTAAAAATAACTAGTTTTACGATTTTCTTTTCATTAACCCTCCCAGGTGATGAAACACCAAACTTTAAATTTTACCAAATTGTTGCATATTACGATAAATAGATGAAATTTGGCTTAAAATGTTTTTTAAACTTTCTTTTTTGATATTAGATGGCAGCACTACACAAGATGATAAATAATTTTCAATTATAACATTATTTAATTCCCTTTATTTTTAAGGAATATCGACATTCTTTTCTTATACAAAAATAATTGTTTGAAAAGAAATTTCTGTGTTATTTTGTTGCCCATACCTTGAACTATTGATTCTACATTACTTTACATTTTTTTAGGCATAAAGTATATGCAGAATTATCTGATAAAACAAGGTGTTCCATCACCTGGAACACTGCACCGCAACGGTATTTTTCCTTTACACGATTTAGAGCGTGATTAGCCTTGAACTCAATGTTGAGGGGAACAGCTGTGGCTGTTTTTACTGTTTTTTCTCTCTTTTGGGGTGGAATAAACTAATGTTGAGGAATTTACGAGGAAGGATTACTTATATGGATAATATTTCTACACCCTAATAGGCCTCTTGAATTGGGAAGCTTAAGTGTGGTATAGGATTATATCAGTTAGTTCGAATTCTCTCTAGTTAGAGGAGCATTATTTTTATGCTCTTGATTTTTATTTTCGCTGCTATTCGTTTCATATTATTGAGTAGATATACATATATTTTCATTTATATATTTTTAGTTTACTTTTTGCAAATATAATTTTGATTTCTAGTTAGTTTTTTCAATTTGTTAATTGCAAATAAATAGCAAGTAGAGGTCTTGGTCCTTTTGAAGCAATGAAAATGCTTAAAAAATTGCCCTCTGTTAGTGAATCAGAAAATATGGATAATGATAGTGATACAGAGAAATATGTTCCTAAATCACTTGATCAGTTTCAGTCTGATAATGTGTTGGATGCCAGAGAAAATGATGGTGATTTATCTCAACTAGGCTCCTTTATGCAGCCCCAAAACCTTAACTTTTTTTGGTATAGAGTAGCATGTCTTCTTGTGATGAACCCTGGACCAAGCTAAATCTGCTTCACAGGTGTAATGCATTGTTTTTTTTCATTCATATGCAAAAACATTTATGCGTATATGGGCTTCACTGCAATGCTTGCTTTTTACGACCTTTGCCGCACAGCGTTCCATGTAATGGAACACCCATAAAATCAAAATGGTACATGCAATCTTCACAAAAATTTCACTGTATACTCATAAAGGCCTAAATAGACAAACTACAAATTTTTTTGTTAATATTTCAACTTTAAAAGGTAGTGTACCTGAAAGATTTAACAATTTAATTTATTTTACCTTAAGTTAAAATTTTTCAGAGAAATTAAAATTTTTTAAAGCATTTGATTCTTTATTCTGAAAAACTTACATTTATTATGAAACTAAATTTTAGTTCATTATAAATTCAAGCTTAAAACTGAATTTATAGGTTATTTTAATTAATAAAAAATTAATATAAATAATAACATGTTAGCACTTTCCAAAACATCATTAAAATTTTTAAAAAAATCTAATGTTTCCTAAATAAAGAAAAAAATAAAATACTTTGTTAAATCAGATAATTAAATTAATTATTTCCTTTACTTATTTAAAATAATTTTACTTAACATAATATGTATTTTAAAATTCATAAAAAATTAATGGTATTTCTTTCATAAAAATTATATTTGAAATGATACAATAAAATTTTGAAGTTGTATTTCTTTTAATTATTAAAAATTCAATACAATCAGTAATAAATTTAGAAAAACAAAATATTTTTGTTATAATTTGATTGGAAAAAGTTAACTATAAATAATATATTTGCATAAAATTATATTTTCAACAAAATTTACCTAATTCTGTAAAAAAATAAAAATAAAAAAAAAATGTTCTGATTTTTTTTAAAATTAAACTTTTTAGCTTGATTTAAGTTTAAAAAAAAGCTAGATTGAATTTCTATGACATAAAAATAAATAACATTTGTCACTTACATTTTCTTCTTATGACGAATGCCATATACTCTTCTAAAAACATATCCAGGTCGAGTAACATCAACTATTTTAGGAAGTTTATGTTGATCAGCATCCCACACTTGTGATTGTAATATGTTTGTTTTAACTAATTCATCTTGATTTGGAATGGAATCATATCCAATTAATGATATCAATTGGACAGGCAATCCTTCATATGGTAAAGTTTTTGTCAATGACAAGGTTTGATTTTCATCTGCGCAAATAAAATAAGGGAAATAATTAAAAAATAAATAAAATAAAAATACCTTTGCATCAAAATTAATATAGAATCACATATTATAGCAAATATATATAAGAAACGTCAAATATTTTAGTAATTTGAAATGAGCAAATAACTAAAACAAAACCAAACATTCATTATTTTCTCCTAAAGACCACACATTTTAAATGATAAGAATTAATTTATCAATTGCAAATTTCTGAATCGGTCAATTTTTATCCATTAATTAATAAAATAATATAATATAAATGAATTAGAAAACAAGAAAATAAAATATTTTACATTTATCATGTTTTTAGAAGTATTTTGTGGCAACTGTTTTTTGTAATAAAATTATTTTATTTCCTATATCTAAGTAAACTACTACATTAAAACAGGATAAATATTTTAAAATTTTGTCAACTTCTGCAAAAAAAAAATGGTCATTGCAATTAACTTCTAATAAATATATATCTAAATTATTAAACTGAACAATATTTAATATTTTTTCTGACATTACAAAAATAGTTTATAACTCTTGTGATAATATTACAAATGATTTGTATTCTCAAAGAATTTCTGTATACATTTCAACAATGATTAACAAAGAATTTACAAATAATTTTTAGTAGTTACTATAGAGAATTTCCTTTCTTTCTTACATCATAGATTGGAAGAGTTTTTCTCCTTAATCATCCAGGTAAAAATATCTGTTTTTGGTTTCCTTGAATCACAAGTGAATATATGTCTGATGGTAAATGAAATAACAGATATTGTCCTACTTGAAATTTGCAAGATATTCAAATCTATCACGTGGAAATTAATTAGAAATAGTAATGAAGTTCTGAGATTTGAGACCTATATTTTAATCTACATATTATCAGAAAAAGAAAGGAAAAAGTCATTAAAATTAACTCTCAAGGGCTCAAAATATCAAACTACTTATCTAAAAATTTTGACAAGTCTGAAATCAGGAATTATATAAAGATCAATGGAAAACATTTAAATAGTTCTTTACAATTGAAATTAAATATATATTTTCATAGTAATCATTTTTATGGTACATATAGATTATATTCCTTTGATTGCATTGTTTGATAAAATGTATTTGTTTTGACTGCATAGATATTTGTAAGAAATAACTGATTAAAATTAAACAATTTTTTGTAATTTTATGTTGTAAAAATATCAAACAATTCATAGGGAAGAGTTCCTAGTTCTGAAAACCAATTAGTCTTAGTTTAACAATTTTGTCATCAAAATTATCATAAAATATAAATTTTGCAGAAACTTATACAAAATGATAAAATTTATAAAGCATGCATAATTTGATTGATTTTGTAACTATACATTGATTATGCAGTATATATAATTAAAACATCAAATGCATTTGATTTAACAGTTATCCTTCTTACTATTGTTATGAATGACTCCCAAATTTTGAAAATAAACACATTTAATTAACAAAGAATCAAAATTAGAAAGGAGTCTTATCTGGGTTCGCTAACATCTCTCTCACGCCTGTGTAGCGTACAAAGAGTAAGTCTCAATCTCACAAAGAAAACAACGCAGCTCCTTCAGACCGTTCCTGGCACCAACCATCTCCCTACTCACCCTCCCCATCAGAGGCTCTTCAAATCTCAAGTGCTGACGGTGAGAAAATACAGACTAAATTATTCCTTCTTTACCCGGAGTTTTTTTCTTTTTTTTTTCATTCTACGGAAATCAACCTGCAAATAAAAAGAAAAAAACACACACAAACAATAAAGAGCAAAATTTAGTATTACAGATAGCCTTGATCAATCTGACTCTGGCTGATACACAAAGTTATATGGAATTATATAATATTAAATATAAAATAAAAATATATCAAAATAGCACAAAATAATTATATAACACAACAGAATTTTTGACACTAACTAAATTTAGAAATAGACTCGTTGTTATTATAAAAATATTTTTTCTTCTAGAAATTATGTATGCATGAAACAATTCAAATTTGTATTAAAAGAAACATTTTAATTTAATATCTGAGAAAAATGGAAAATAATTATGTTTGGTTATACAGCATTCTACTGAAACTATCGGCATTCTGATGTAATTTGCCCTTTCTGTGAACAATATCAAAATTTAGGCTTTGAAAAACCAAAGCCCACCTTAAAAGTCTGGGGTTAGATCCTGTATGATGTTTTAACCAAACTAAAGAGTTGTGATCATTTTCGATAATAAATTTATACTGACCATCAAAATAATATTTTAATTTAGTAACAGCAAAAATTATTGCTGCACATTCTTTTTCTATAGTGCTATAATTTTTCTCAGACTTTGAAAATTTTTTATTCAGAAACAGGATAGGGTGTTCATTTTCATTTTGATCTCTCTCAGATAAAACTACACTCATTTCTAAGCTTGAGGCATCACATTGAATAATAAATTGTTTTTGAATGTCTGGACTGTAAAGTACAGGCTTCTTTATTAAAGTGTTCTTTAATTCTATGAATGCTTTTTTCACAGTTACTATTCCATATTACAGTTTCCCTCTTGGACTTCCCTTTTAACAGGTCGGTTAAAGTCGCAGCAACTACCGAAAATTCTGGTATATACTTGCGATAGTATCCAACAAGACCTAGGAAAGCACGTACTTCGGTTTTGCTTGAGGGACGTTCAAAATTGGTAATGGCTTTCACTTTAATATCGCCTGGTGTTCTTTGACCTTATCCTACAAAGTGTCACAAATATTTAACACGAAGTTGAGCGAATTTGCATTTTAGGGGTTTAGCAGTCAATTTTGCAAATTGAATCTTTTCCAGAACACATTTAAGATGTTGGATGTGATCAGATCAAGTAAGTGAATATATAGCTATGTCATCTAAATAAGGTTCAGCAAAATGTTTGAAATTTTTTAATAACTCAGCCATTAACTTACTGAAATAGTACGGGTCATTCTTCAAACCCAATGCCATTCTCAAAGGTTTATAAACACCAAATGTCGTCGTAAATGCAGCATATCTTTGAGCCTTCTGACTCAAAGGTATCTGCCAATTACCCTGTGTTAATTCTAATAAAGATATGAACTTCGCTTTAGAAACGACGGATTCAACATGCTCTTCAATATTTGGCAATGGATAATATTGGGTTCTGGTAACCTCATTTAACCTGCGATAATCAATGCACGGACGAGGTTCTTTTCCAGGAGCTTCAACTAATATTAAAGGTGATGTGTAATCGGATTCACCTGGTTCCACCACCTTCAATTTTAACATCTTGTCTACTTCCGATTTCAGAATTTCTGTCTATAGTGGGGACATTCGATATGGTTTAGCTATAATAGGTTTATTAGATTCTAACTCGATGTCCAGTTCAGTTGAAAAAATATCAATAAATTGAATCAAAAGTCTACTCAATTGCTTCTTCTGCTCATCCTCTAACTTTTTATTAAAACAGCTTTAAGGAAAAGTCTCTAAAAGGGTAGATGAATTAATTTTAAAACTTGGGATACCTTCATCCTCAGAATTAGAGGTAAAAATTAAATTAACATCTTCTGGACGCTGAAAATAGGGTTTTAACATATTTACATGGTATACATGTAACTTTTCTTTATCGGGAAATTGTATTATGTAATTTGTTTCCGATAGTCCTTTTACTACTTTTCCTGGACCCATCCAATGAACAGAAAATTTGTTTGATCTAGAAGGTGCAACAACTAACACAAGATCATTTTCTTTTAATTCTCTTTTCGTAGCCTTACGGTCATACCAAAGTTTCTGTTTTTCTTTAGCATCTGTCATATTTTCCACAGCTAATAATTTTCTTTCTATTCAAAAGATTAAAAACATAAGCAATCACACTATCTTCTTCAATGGTTTTACCAGTTAGATTTTCATATAATAGTGTTATGGGAGTTCTTAAGTTCCGACCATTGACTAATTCTGCAGGAGAATATCCAGTGCTATCATGAATGCAAGTTCTAAGTGCAAAAAGTGCCCAAGGCAAAATCTTCTCCCAATCTGTATCCTTTTTTAAACATAGGACTTTTAGTATTCTCTTTAAAGTTCTATGCAATATCTCAACAGGATTGCTTTGGGGATGATGAACAGAACTATGCACTACTTTAACACCAAATTTTTCTAAAAATTCTGATGTCAGGACACTCATGAAAGATGTTCCTTGATCACTTTCCAACTCCCTAGGAAAACCCATATGGCTAAATATCTGAAGAAAAGCATCAATCACAGTATTAGAACGTATATCTGATACAGGGATGGCATCTGGATACTTGGATGACAAGCAAATGGCTATTATAATATACTGGTTACCACAGGAAGTCAAAGGCAAATGACCACTTGCATCAATGTTAATTCTTGTAAATATTTCTGGAATTACTGGAACCAGTTTCAAAGGAGCCTTTTTCTTATCTTGAGGCTTTCCTACTTGTTGACATTTGTCACAAGATTTAACAAAATTTTCAATTTCTTTAAAGCAGTTAGGCCAGTAGAAAGTTTTGCACAGCATATCTTTTGTTTTAGTTATACCTAAATGAGCTGCAGTTATCTCATGGCAGATCCCTTTTAGCTGGTTGCAAAACTTCTTGGGCACAACTAATAATCTTCTTACAGTTCAATCATTGTCCATTTTATTATAAAACAACATTTGATTTAATATAATATATTTATTGAAGTTTGTCTTTTAAAGATTGTCGATTAACTTGCTCAAAAAGAGGTTTTAAATCTTCGCACACTTCTTGTTCCCGAGCAAATTCTTCTGGAGATGTCTTTATCAAATTCATCCCTTCAACTTCAGTTTCTAATGGTGGCAAAATTGCATTTTGCTCTAATTCTTCATTTTGCTTAGTTTTAAGGCAAGAACTAGAGGATTTTATTTCAGAATCAATAATCTCTTTATTCGTGCTATTTTCCTTCCATCTTTTTTGAGTTCGAGTTTCTATAGCATTTATCATATGTATTTTCACCTCTTCATGCCTTTTAATTTCCTCAAATAAAGCGGCTGTTTTGTTTCCCAGTAAATATCTTTCTTGATCCAAAGAATCTGGAAGAACTGCTGCCTTTGTCAAAATATGACCTAAATCACAATTTATTTCAACCTTGGCAATAGGTAAGCATACTAAAGTTTCATCAAGAGGTGTTCTTACCCAAACCTTTTCCTTCGTGAACATATCAGGTTTCACGTATTTTCCACAAATCAAATCAAGAGTTGCTCCAGTGTCTCTTAAGATTGGCATTTGAAATCCATTAACAGTGCCGATACTAGTGTAAGGAGCCATCAACTCATTAAATGTACTTTTAGCAATTTCGTTGGATGCTACCAATTTTAAGTTCTTTTTTATTTTGTCACACTGAAGCCGCAAATGTCTAAAAGAACCACACTAATAACATCGGAGTTGTTTTCGTTTTTCAAATTCCCTTTCATGTGAATAATTAAAAGTTTTATTCCCGACTCTTTTAGGAACATGAGATTTATGATTCTGAACTACTTCATTAAACTTAAAGGCACGGTTTTCATTTTGTTGATGAAAACCAAAATTATTTCGAGGGAGTTTTGTAAAATTTTTCGTCTTAAAACTATCTCTTAAACTTTCATATTCATCTATTTTCTCTGCCAGATCATACAGAGAATTTATTTTAAGCCATACCGCCAAAAATTGTTCTTTAATTTCAATTGGCACACGACGTTTTAGTTGGTCTGTTACCATTAGTTCCTTAAGCTGTTCAAACGTCATTATTTCTAATTCCGTAAAGTAACTATTCAATTCTTGTGCATAATTTCTCCATGATTTTTCGGGAGAAATTATGCACAAGATTTTAAACTCATCTCATCTTTCCTTTCATCGAATTTCGGCATTATTTGCATTAACTGAATTTTTTGAGCTTGTTCAGTCCTAATTGTAACTGATTCTGTGTTCAAAATTGCAGCATTTGAAGAGATTTCCAGACGTTTCATTTCCAAAATAAGTTCTCTTTCTTCACGTCTAATTCTTTCTTCGTGTTCTAGTTCTTCTCACCTAATTCTTTTCTCTTTTTCTAATTCCTCTCGCCTAATTCTTTCCTCTTTTTCTATTCTTCTATCCTTGTTCCCTTTTAACTCTTTCCTCGATTACCCTATCTAATACAAGGGTCACTCTGAAATTTTTGAGATACAACTAGGTTTTTAAAATTATACTTACAAAATTTTAGGTGTATTCAAAGTAGTCTCCTCCAGCATCAATGCACTTTTGTAGACAAATTTTCCACAGATTAAATGCCTCAAGCCATTCATTTCTTCGAATAGATTAAAAAAATGCATTTATAGCCACATCAATCTCTTCTTCTGAATGAAAACGACGTCTACGTAAGTTCTTTTTTAGATAAAAGAATAACCAAAAGTTGCACATAGCTAGATCAGGTGAATACAGCGGATGTTCGATCACTTTAATTTGTGTTTAAGAAACTCAAATGTTAATCCGGCTGTATGTTAAGATGCATTGTCATGGTGAAGAATTAGTCCCCTAACATTCAGTTCTTGTAGAATTTCAGGAAGACATTTAGTGGTATACCAGTTTACTGTTACTGTCTTCTGTCCTTCCAACTTGATGGCTTTGATCAATCCTGTACTTCTGAAGAAAACAGCATACATCACTTTTTTCAGTGCGCGTTTTTTCACCATTGTCGGGGTGGGATCTTCTTCAAAGAACCATACTTTGCTTTCTTGACGTGTTGGAATGTACGTTTCATCACCTGTTACAATTTTAGAAATGATGCAGTGGCCACAACCATTCAGAATATTAAGAATTTCTTTACTGATTCTGACACGCTCCTCTTTTTGATGCGCAATTAGATTATGGGGAACCCAATGGCAAACTACTTTTTCCATATGTAATTCTTCATGAATGATTTTGTGTATTGCTGCGAATCCAATGTTAAGTTCCTTCTGTATCATTTGATAGGTACAGCGATTATCATCGATTAACATTTTTCGTATGGCAGACACATTATCCAGGATTACTGCCGACGGCGGCCTTCCTGTGTGTTCTTCATCCTGAAGAAAACTGCGACCTCTTCTAAATTCTCTAAACCATCTGAATACAGTAGCACGAGCTGGAGATTCATCACCAAATGCTAATTGCAACCGTTGAATGCATTCTTCTTGATTTAATCCTGCTTTGAAATCATAGAAAATCATAGCACGAAAATGTTCTTGCGTCAACTGCATTTTCTCTTCTGCTTAAAATTTATTCCACGTTAAACAAATTGAAGTAAGTCAGTAAAAAATCGTCTTCTGTGTTAAAATACTTTGTACTTTAAAATTAAACCGTTATTTTAATTTTGTAAATTCTCGTCTGCGTGTATGTCAAAAATTTCATAGTAACCCTAGTATACATTTTACTTCTTCCTCATTAAAGTTTTTACTAGCTAAAATTAATTTTTTAATATTTGGGATTTATGAATCTGGAACCATTTCCCCTAACTCTTCAGCTTCTTCTATTATATCTCCCTTTTTTCCCTGTGATAAAAAAGCCATTTTATTTATTAAACGCTTTATCTCAGAAGAGATGCAATAATGAGAGAAAAACAGACTGCACCCACCTATATGCAAACTTTTGTGAATAACTATTGAAATTATTACCACACATTACTAATACAAAACATATCAATAACATTTAAAAAATTAAATGAAAACAAACTATATTGTAATACAACAAATAGTGTATAAATGGAAAATCATATATTTTGAAAAGAAGAACAAGTTTAATATTAAATCTTCTACTCTTGATTTCAAGTTTTTTTATCACCAGGCTAATATTTGATACTCAGATAAATTGAATTATTAATCAAAAATGCATAAATTTTATAAAATCAGATTCTTATACAAATACTGCTATATTAAAACAGAAAATGAAATTGTATTATTTTTGAATCTTTATTTAATTCTAAATATAGAACACTACAATTCTCTCTCTTAACAACAATATAAATTAAAATCTTTTACAAATCTGAACCAGAAATCAGCTTTCGATTTCAAATCAATAAACTTAATTAATCATACACGACATCAAAATGATAATAACGTAAGATATTTTAAACATTAAGAAAATATTTTTCAAATATTTATTAATGAAAAAAAATATTTAAATAACAAATAAATCAGTTAGATACACTGCAAACAACAACGAAACACATCAAAAAATCTCACATTACTTTAAATTCAAACCCATTTGTAAAAACATACTTTCGTTTTCACATAATGAAATCAAAACCTTTCTAAAGTTTATTCCTTTTCAATATGTCTCGCAATTTGGATTTTCGATTTTACACATTAATCTATAACAACATAGTTAGTTTAACATATTCTTATGTGAGTTGAAATACATCAACCACATAAAATTTATGAAATACTCATTTATAATAAGATACACACATTTTCTTATAAAAAATATTACACTGTAAATTCGAATACATGAAATAGAGAAATTAGCTTTTGTAATATGGAATACACCATTTACAAACTTATAAACAAAATTAATTGATATAACATGAAAAACCACGTAAATAAGATTGGAACTAAATATTCTATAAATTTATATAACATTCCAAACTATTTATTTTCAATAGTAGCCAGAGAAAGATTGATCAAAATGGCCTACCTGTATTCCAACATTTCGGCACCTAATCCATTATAGTGCACATACATAATTAAGTTCCACAGTGGATGCTAATGCAAAGCATTATAAAAGTATCCAAAACTGCGCGCTGCCAACATAACATAAGTTTGTTATGAACAAACTATTGACTCTAAATTTTGAAAATAAACACATTTAATTAACAAAAAACAAAATTACAAAGTAGTCATATCTGGGTTCACTAACATCTCTCTCACACCTGCGTCATTGCGTAGCGTACAAAGAGTAAGTCTCAATCTCACAAAGAAAAAAAAAACGCAACTCCTTCAGACCGTTCCTGGCACCAACCGTCTCCCTACTCACCCTCCCCATCAGAGGCTCTTCAAATCTCAAGTGCTGACGGTGAGACATTACACTATCAACTAGATTTCAAGAGGAATACTTTTTGAACCTACCCATCAACAAATACTTTCAAATGTAACTATTACTGTATACATATAATCATTATTTTATAAGAAATTTTTCAATATAAAATTTAAGAACCTCCCCCCCCATTTGCTACATTCACTAAACTGAAAATTTATCCTGACTTTTTTAACCATAATTTATTAGTAAATGCTGCAACAGAGTCCCATTACAAATAACTAAATTATTATTTTTATATAACGATATTTGGAATATCGCAGTTGCGAAAAGATATCATTCAAAAAGATTTGGAACTTTGCAGTCCTAGCTTATGAGTAGATGAAGGAGCAAAGCAATAAAGCAATAACACAAACTTGGGTTATTTCAGTGGAGTTGTTTCCTTTCAACAGTATGTAATAGCTTATATGCTATCGCACCAAATTTGGAAATCATTAGCAACATTTACAAGCAGATTTTCTTCTCATTTGATTATGCTTAAACTACAACCTAAAAGTTTAAAACTACAAAGTGTAAATTCCTCCAGAATATAATTTGCAACAATACCAAAATGGAAGCTGCAGTATCCCAGACAGTTAGACCTCTTTCATACTAGAAGACTTTTATCGTTCGATAAAAAGTCATCCGATATTTTATCGTCAGAAGTTATTAAAAACCACACAACATACTAGTTTCTTTCAAACTGAACGGGAAAAGATATTTTTATCGCAGACCAGTCTATTGTGTGATTTTTTAAAATAGTTTCTCACCATAAAATATTGGACGACTTTTTATCGTACGATAAAAAGATAAAAAGTCGTCTAGTGTGAAAGAGGCCTAAGGGTCTCATTCTTATTATTGGAAGGTAGTAAGTTCAAATCCTGTCTTAACCAAAAACTTATTGTATTCACTAATAGAGCTGCAACATGTGAAATAGTTTGTGGTTGCAATGTCTTCTAAGTGAAATGATAGCTCTGGGAGTTGTAAGGCAAGTATTGGGAGGAAGATCTTCTGTTTTGTCCCTAGAAATCAATTAGGAGGATTCCCACCCAGTAGTTTCAATCTGGTAGAGCCTAACTCTGTGAAAGCAACAAGGATGTTAGCTAGTGCACACAGACACATAACCAGAATATGAGAAGTTTCACGTGTACATTAATAAAAATTCCTTCAATGAATTGCCAAAAATATGCCATAAATCTCATAATGATAGATGGAAATTATATTAAGAAAAATTAGATATGAAACATAGTTCTACACATTTATATATCATTTTCTATATAAGAAATTTGTAGAATACACTATATTTATTGTTCCTCATGAATTTTGTAGCAAATATGTTTTACTATATAAAATATATATCAATTTTGTGAATCATTTTCTTTCTTTTTTATCTTATTATGAAGTTAACTTCATTCCAAAGAAGAAGCATCAACTGAAATCAAACAGAGAGCAAACTTCTTATTTGCTTACCTAAAAACCTATTCATAAAATTAATTAATCATAGGAAATATTTAATATTAGTATATCTTCAGAATCAAAATACATAATAATACTTCTGTTAATAATATACCTCTAAATAAGAAAAATTATAGGAATTTAAAATTTTCACTGTCAACAAAATTAAAGACTGTTTGGTGGAGCAAATGCTAACAAATATGATGAAACTTTATCAATATAAGAGGTAAAATATTTTTTATAACTAATAATTAAGAATAATCAGTATTAACCCCACCATAGTTTATATTAACAACGCTTTAAAATTCAAATTAAATGGTAGAACTAAAAATATATTTCTAAGAATATAATTAAAAATACATAGTTTATTTAAAGTTTAAAAAAATAATAAAGAAGTAAATGAAAAGTATGACTAATCTAGTTTTTGAATTTACATATATACATATGACCTTATTTAAAGACATCATTTTTATGAATTTCATCATTAGTTACAAATTAAATATTTTTAAATCATTTGTCTTCATTTAATATATAAAATGTAAAACATTATTACATTAAATGACATGAATTTTTTTTAATTGAGATGAATGCTCCATCTGTAAAACCTTGCTTTAAAATTTTAGCTTCATTATTAGCTTTATTTGATTGAAATAACTTTGGTTTAATAAGATTTTACATGCCAATTATTTTATATTTAAATAATACCTTTTAAAAAAGACAATCATCAATTACAATCATTGCATCAAAAGTTTGCTTTTAGAAAACATAATTTTCATTGAATGAATTTATTTTTCAATATTAACAACATAAAAGTGAATTGCAAATGGAGAAATATTGATATTAAAACACTGGTTTGCAACAAGAAATTGGCTTGTTTGGTCTTTGTGAAAAAAAATATATAATTTATTCAAGTATTATGTATTTAAAAACTATTTTACACTAGAAAGACATTTCTTTAAAAAGCTTTCATTATTCTTCTCTACCTTATATCATTTTCAAGTGTAAATTTTTATTCCTTTTATTGTATTTCCATGCACACATAAGCATATATGTAACCACATACAAAAAGATAATTGTCACTGAATAATTTCATAAATGATTATTGATACTAATTTAACATAAAATTTTTACTGCATTGCTAATATTTTTCAACTCTTCAAAGTATATATGCTTATAACAAAGGAATTATCATAGATTTTTTTCAGTATTATTTTATAATATATTATCTTATATTTTTTAAACTTAAAAATCAAGACAAATTATTTAATTATTTATTTAGAATAAATTAAATAATGAATTGCAAATAAAATAGTTTTATATAATTTCAGTATAAAATATAAAAATTATACAGTGTATAGAAATATATAAAACTTACTTTCAGATACCTTAGTTTTACCATGCATTACATAGAAGCATTTTTCTTGAGTAAGAACACTTGGTATAGCAGGTATAGGACTTCTTTCTTCTATCTTGGGAAATTTAAATCTAAGAAAAAAATCAATAAGATTATTACGAAAACAGGACTGAAATATTTTAAAGTTATTCTTAAAAATAATAAATGAAATTTTAAATACTTTGCAACAATTCTAAGCCATAACATAATATAACAGAGAACTTCTCTATTACATATGTTATTATTTAGAATTCTTTTAATTCAAATAATAACTTTTAATTAAAAATTTTTTAATCAAATAACTTTAATAATTTTATTTCATATTTAAAAAAGTAATAAAAATTTAATGAATTTAAAAAATTCATAACAAATCTCAGTTTATTTAAAAGTAATTGCAATTGTTAGCAAACTGTTGTTTGTCTCCGTTTGAAGTTACTAACTATGCTTAAAAAGTAGAGTAAAATTAGTTACATTGTTGCAATTTTTTTTTCAAATTTAAATCAAGAAATAAAAATATAAAAAAATAACTTTTAAATGTTTTAAATATATTTGATTCAATAAAATCAAACTTATTTCATTTTATTATAAAAGGAGACAAATTTTTCAAAACTTTTATAGATTGTTAAATGAAATTAACAAAATAAATTGATAGCTAAAATTTTTTAGAAGTTTGTATTTTACAGTTTAATTTTCTATAGTTAATTTCAATAGTGAGTCATAGTTATTCTGGTAATGGGGCCATTTTCAGACACATTTCTATCAATGATGTTGTCATCAGAAGAGCCATTCCTATAAGCTCAATACAAGAATTTTCATGTAAAAAGTATTTTTTGTGAAGTTTAAACATGCTGAATAATGTTTCCAAATGATTGAATTTCTTTAAAAATTTCCTAAATTTAGAATTTTTATTTCTTTACACGTGCATTATAATACTTTATAAAATATATTTTTTTACTAGAAAAAAGTTTTGAAAAAAATTTATAATGCAAACAATAAAGTAGGTTTCAAGCACAAATATATGTAGTTATTAAATAAATATATAATTGAATTTGAACAAGAAATCAATTGCAGTTATAAATTACATATTTCATTATTTTAAATATCAGCGGCATAATATAGTTGAAGTTTCCAGATTTTATATATGGATTAAATTAATATTGAATTAATATGATAACTCAGGTAACCAATGAATAAAATATTTTTGAAAAACAATGAAAGACAGAAGCAGTTGCGACTTTGAGCAAGTACAAATTGCATTTTTTCATAATTTATGTTTTTCACAATCATGCATGTAGCTACATTGTAATGTTTAGATGCGACAAAAAGATGCATGCATATTTAAAATGATATGAGGGATTTAACAATTTAAAACAATCGAATACAATATGAGCATCTAAAAGAGCAAAGTTAAACTAACAAAATATTTAACAATCAATTTAAACAAGGAACCTTAAAGGAAACACAATAAATGAAATTTCATAAAAAATGTTTATATTAAATATAATATAAACTTCCTAGGTTTAATAATATAATATACTGATAAATATATAACAGTTATTTTTCTACATTAATATTACTAATAATTGCAATAAATAATCAAAACATGGATTACATTTCAAAGAATACAGAAAATCATATTTTAGCAATATTTGTACTATCAGAACTTACAAATGTATCAACTTATTTTTTTAATATCGTTAATTATTTTAATATAGTTATTTATTTTTATTTAATATAATTATTAATCTTTTTCATTTACTTTTTAATAACTTATTTTTAATACAGTTATTAGCAATTCTTTTATCAATTCTTTCAGAAAATTCTGAGTTTGGAAGAAATATTGTCTACTGTATTTTAAAATATATTAAAAGTGATGATCTGACATAATTAATCAAAACTACCAATCTGATTTCTTTTGTTATCAGATCACCTCATTTACAATGAGAACTATATTTAAAATGAATCAATTTACTAACCATACTATTCAATTCCAACTCTAATAATGCTTTACTTTCGATTTGATGATTTGGAATCATTTATCCTTAACTTATCCAAGCACTGATTTAAACACTCAATATGGGTAACAAATCCAAAAACTCAATTATATATTAATTTTAACGATTAATTCAGTAGTAATTACATACCTAGATGATTGAGACAATAGTTTAAACCTTAGAATGTTGGAGATAATTAAAATTATACCAAATTAAAAAGCCTTTTCAGAACTGTATCAAAGCAATCTGAAATGATAAATCATCCTAAATTTTACCGAAATTCATGCATATTCGATACCATTACAACATAGCCTTTTTAAATTAATATATTCATTAAAATTTATGTTATTAATCAAATAATGCTTTATAGGCATAACATGTCTTTCACAATTATTAGCACAAAAATAAATACTATCAATTACATCCAAAATATTAATAAAACAAAAAATTACTGTTTTGTTTCATTTAAAATTTCTTTGGCGTCAATTATAGGTACACCCATTTCTTGAAGTTCTGGTGGAACATGAAGTTCTTCAGCCCTCAATCGACCTTGTCTTTTCCATATCCTTTTAATATGGCGATGATAGTTCATTTTAAACAATACATTTGTGAAGCGCATTTTAACGTTCTTTTTATTAGAAACGTATTATGATTATACTTTTAGGGGATTTTCTTATATCGAGATTTGTTTACAAAATTACTTTCATTTGTTTGTTTTCATTTCATAGTTGAAAACTCTGATAAAAGTTATTCCAAACTTATGCCAACCTTTTTTTAAGAGACACAGGAAGAAATAACGTATTTTAAGTGAATGATATTACGAAAACATCGATAATTTTTCAACATTAAGAGACAAAGAGATATGAAAGAATTATTAATGCTATTAAGAAAATTTTTCGTTATTAAGAAGCAAATATATATATATATATATATATATATATATATATATATATATATATATATATATATATATATATATATATATATATATATATATATATATATATATATATATATATGTGTGTTGTGTGTGTGTGTGTGTGTGTGTGTGTGTGTGTGTGTGTGTGTGTGTGTGTGTGTGTGTGTAATCGTATCGAGTAATAGGGTTTAATCGAAATCTTTTACTACATGTGTTCCACTAAAAATTTTACTTTTTTGTTTTGGTTTAATTGTGGTCATCCTCTCAATGTTCGTTAAAGCCGGTGTTCTTCAAAAGTGATGATGATACTAATTTTCATTCAGTAAATTAATTTACTTATTATTTTCACTTTGAAAATGCGTAGAATTATACGCTCATTTGTTTTTGGTTCTTTATTATTTTATTTCAAAAGTAAGTATAATTTTTTTCGATCTGTTTCAACATTCGTAATTTGTTTTAAAATAAATGCATTATTGTTATTAATTAGACTAAATTTCTCGGCAAACTCAAATTGAAATTTTGACTTGGTTTTCGTTCTGAAACATGGGTTACCAACTCGGGGATTCCCCTTTTGACATCGAGGAATTTAATTTTTATATTCTATTTAAGTATATTTTAATATTCTTAAATATGATATTAAATGAAATCTAAATGAGAAAAAATCAATTTGATGCAGACATTTAATTTATTATTATGGTTTTGATGTAATAGCATTAAACAGCTGGTTACTATTTTCTGCTTTTTGTTACGTTTTATCAATAAATTTTTCGGTAAAAATTTACCTTACGGTCACCTTTGGCAAAATTTTCAAAAAATCACCAAGGGTGACCATAAGGCTAATTTCTGTACAGATTAAACGGTAAATAAAATAGTGACAAATATTTGATACAATGTTGGTATCTAACATTATGCTCAACTAATTTTACAAAATTAACAAAAAATGTAGATTTATAGATTTCAGACATCAATGGTAAAATTGGTATGTTAAATTATCCATAAAATTATTTGATTAAATTTTATTTTAATGAATTCAAATTGGTAAATATTCATGAGAAATTCATTTCATGATGACCATTTATTATTAATTATGTAAATAATGAACAAGAAACATACTTCTCTGCTGCTTCTATTTTGCCATCAGAGCTGCTATTGCTGGCTTTCGGTCAGATGCTTTTCGAGGGTAGATCTGCATGATATAATCGATGAATGCAAGAAATATATTACACATTTTATTGTTTTCTTTTACTACACTAGTATTATGCAAGGTAATAATCCAGACCATTTTTTGATTTTGATAAAGCCATTCCACTTTTCACTGGTCCACCCGTTCCTTTGATTGTGTTAGTGTGGCACCCGTATCCAGGTCCTTGAAATTCAGGCTATGATTTACCTTCAATGCACGAAACCTTCATTAGAAAGACAATCTTAGCTCTTTCAGCAGTCTGAAATTATTGTGAAACCCAGAAGAATAAACTGTTTGATCACACTCAACAAAGTATCAGACATTCTATCATCTATAACTTTCATGAAACATTTGTCTCACTTTTAATCCCTCCAAACACCCATTTATCTTTGACACGTTTACCCACATTAAATTTACGCTTACCAAATTTGCTCTTATCTATCTCAAGAATCACGTGGCTTCCACCCAGTTTCATACTGCTTTCAATCATTTCTTTCACAAAAACCTAACAGCAAAAATTCGCCAAGCTTGCTGCCAAATGGTTAGCACTCTCGCCAACTGTTTGTGGGTTCGAATCCCACCTTGGGCATGAATGTTTGTAGTGGTTCGGAATCCACTTTTAACCGTAGGTCCCAGTCTAATTATCCCTCGTGTGCAAAAAATGAACATTGAGCGACAAACAAACCACGGCAAAAATTCATTGTCAATCAACTCAGTTCAGAATATGAAACCTTTCTCACACTCCTTTTAATCTCATGTATTTCTTCTTTTATTTTAGATTTACACATCCATCACATATCCTTCCTTTTAACCAGTTTCATATCTTTACCACATTTACAGCACACATATCTATCTGCAATCAAACCAGTTTTCATACAAAATTCAAATATCTCATTTCTTTCATCCAATCCATACAAATACCTTAAATTTACATTCTCATCATTCCACATAACATTATTTCTTAAAATCAGACATACCCCATGCGCCAGCCATCACAAAAATTTTTCGAAAAGAATTAGGGAGCCAAGAAAACAATGCACCGGTGACAACGTGATTGAACTAAAGTAAAATCACGGAGACAACATGGTCGAAATAAAATAAAATAAAATCACGGAGACAATGTGGTCAAAATAAAATTATATTCGGTGATTACAGACTTTTGACGAACTAATATTAAAATTCATATTTTTTAATTTGATTTACTTTAAAAAATTTAACTTAATATACTTTAATTTCTATTTGATAAATGCTTTGAAAACAAATACATAGATAAGCTTTAAATACTTAGATTTCAGTTTGACACTTTTAAAACCAAATAACTTCAAACACTTAAATTTTGAGTATAAATTTTGATTTGATCATTGAAAAATACTTTAATTCAAAAATGCTAAAATTCCAAACAAATTTTGTGCATGGTTATATCATAAAATCCCAAGAATCCTGCTCTGTAAATCAGTTTCACGTATTTATTATTGAGCTGTCTTTTAGAACTTAACCAATATTTGTGTTTATATTTGCTGCTGTATGTTTGAAGGGTTTAAATGTATATTTATGTTGATGTGTGTGTGTGGTATTTTATCAACATTATAGCTGATAATTATGTTAAAAATATATGCATGAAACACATTTTAATGAAAGAATGTTGGCAGATAGTCGGATTTTATCACTATTATTTATAAAAATTTTATTAGCACTTATAAATTATTCTGTTATGATAAGTTTTACTACTTATTATGAAATTCAGTGAAAAATACAAAAAATAAGTCACAAACATTTTTTTGTGTAATATATATATAATTATGATTATGCTATGTGTGAATTATTCTGTTGACCTTTTTTGCAAAACAATATCTCTAAAGTTGTGATTTAGTACCAAATGTTGCCATTTGATCCCAAATCACAACTTTAGAGTGCACTGCTTAAACTATTTATGAGCTTACATTATATATATCTATATTTTAAATGCATGCAAATTTTAAAATGTTTGATTACATAAACTTGAAATATGTGGTGATATAAAAATTAGAATAGGAGTCAAAATTAAATACATCCATTTGCTTCAATGTAAATTAAAATTAATTGTTTTGCTTATCTTTCTTATATTTTCCAAAATATTTAAAATTTGGGATCTACTACCTAGTGTTTTTCAAGGTTAATGCCAATATTTTTGGCTTAAAATCTGAACATTTAGCTGCATAATTTTTTGGCAAAAACTGTTGACAAGATACTGTGTAAATAGCATAATTTTTATGGCACAAATAAGTAAGTTCTTTATTGAGAAAAGAAATTCTGTAATTCTCCAATTTGAAATAATTTATCAAAGTATTTCATTAAAAATAAATATTTAATGTATGTGTTACTTAAATAAAATAATTCATAATTTATTTACTAATAATTTTTATTAATCCTATTAAAATTCTTATTATAAATGTATTATAATATTAAAAAAGATTTAAAATCAACTGGAAAAAATATTTAACACTTTATAATACTAAGAAAAAGAACATTCAATGAAATTTTTCCTGAAGAAAAAAAAAATCAAATTGTTGTATTAAAAAGTGTATAATGTCAATTATTTCTTTTTTCAGATTAGCTGAGCTACCTTTTGGTCATTATTTTTAAATTCAAATTGTAAAAAAAATTAAAGATTATAGAAGTATGTATAGATATTAACCAAATGTTATAAATGATTTTTTCATAATTATAAATTTTTATTTACTCTATATTCAATAGGACTACTTAAACAGTGAAACAAGATAATAGGACTCAAATAAAACTTTTCAAACAAAAATGTGACACCTCTGTTTTTGTTTATACTTATAAAATAAGTTTTATTAGAGTAAATTTCTTGTTTTTTAGCAGAATATTCTTGTTTCCTTTGATTTTTTTTTAAAATTTACTTATATATAAAACTATATATAAAATAATATATTAATAAAATATGGTATAATACTACTGGCCAATATGGGTTTGGCACAATTTTTAATTTTCTCTCCAAGTGCTGGACAGTTACTTCACCAACCTAAATTTCATCACTTCAGGCAATATCTGGCTTTCAAAATTTTTTTAATCAAGTATCAAAAATTTCATTATATTTTCTTACTACAGAAATATTATGAAATTAATAACTAGAAACTAAATTCACAGATTTTACAAAGATTACATATTGAAAAATAAATATAAAAATCAATACTACAATTCTTAATTGGTTAATAAAATATTCAGTTTTTATAATTATTTTTTTTATTTAAAAGAATACAAACATTTTACAAATACATTCTATATAGCAGTACTAAGCAGATATTCATTATTCTGCTCCTTCATTTTTAAGAATACTCAGATTTTTTAAATAACGGGACAATGATACCCAACTTAAAAAACATTAGTGTAAACCCAGTTGAACACGGAAGACTAGACAATAAAGCTAGATCAATAATGTAAATAGCATATATTTTTATTGAATTTCTGGTTTTAATCAACCGGATAGTTGCACCCACTTTAAAAAAAGTTTAACTGCTATTCATGAAGCAGCTAGGCTATAAAACTAAATCAATAACATAAATAACTTGCATTTTTGTGAAAACTCTGTTTTTAATTAACCAATCAGTGATACTCACTTTAAAAAAAAACATCAGGTTAATGCAATCTAACATGGAAGACAACTTTGCAATTAAACTAAACCAATAACATAAATTTTTCTGAAAACATTTGTGTCACTTAATTGAGCATTGGTGCTCACTTTCAAAAGCATCAGTGGTAATGCAATTTACCATGGAAGACAATTGAGCTATAAAGCTAAATCAGTAACATGAATAATATACAACATTAACTTTCAGTAAAAGAAACTTACTATTTTAGTGTCACTTAACTCTAAATATACACTCCTGAAGCATGTACAAATTTCATTCTTAATGTAAAATTAACATATTTCTCTTGTAATTTTATGAACTTTTTAAAATTTTTATTTTGACATTTAAAAAGAAGCTTACTTTTATTTTTACTTACTAGTATCTTCTTGGTTTGTTCATTTTTATCATTTATAAAAGTATTTAATTGTTATTAAAAAATTAAATCCAATGATCTATAAAAGTTAATATGTAATTAATTCATTATGATTAAAGGATATATATATATATATATATATATATATATATATATATAATGTTTTATACTGTATTCTTTTATTTTTTTATTTAAATATCCCTTTTTAGGTTTCTCAATGGCTGTTAAATCTACTGGATATAATCCAATTTTCTGTTTAAGTATTCTGGATTCATTGTTCCCAATGAATGAAAGTTCATGTTCGTAAGTAATTTAATTTCTTTTGTATGGTCAGTAATTTTTTTATGTATATTTTTTATAAAACACTGGAATTTTGTTTCAAACTCAACAGAGCCACAATTTGTCAAATTTGGATATAAAGTAAAAAAAAAGTAGCACTTTGAAAAATTTTATATAAAGATATTAACTGATGTTAAAGGTGATACTTGTTTCCATCTTATGCATAATTCCATCTTAAAAGTTTTATGTATACACATTAATGTATTTCCTGATTAAGAATGCTCACAATATTTAGAGTTAAGAGGAACAATATTATAATTAAATATTTAGTTCAATTATATATTGTTTAAAGTGTAGACATAGTAAGATTTGAAATTTTTTGCTATAGGTTTAATTTTCATATTATTTAAGAGAAATTTAGATTTATTTGCTTTCTAATTATAATTACATTCTAAATTTATATAAATTTTAAGTATATGATATTTTTATTACTAATAATTACTTATTAATATTATTTTAGTTGTTTTTTCTTATGACACTTTGACAAGCCAAATTCATTATGTCCATTGGCTTTGCAATTTTAAGTCAGTAGGGTGCATCTTTCGTTTAATCAGGGCACCATGAAGGTGGAAGTACAACTTTGTTCTTAACTCCTCTGATAGATGACACCACCAGAGGATCCACTCCCTCAATTTTGACATTGATCTAGAGGGGAGGAAATATTTTAGTCTGTTGTATTAATTATGTAATATTCTATTGCACAATTTTCTTTGTACTGAAAACTGACTTCAAGCTTTTGGAAAATTTTGAAATTAAATGTTTTATCTATATTAGAAACATTCATTAAGTAGAAATAGATATATGATCATTATTGACCACAATGATTCTGCAGTCCTGTACAAAAAGAACAATTTTTCATATTGCATCATTAAGATGTGATTTTATAGGGAAATTCCTAGAAATAATCATTAATTTATTGCTGTCACAGAGTTATATATATATAATAATCATAAATAATTATATTAAATTGTAGAAAACTATTCTTATAACTATAAAACATCAAATTGAATATAACCTCTGACTATAAATAACTTTAATATAAAACGTATATTTTAGGAAGCTCGCTAATCTTGTGGAATGTGCTGATCAATACTTTCCTATGTCATCTGATAATGATTTCAATAAGGGATTGAAAAATTTAAAATCTGAAATTTGTTCTGATTCTTATCTTAGAGGTAAAAGTTAATAAATCTTTTATTTATTTTTATTTCAGATATTTATGTTAATATTTCTTTGTAATGCCATTCTAGTATGACAATTTGTAAACTACAATTAATTAATAACAATTTTAATATTAAAAGAAAGTATAGTTAAAATTATGTGTTTAAATTTTGAGAATTGAAAAACTAACTAATTACAATATTTCCAACTATCAAATGATTATAACTTTCATTTAAAAGTTTACCTATTTATGAGTGTCATTACATCTACTTCACAAAAGTTAATTTTAGTATTATTACATACGCAAAAGAAAATAATACTAAACTTTTAACTTTATACTAAATTTTTTTTTACACATTTTTTACAAGTTACTTTTATAAAATAGAAAAGTTACTTATAACAGCATAGGAACATTATTATTTCTTTTCTAAATTAAAATACGTGAATATAACAAAGATATATAATTATAAATGTATACATAATTTTTTCTTAGATTGATATTTATGTTACCTATATTTTTAAAATTTTTTTGTTTTTTGATTACACATCACGATTTAAAGATGTTATTAAGCTTATGTGTGATGTATATTGTAATTGGTGAAAATATTTGAGACTTTTTTTGTCCTAAATTCTGTAAGCAAAACTTCTCAATTGTGTAAGTAAGAAATTTGTAATTTCAATCTTTTAATATGGTGGATAATTAATAATGTTTATAAAAATTGTTACAAGTAAAAAACATCAAGCATGAATTTAAAATTTTAAAAGCATGAAATTTTATAGTTTAATTTTTCTAAACTTTCATTGGAATTAACCATTTCAATATAGCAAATTACAGCAATATTTAAATATTTATTTGTATATTCTTTTGCTGTGGGGACTGCACCCTATTATCTTGGCATTGAATAATTAGGACTTCAAAGTTAACTTTGAAAAGATTGCTTATTCAAATTAAAGATTCTGAAGTAATTCTGTGTGAAAAGTGCTTACTTGTTTCATTTCTTCATCCAAAACTCATCAGAAGAGATTCTCTATCATATATATTTATAAAATATTTAATCAAAGTATTTTTGAAGGTTATATGCTACCTTTTCTTTATAAGGAAAGTTATCTAGCGAGAATATTTCAGCAGAATGCTGATTGCAGCTACGCCTTTAAAATGGTAAAATAAAGTTTACAGCTTGAGAATTATTGTTTTATCTGATTAACTTAGTCACCTGACTTCATTCAAATCAAACATTGAAAAAAGTTGGAATACATAAGTATTCTTGAAAGAATTTTCAAATTCACACTTAGCGCACTTTTTAAATAATCACAAATATCATTAATAACACACATTGGATGATTAAAGTTACAACTTACTCATTTACATCGTTAAGAAATTTTACAGTTTATGTAGTTTGACCAAGTCTTTAGAAGTTCAATGTTGTAAAATGTTTTTTCCCATTTTCTAGTTCTAATATAATAGTTATATTTTGTTCTTTTGTAATTCAATTTTATTATTTTAATGCATCAATTTCATGTATCTTTTATGTGTGGAAAACAGGGATATATAATCAAATGCTTTTGCAATAATAAAAAAATTTAAATGAAGGTACTCCTTCTGGGAATATTTCTGGCATACAGACAATCCTTAACTCTTAGTTATTAATATAGCATTTAATATTAAGATTTTACTGGAATGCATATAGAATATTTGAATTTGAAATATAGAATGAAAACACAGCAGCAATATAAAATTCTACTTATTTTAGGCAGTTTTTTTCTATCAGATAATTTTATTCCCAAAATAGTCAAATTCTGTCATAAGTTTTAGATCCAGCATTTTCAAATATTCACAAAAACATGTAATCCTGTAAGCAAATTATAAATGTTTTTATTGTGAATATATTGGCCGAGCTGGCAGCCGAATGGTTAGCGCTCTTGCCTTCGGTTCAACAGTTCGTGGGTTCGAATCCCATCTTGGGCATGGATGTTTGTAGTGGTTCGGAATCCACTTTAAACCGTAAGTCCCGGTCTAATTAGCCCTCGTGTGCAAAAAATGACCGTTGAGCGACAAACAAACCAAACTATTGTGAATACATTTAACCCTTTTAGGTGCAGTACCTTTTAAAGTTGAAATATTAACAGAAAACAATGTAGATTGTCTATTTAGGCCGATATGAGTATACAGTGAAAATTTTGTAAAGATTGCATGTACCATTTCGATTTTGTGGTGTTCCATCACATGAAACACTGCGCCGCAAAGGTCGTAAAAAACAAGCATTGCAGTGAAGCCTTTATACGCGTAAATGTTTTTGTACATGAATGAAGAAACAATGCATTACACCTGCGTAGCAGATTTAGCTCCAGGGTGCATCACAAGAAGGCTTGCTACTCTACACCATAAAAAATAAATAAAATAAAGATTTCTGTACAATTTTTTTAGTTATCCACTAAGGTTTTGGGGCTGCATAGAGGAGCTTGGTTGAGATAAATCGCCATCATTTTCACTGGCATCCAACACAACATTATCAGACTAAGACTAATAAAGTGGTTTGGGAACATATTTCTCTGTATCACTATCAGTATCCATATGTTCTGATTCACTAATAGAGGGCAATTTTTGAAGCATTTTTATTGCTTCAGAAGGACTAATATCTCTATGTGCCATTTATTTGCAATTAACAAATTAAAAAAATTAACTAGAAATTAAAATTACTTTTGCAAAAAGTAAACTAAAAATATATAAATTCAAATATAAATATATATATATATACATAATATAAAACGAATAGCAGCGAAAAGAAAAATCAAGAGCATAAGAATAATGCTTCTCTAACTAGAGAGGATTCAAACTAACTGATTTAATCGTATACCACACACACTGAAGCTTCCCAATTCAAGAGGCCAATAAAGGTGTAGAAATAACAAGCGTCTCGAGACCGGGCCCGGAACGTCGGCTCCAAATGGGAATTCTAACGCATGTGCACTTGAAGAGAGTAGTTGAAATAATTTGGCGGTGTAAAATGTGACTATTGTTCAGACTTAATATTAGTAACCCTATGTTTTCTTATTCCCCGGTCTAATTTGAAACGAGATTCGTGTTAGTCGATTTGTTTATATATGTTTGCAAGTTTTAATATTTTTTCGAAATATGAAGGAAAAGCGGAATAGTTTGCTTATATCTTAGCACCATATTTAAAATAGAAATAGATAACAACTTTATTTGTATTTTTATGGTGTTGAAGACAGTTATTTTTTCGCAGATAAGGTGGATGTGATAATATGAAAGTAACAAAGAAGTGTGAATTGCATTATCACGTTTCCTTCTTATTTCTGTATTACTATGATAAAATTAATTTGACTAAATTGTTTTTCGCCAGAGAGGAAAAGATCATGTAAACGCAATACACACACATCCATTGATTTTTTTAATACAAAGAAATTATATTCCCGATGAATTAATTAACTAATAATTTGTTATATTTATAAAAATATAACAATACTAAATCGATACATATTTCTAAAGGAAAACGGAAAGCGTAGCTGTGAAATCCGCCATGTTTAACAATGAGATAAACTTCCTAGCCAGAGAAACTTATCGCTTTCTTTACATCGCCAAGTCACTGAATCATAGCCAAAATCTTCTGGGAGCCGAGGCTCCGGGCTCTGGCTCGAGACGCTTGTGTAGAAATATTATCCATATAAGTTATCCTTCCTTGTACATTCCTCAATATTAGTTTATTACACCCCAAAAGAGAGAAAAACAGCCACAGCATTTCCCCTCAGCATTGAGTTGAAGGCTAATCACACTCTAAATCGTGTAAAGGAAAAGTGCCATTGCTGTGCAGTGTTCCAGGTGATGGAACACCTTGTTTTATTAGATAATTCTGTGTATACTTAATACATAAAAAAATTTAAAGTAATATAGAATCAATAGTTCAAGGTACAAGCAACAAAATAACATAGAAATTTCTTTTCAAACAATTATTTTTGTTTAAGAAAAAAATTTCGGAAATATTCCTTCAAAACAAAGGGATTTGAATTATTTGCTAAATTGTAAATTATTGTCTTATGCAGTGCTGCCATCTATTATCAAAAAAGAGAGTTTAAAAAACATTTTAAGCCAAACTTCATCTTTTTATTATAAAATTCAACAATTTGATAAGAATTTAAAGTTTGGTGTTCCATCACCTGGAACACTGAATCACAAAGGGTTAAGATCATTAGTTTGCAAAAGCATTTTTTTTCCTTCATTAATTTTTGACTCAGAAATAAATTTTTTTTTAATCCTATCTAAATACTACATTAGTCAATTTATTTTATGCTAGTTTGTTTTCTTATACATGTTTCAAGGTCAAATATTTTAGTATTTGTAATTATAGGAGCAAAATGTGCATGTTTATACATAATTTACATGAGAAAGAAATATAGATGTTGACATACTTACTTAAACATAATTAAATTAAGTCATTAATGTATTTATGTGTATGGCATTGGAAAATTTTTATTGATGCAATAATAGTTTTAAAATCAAGCCACTACAAAATATTTCATGTATCAAAATTCTTAACAATGCATTTTTAAGACTAAACAGAATAAATATGATCTTATTATTTTTTATAAAATAAAAATCTTAAATAAAAAATATAATTTATTTCCTAGATTCAGCTTCAGTGGATAAGTGTGCATCAAATCATAAATATTCTTTGTATTCTTGTACATTTCATTACATAAACTCAGAAGCTGAGGATGCAGATGTTGATCCTAAGTTGCTGAAATGCTGGTTTGTGTCTCATATATTTCATTTGTTTTAATTTTAATTATATTTTCAACTTAAATAAAATGGTTTACTTAAAATTATTAATTAGAAATAATGACAATAATTTATGAATTATATGACATACATTGCCAGATATTTAATATTTGGTATTTTTCTATTAATATGACACCTCCATGATGCAGAAATACATAAGTAATACTTTTGCATTTCATTTCATTATGTGAAAATAACCTTAATATCTGAAGTATAGTTAATAGTAGGAAACTGTTTGGGGTTTGGATATAAATATATATGCATATGTTGTGCCTTATTATTTATTGAATAAAAATGCTTATTTACTTTTTTGTACTTTTTAATTAAAGTATCAAAATTTACTTAAAATTGAAATAAAATAATCAGTTTAATGAATTCTACTCATACTTTTTAATGTGTATGAGAGGATTATTTGTATAAAAAATGAGCATATATATATATATATATATATATATATATATATATATATATATATATATATATATATATATTATAGTTATATAATAGTTTAATATATGAAAATAAAACAAATTGCAAAATCATAATTTATAGGCATATTTTTGCATGAACTGTTTATTTTTAATCATTAACATGTGACTGAATATTGTAAATAAAAAATTTCACTTTTTATAAAATCTGCACATTTTATTTTACTTCTGTAATTAAGTAGCTAAATTATTTTTAAAGATTTAAATTAATAAGTTCTTCAATTAATTTTCTTCAGATAATATTGTTTTATGATTTTGAATATAGTTGATTTTACTTAAAATGTTTAATTTTTATATTTTTAACATAATTGAATTAATTAGGAAAATATTTTGTCTGTATAGTAATTTATCTATTTGTTTTAGGAAAAAATATAATTCCAATTTTTGCAATCATCACATATCATCTTGTTCACATCAGACCTCTGAAATTTTTAATACTCTACTAGAAATTTTTCTCAGTGGCATGTACGAAGATAGCTGTGATCATTTTGTTTATGATGAACTTACAAATGTGAAATTAGCTGCCACTGCGGAAGGTATTTTTTAAATAATTTTCATCCAAATTTTAATATTGATATTTTTTATCTGTGGTTATTCAATTGACATAGTTACTTTAATAAATAATCTTATGTGTTAAAATTTGATTATATTGCTTACAAAATGCATGTTAAAATGCTTGTCCATTATTTACAATTAAATACAGGGTGATCCAAAAGTCAGGACGAACTTTGAAAAGGAATAATTCGAAAACGAATCACGATTCAAATATGCGGTTTGCACCAAATGGATGGAAAAGAAACCGGGTTTTGTGTGGCAATGAAAAAAATAGTTTTGTTGGCGACCAACAGATGGCGCTATACTGTTTTATTGCAACAAAAGATGATTTATGATGAAACAATGATTAATGAAGTCAGATTAATTACAGTTAATTAGTACTTACTACAGTAAATGTTCAATGTACTGTCCATCATTCAGAAATAAAGCTGTGAGACAAGTCACCACACCATTCACAGCACTTAGTAGCATTTCTTGCGTTATGGCAGACACATTTTGGCGGATGGCATCTTTCAGTGCCGCTAGTGATGCCAGTTGGTCGCGGTACACTTTTGACTTCAAGAAGCCCCACAGCCAAAAGTCACAGGGTGGGAGATCAGGAGATCTTGGAGGCCATGCGTGATTAAAGTAGCGACTGATAATGTGATCCTCCCCAAATGTTGAGCGTAGCACAGGCAGAGCAATATGAGGTGGTGCTCCATCTTGCATAAAGGTGACTGTTTGGAGTGCCTGTCGCGCTTGCAGCTCAGGAATAATGCTGTTCTGTAACAGTGCTAGATATTGCTTACCGGTAACAGAAACTGTTTGGAAACCTGTCTGTGTGACTACCACGAAAAAATATGGACCAATTATGAAATCAGCAGTGAAGCAACACCAGACTGTCACTTTAGGCTGTTGCAAGAGTACTTCAACAAAAGCATGTGGATTTTCTGTGGTCCTCACTCGACAATTGTGGGTGTTAACAGTGCCAGAGAGTGTGAAATGTGTTTCATCTGTCCAAAGCACAGTGTGAAGCCAGTCGTGCTGCTCTTCCATCTTATTGAAAACCAAATTCGCAAAATGTCGGCGAGAATCGAAGGCAGGAGGTTTCAGTTCTTGGTTATGTTGCAACTTGTAGGGATACCGTTGCAAAGTTATTCGCAGTGCTCTCCAGACACTTCCGTACGATACTCCTGTCTGCCTCGAAACTTCTCCAGCACTGCACTCCCCATGTGCAGCAACCGCCGACATGGCTTGCACCGTCTGCTCCACTGTCGTGGCAACAGCAGCTGCAGTTGAGGGACGTCCACTTCTTTGACGTGACACCAAAGAACCTGTAGCTTCAAATTTTTTCACAATTTTGTTCAATGCAGAAGACGTTATTGGTCCTTTGCTATCTCGCATACCCTTCATGTAGTGATATGCTCGCAATGCCGCAATGGCACTTTCCGAATTCTTATAAAACAGTTTAATTAAGAGGGCTTTCTCAACTATGGACAGCATTTCGATGCATACCAGCTTCGACTACCATTACCTGCTGCAGTTGCTTCTTTTTATATCGTTTGTTGCTTTGCATAATCCTACATCAGAAATCCGAAAGCGCCATCTGTTGGTCGCCAACAGAAGTATTTTTTTCCATTGCCACACAAAACCCGGTTTCTTTTCCATCCGTTTGGTGTAAACCGCTTCTTTGTATCGTGATTCGTTTTCGAATTATTCATTTTTAAAGTTCGTCCTGACTTTTGGATCACCTGGTATATGAACAACACTGCAATGTTTTCTACCCAACTTCCAGTTATTTTTATAACTATACGAAAAACTTTTTCAAGAGCAATGTTTTATTAAATTAATTTGTTTCATGTTTTATTAATTCAATTTTAATTTATTTATATTGATAAATTCTTTTACATGAATTTTATTTCTAAATAATTAAATCACTGTACTATATATAAAAAAATTTTAAGAGCAATGTTACTTTAAATTAATTTGTAACATTGCTCTTAAAAAGTTTCTTATATATAGTATTTATTATGAGTTTTTTTATTGATTTACATCAATAAATTCTTTTATTTGAATATCATTAAAAAGTTCTTCATGTTGTAATATAATTTAAAAATTGTTTTATCTTTCTTCTTATTTTTATTGTGATTTTCTGATAACGTTTACAAGTTAACAAGTAAAGTAATAATTCTTTTGTCTTCAACTTCTAATAAGAATCTGAAATTACTTTTAATTCTACTCAAGTCATTGAATTTTACATTAGTCTTTAATGTAGAAAATATTCAATATATTACCCCATCTTTATCTGACCTATAATTAAAATTTTTAGTTTATTCTGAACTTGCACTGTGTATTGATAGAAACCAGCATCTTGTTACTAAATGTATACCAAAGAAATGGACTTCTGCCAATTTATCCATGGATATAATTTCTCAAAAAGATTTATGCAGGTAGTAACTTTTCTTGAATTAGTTTAATTTTAAATTAATGTAGTAAATAGTATGGCCAAAACTAGAAATAAGTGTATAAGTTAGTTTTTTACTGTCTTCCTTCACATTAATATTTTTACTAATATAGTATCTTAAAAATGAAAACTTTTAATTATAAATTACAAAATCTGTTTTGAAGAGAAAGGAGAAGTTGTTTACATTATCTCTCATTAATTTTTATAATCTAAACCTTTTAAAATTTTTCTGATATTTGTAGTTATGACCATAAGTAGAAATTTAAAAGGTTTATATCAAAGTAATAATTGTTAATGAGGGATAAACATAAAATATTTATCGCGTTTAAACATTATTTACAGGGTTAAGCTTTTTTTATTAATTTTGCATTTTAATTAGAAATTTAATTTTTTATCATGAATATAATACTCATTCTACTCGTAAATCTTTTTTATTATTGCAGTGAAGAAATATAAATTTTTCTATGCACTTGCATTGTATTTTATATCAGACCTAAATAATGTGAATGCTCTTTTCTATATAGTTATTATATACTGTTAAACATTTAAATGGTTATAAAAACTGAAATTTGTGGAACTAATTGCTTCTGAAACTAGAGTCATGTAAATCCTTATTCTCTATGTGAATATTTTTGTGTTTGCTAAATTTGTCACTGGGCTTAAATTGAAAACACTGCATGAAATGGAATGAAACTTTGGGATGCTGATCTCTGGCTAACATAAAAGAGAAAGTATATTTCATTTTGAAATTTAGATTACATTGTTTGTAATTAATTTAATGCTGATTTGAACACTCTGTTATGTTGCTTATGCCTCAATGCCAGAACCTTGCTTACTTTAATAATGGAGGCATTTGCAGCCTTTCCACCTTTTAAAACTATCATTTATGTATAACCACTAGTAGTAGAGAAGGAGTATGTACAGCATCAGGTCTCTGCTTTCTGTATTCTATCAGTGTGTGTGTGTGTGTGTTTTTTTAAATTATATTTGTTATTTTTCTCAATATTTGCAAAAGTATTGTTTTGGCTTATAACAACAAATGTGTTTACTATTTTTCTATGCTCCATTTTCTCAATACTGTTATGCGGTTATTTGAATGTTGGCATTCAGGTCTTAAATTGTACTGCTCACTAATTTGATTCTTGCCTTAAACATAAGTCTTTCTGGTGTTGAGTATTCCCCATAAACTGAAAACCTTAAGTGCAGAAAGTGACTATTAAGTTACAAACAAACAAATCTCTTCTATTTCATGAGCATTAAAATTGTTTTTACTTACTTATATTTATTTTACATTGCTTATACAATTTTGCTTTTATAATAACAGTGCTTAAATTTGAGTTATATGTGTTCCAATATGACAGAAATAATCATAGATAATAGTGACCGAATATTTATTGTGATCTACTTTTTTCATTCTCTTTTATTTTGGGTTATTTTGCTATTTTTTATCAACTCATCTGAAATAAAATCAAGAAGTTCATTTTTCACGTATTTCTTCTTATTGTAAATTATTATTTTAGAATGTTGAGATAACTTAAAATGAAGTTAATATAATTAATGTAATAAAGAAAAATAATGAATTTAATGTAATAGAGAAAAGTAGTTCCTGATACATGACTCATACATACAAACATGCATTAAAACTTTCCTTATAATTTTCAAGGAAAGTTTTAATATATGCAACTATGGGTATATATATATATATATATATATATATATATATATATATATATATATATATATATATATATATATATAATTTCTCTTTTATTTTAATTCCTTTTGTTCAGTTTGCCCAAAAGACATAATTATAAACAGTAATGCAAGAAAAGTCTTTGCAAAATCTATATCAATTAAATGTTTCTTAATCTATATTTATGTTTAAATGAAATTTTCAACATATCAAAGAATTTATAAAAATTTTCTAGTAAATATCACGTCTTATGATTATTTTCCCTTGCAAAACTTCTGTTTTCCATCTGCATGAAGAAAGTTGAGTTAACAGCTGAACAATTATCACGCTTGCTTTCAATTCAACAATCAGCGATTTTGATTCCAACTTTGGCAGTAGTTAAAAATTTTCTTTTAATTGTAAGTATGATTGAATTACCCATTATGCAGGGCTTGGAGTTGTCCTGATATTCCTGATTTTTTAAAAAACGTCCTGAAATGTCCTTATTTTTCAAAATAAATCCTGGAATTCCTTAATTTTTTATTATATTCTTTTGAAAGTTTAATTTTAATTAAAAATTTTATATTTTTCACTAGTAAATTTTTCTTTCAGTGGAATATATTTTTTCTTTCAACTGCTCTCTATGCAAGAAGAAAGAGAAAAATTTCCCACTTTTTTTGTTCTCTTTCAAACCGGAAATAGGGTTGCCATACATTCGTCTCCGCCTCATTTTCAGCCATTGCTCATGAATGCCTGACATCAGAAAAATTTAGGTTTGGGTTTATCATTAAATTCTATTTTCTGCCTTTACAGACAAAGATTCTGGTTTTAGTAGTGCACAACTATTTACAATGATGAGGAAATTGAGAATTATTCGCCTACGTTTATGTGCATGCGTGAAATGCTTATCGCGCCATTTTGAAAGATTTTGAAGGGTGTTTTGAAGAATGTTTATTAGCAAGCTCAGAATTTTATTTTTTGAAAACAATTAATTTTCTTTTAAAAATGCCAGGGAAAACTAAATTTTGCAACAAATGGTTGGAACTGCAAGATGGGAATAAATGCCTAATTAAGACCTGGTGCCGAAGTGTTTACGAATGTCCATTCTGCGGAGTGCTTTGTATGCAAAAGCAAATTCAGTGTTTCAGATATGGGTTTTAGACAAGTGCTTGTTCTCATGCAGATGGATTAAAACATAAAAAAGCTGTGAACTGTTACAAGAATCAAACACTATTTACTATTAAGTCATCAACTTCATCTGAATCCTTGACATCAACTGTAGTAGTGAATAACAAATCATGGCTTCCCAAAACGATATCAGAGAAAACCATTAAAGCTGAAGCCATTTTAGTTTTGGTGGCAATAAAAAATAATTATTATTTTTCGTCTTTGAATGATTTAGCTAACATTTACAAAGAAATTTTTGATGATTCCTCCATAGCAAACAATCTCATTATCTGACAAAAAAGTCAGGTATATGATTAATTTTGGATTAGGTCCATATTTCAAAACTCTTTTGATTGAAAAACAAAATATGAAGTGCCGATATCCCTGTACATGTAATGTACAGGGATATCAGCACTTCATATTTTGTTTTACTTTTCGATGATGTTACTACAAAACAAATAAAGAAACAGTTGGATGTTTACATCTCATAATGATCTGATAAACAATGTAAGAATGTTATTTGTTACCTCGAATCACATTTTTTAGGGCATGCTGAAGCCAATAAAATTGTAAAAATTTTATTAAGTTTTATTCAAAATAATGGTTTGAATTTAGAAAAATTAATGCAGTTGTCAATGGATGAACCAAAAGTTAATTTAGCTGTTTTAAAGCAAATAAATTGTGAACTGAGTAAGCAAAGTTTACCAATACTAATTGATTTGGGTACATGTTGCTTATACATAATCCATGGAGCACTACGTAAGGGTATTGATAAAATTGATTGTAATATTGATGGATTTGCTATAGATATTCATCAATTTTTCAAACTATCTCCTGCAAGAAGGGAAGATTATCATTCCTTACAATTAGAAATACTGGAAGAAACTTTAGCTAGACATAGTTTCCTTTGTCATGTTGAGAGCCGTTGGTTAACTTTGGGCTCAGTTTGTGAGAGAATTGTTGAGCAATATGATGTTCTAAAGGAATATTTCATTGTTAAAGTACCTAAAGAGTCGAAATCTCCTCTTTATGATAGACATCATCGGATTATAAAACATTTCAAAGACCCTTAGACTCTGGCATATCTGCATTTTGTTTCATTTTTTTTTGTAAAACTTTTGAACCATATTTACTTCTAATGCAAAAAGTCGAACCTTTAGTACATGTAATGTACAGTAAGATAAATGAACTTGTTCGCAGTATTATGTTTAAGTTTTCAAACCCAGAAGAAATCTGTGAAAAAAATGGAGTAAAGTTGTTACAAATTAATGTTGATTCAGAAAAAAATTGGTTAAATTTAAACAAGATTGAAATAGGTCATGGTGTAACAGCAATACTGGAAGAGCTTACTGATAGAACATTTCTACAAAGTGTCAGAAGCTGCTACATAGCAACTTCAAAGCCTTTGCTTAAAAAACTTCCTATAACAAATCCTTTACTCAAAGATCTCCAGTGTTTATCTCCGTATAATAGAAAAAAGAAGAGTCAAGGTGTTCATTTAGCAGATTACTTCAACATATTCCTCATGTGAATAAAACTTCTTCAGATTTTGATAAGATGAATGAAGAGTGGATTCTTTACATGTTTGAAGATGTGACTTTGATTGTGAATGATTATGATAATGATCAAAATATCTGTAAATATTGGAATGCGATTTTCAATATAAAAGATGCTGGTAGTTACATAAAATATTATACTCTTTCTAGAGTGCTTAAAGCACGTCTGTCGTTATTGAATGTAAATTCCCAAACAGAAAGAGGTTTTTCAACTAACAATTCTGTTGTGACAAAGGAGAGAGCATCTTTATCGGAATTAACAGTTCAAAGTTTATGGATTTGTCATGATGTTATTCGAATGCATGGCAATTCTGTTTCCTCCATTCCATATACCAAAGAAATGATGCATTATATTCAGAAATCTCATGCAGAATATGCATCATATATGGAAAAATCAAAAGATGTAACACATTTAGAGAAGAAAAGAAAAGATGAGGAAGATGTAGAAGCTACTTGTGAAAAAAAGTTTAAGCAATTGCACCTATTAGAAAAAATTAATGAACTTGTGAAAGAAAAGAAAAATTTGCTTGATAATCAGTGTGTAGCTCATAAACTTTTGGATAATGCAACTAAAAAAATAGCATGTGCTATCAGTGATGATAATATGAGTGATGTGAAAATTGGACAAATGATGCTGTCTGCTGCTAATCCAGAGATTGCATCTGTGAATGATAAGTTAAAAAAAGTGCTGTTTTAAATTATCGGAATTAAATGCTAATGCATCCAGTTCAAAATGAACATTATTCAATTATACATAAATTAACTGTTAATTTAAAGCATTTATCATGTAACTTATTAATTTTCAAAAAATGTTCAGTATAGAAAGTTTAAATTTGTGTATCATTTTTCATATTGTTGTATTAAAAATTAAAAAAACTCAGAATTTATTAAATAGTTTATTCCTTTCTAAAATGTGTTTTATGCATAAAACAGAAATTAATATGTAAAAGTAACATTGGTTTTGTTTAATTATTGAAATATGCCCTGAAAAAAATTTTCTGTACTCCTACCCCTGCATTATGCAAAAAGAAATTTAGAATAACAAATAATAAACAAAATCAACCCTGCAGAAAAATAGTTTCAGTAGCTCAAATAATTAATATACATTTTTGTCAAGTCTAATGACAAACCTTTACATTCTAATGATTAATTCTGTTTCAATCTTGCATAATGTGTTGCAATTAGATTTTAGAGATTAAAAAATTGCTACAATATACAATGTGAGTAAAATTTACTGCAGTTTTTTTATTTGTTTGTTTATTCATAAATTATTTTTGGATACTTTTGCTTTTCTTAACTGTTATGTTTCAAATATAGATTTTATTTTAAATGGGTCATGATCAGATATTTTGGTAAGACTTTACTAACTTTAATAATAAATTTAAAAGATGAAAACATTTTCTTAATTATGATAGTAAGTAAATGATAAATTTTTATATATGTGCACTTTGTTGTAAAATACATCGCTCCTGTCACAAAACCTGATTTATTTGCAAAAAAGTTTTATGAAAATTTTAACATTTGTTATAAATTCTCTTGATAATTATAATTGGAATATATTAATTATAATTAAAATATAATTATGTTTTTTCAAGCTTAGTTATATAATTATAAATGTAAATCTTTCAAATCATTCATGTAAAATGAAAAAAATGACAAATTTGAATTCCTTATATTGAAATCTAAAAAATTTAGAGTAAAGATTAACATGCTTAAAAAATTAAATAGAAATTAAAACTGATTTATTATCATTTCATAAGCACTTTAAGCTTACTAAAATGTATTAACAATTTATTGATTATAATATACATATTTTATGTTTCATTTAATTTTTTTCCTTTACTAAAACATCAGAATAACTAAATACACTAAAAAATTTAAAAATTGCTCATTAAATTATGTATTAATAGATTTTCAGGGAGGAAGATCATATTTTATCATTTAAATTTCAGCTTTACGATTTAGTGATGAAATTCATAAATTACTTATTTTATCCTTTTTATTTTTTGGACTGACATTTTATGCTAACATCATTTTTTTTATTTAGGACTGTGGATTTTGTTCTGGATTGTATAGGAAATATTGTTCAAACTAATTGTCCCAATTCGAAAAATAAATTTATTAATATTGCCCAAATTTTACAAATCCATATCATGCCAAATTGTTCTCAGGGTAATGAAATATTAGTTACTACTTCTCAACATGATGAAAGTTTGCGAAAGGTGACTGGGAAATTTTCTAACAATTTTGCAATTCAATCTGAACTGACAACAATAAAAAGCACAGAAAAAGTATCTTCAAATACATTGGAACTTCCTACTGAAGCTTTTACTGAAAAAGTACTTGACAGGAAAATTAACTCCTCCTCACAACCAAATATTAAAATTTCAGAAAGTTTTCTAAAGTCAACATTATCAGGAAAAATAACTGACAATGTGTCTGTTATTCCCACTAATACTTCAGTATTATCAAATAACTCTACAAATCCAATTGTCATAGAGAAACATGTTTTTATTACTATAGCATATCGGCCAAAAAATGTTGCCAGCTCCACCTATACCACCCTAGTGTTTATTTTAATTTTAATCTGTATTTGTGTAATAAAGCTGTGAGCAAATTTATTGAGTTTTAAGCTTGAGTTTTTAGTTCCTTTGCTTTTCAATGCATTTAGAAATTGATGAAATGTGTTCCTAATTTTAATTTATATATTACCTTGACTAACAAGCTTTTTAGAGTTTTCTTAAATGATTTTGTGTTTTTTTGTTTTAAAAATATTGTTAAAATCAAATATTAATTTTATATTTCATTAATATATAATTTTTTGAATGCTGCATGTATAATTGAGTGTTGTGGAGATTATATCTTATTATTAATGTTATTCTTGTATTTTTTATTTTAATAGGAAAAAATATTTATTAAAAAGTATGAAAATATTTTATTATACTAAGTAAATTCTTTTAAGTAAATTGATGATTTCTAAAAAATGTGCTTGCTACCGAGCTTTCACATTTTAGATAAAATTTTATAATGCAAAACTTAATAAATTGAGCCTATGGAAGTAAAAAAGGATTCTTGTTTTGTGTGTTTGCAAAAACTCTTCAGTCCAGACTTAAATGTTTGATTCAAATTGTATTTTGATATTAATTTTTTAAGAATATAATGTTTTTCCATTTGCTTATTTGTGATCAAAAAGTTTTTGACAGCTAAATAATTTAGATATTATTTGTTAAAGTTCTTAAATAATATCTAACATTGCTTTTAGTACTCTATTCAATAACAAAATTATATAATGTTTATTTTGTTCAATATATTTTACTTTCTAAAATTAAAGCGAATTTTATGATATATATATGTATATATATATATTATTATTATTATATATATATATATATATATATATATATATATATATATATATAATACTTTCTAAAATTAAAACAAATAAAAAAAATTACTAAATTAACAAGATCACAAATATATCAACTTTTGACTACCCTTTTGATTTTGTAATAATAAAAGATATTATATTTAAATATAATTTACAGTAATTTTTTTAAATAAATTCCTTAGTAAATAATTTTTAAAACTTCCATTATATAAATTCAAAATTTTATGATAAAATATAACTAATTTGAAATTCTTCATAACAATTTTTATACTCATAAAATGATCTTAAATTCTAAAACTAATTTTACTTATCCAGAATTTGATTTGTTTGCATTTAATTTTTTTTCTCATTTTTTTGTTTGTGTCTGTTCTGTGTTTTTTCATTTCATTATATTTTAAATTTTATGAAAATAACAGCATTTATTTAAAGTTATTACTTATAAGTGGTCATGATTTTCATGAAATATATTGCTTCAAATTAAAGATCAACAATGGTTATTAAAAGACTTATATTACTACTAAATAAAAGTAAAATTTCTTATTTTGATATATTATCAGATGAGCATAATTGTTTAATGTGAATACTTAAAAATAATTCTTAAGTAGAATTTTGCATTTATGTATGTATTTTAACATTTGTCTTTGTTTTAGTTTTGTATCATTGAAGTATATTCAATATTATACATTCCTTTTTTTCATATGTAAATTTTATCATAAAAATGTTTCATTATTTTGCTTCTATCATAAAATAATTTTCTTGATTTCATTAAAATACTAACAGTTTCTAGTATTGAAACTTTTCAGTTTGAATTTATTTAAACTATAGTTTAGGGGTGTTTCCATTTCTTTCATTCACTGTTACTTTTATTGTCATGCTTATGAAATTAATTTATCAAATTGCTTTAGAATTCTAATGTTTTCAGAAAACATTTTTTTTTTAAATTTTTTGTTATAAGTTATGGTTTTTTCAGTTTTAAATAAAATTTCTTTTTTACATGGTAATCTGCTAATGTTTTACTATGGCAAAAAATGATTGGTCTCTACATTGTATACTTGACAGCTTTGAGCTTATATTTCAGGAATAATTAAATTTATTATCAATTTCAAATTGTATAAATACCAAGACTATCTTTATGGTTTAAAATGTTTGAGTATCTTTTAACATGTTTAAAAAGTTTTGTGATAAGTATATGATTTTATGCATGCAAATGAAATATAAATGCAAAGGTAAAAAGATTCTGAATATATTAAATTATCTATGTTATTAAAACATATATAAAAAAAGAAACTTAATTTTATAAAATTGTTTTCTGAATTCTATGAAACCATTTTCAGCTTAAAATATTATGTAAGCATTGTTATAAAATTCAAATTTCGTATTCAAAAAGATAATATGCATGTATTTTATAATATTTAAATGCATAAATTGCATAACATTTTTAATATTTTATTTCTTATACTTAAATATTTTTAACTAGTGATTATTCTTTTCTTTATATTTTTATCTGAAGGAGAAATTTAGTTTAAAACACATAAACTTCAAATTTTGAAGCAATCATCAAATATGTGTGACTAAAAATTTAATAATATTTGTGGAAAACAAATCTATTTACTCTAATGGTTTCAAATAAAGGGCATTTTATTTAATAAAATTTAATGTATTGAGCTTAAAAAAATGCAACGATATAAAAAGGAATCTGTATTTGTTATTTTAATGTGATTCATGCATTAATTTTGCAAAATGCATATTTTTTCAAATAATCATGAAGTAATTTTTTCCCTTTAAAAATTTAAAACTTATTAAAAAATATTCTTTTTAAAAAATTCATTGAAGAAATTTTCCTATTTAAGTGTAATAACAAAACATGTGAATGAGGTTAGCACATAAAGAGTGTATGTTACCATATTTGATAACAAATGTCATCTATTGCGTACATACTTATGTTGTATTATTGAGAGAAAGTACATTTCAACTAAATTTAAAGAAAAAACCAATTGCTCTTGATTAAGAAATTGTCCTTGTTTTTTAGTGTTACTATCTTTACATTTTAATTTTTACTGTATCATTTGTTTCACTATATTTATTACATTTGAGGTATTACATTCATTGCCTACACAGTTTAATGACGACAGATAATTTTAGTTAATTCTCCTTACTTTGTACTAAAATTTTGCAAATAATTCAAACAAAATCATAATTATTAGATTCATATAATTTCTTTTTCTAAAATTGAATTACTTGTTTAGTTGTTACTAATATTCAATAATATCTTAGTTCCAAGTTTGGATATTTTGATAGCAGGCATAATCACAATTGGGCTGCAGTGACGAAAGTGTCTCGTTCTGTTACCAAAAGGCGTTCTAGGGGGCACCATGTAGAGTTTTTTATTTTGACTGGACATGACTTTTTCTAGGGACACTTAAGCTGTATCGGTGTGGTCAATACACCCTAATGCACCCTGTGTCCTTCAGGAGCTTTTATGGACTTCATTCATTTGACAATCTGTCCTGCGCTTTCTCTTTTGAACTGTTTACCTGACAACATTCACAATAAGGCAAATTTTTATTGGGCTGCCAGAGGACTCATGGCCGATAAGGCCACTGTCTCAAGGTAGGATAAAAAAAGAATTTTTGGATATTTTGTAAATTTCTTCTAGTGGGATATGTAATGAGTTCTACATAAAGAATTATTATTAAAAATATTTAATATATAGATTGATGTTATCTTCATGTTACTGCTAATTTTTGTATAAAAATAAAAAACATTGCAATTGTAGCTGTTTTCTATTGGTAACAAGAATTTTCACTGTTTATATATCTCTACTTTATTATAGTTTACTAGGAGTAAGGAATATAATTGTTTTACTTTCACTTTATTACACCATAAAATGAGCTAATATATGTAAGGTAATGGAAAACAATTATTTAGAAACAACTATTGTAGTTTGTTATGTTGATGATTGGTGGATATGCAATATTGGTACAGTCTCTTAACAAATTATTTTATTCAAATGACCATATGTATCCAAAATAGTATGCAAAAAATCAGTTCAATATTGTTTCTGAAAACCCTCCTAGTTCATTGAACTTGCCCATAAATACCCAAGAAATGTGTAAAGACTTTAATTGTTTCCATTTTTATTAGTTAAGTTTTCTGCTAACTTCATCTCTCACAATTGATCAAATTATTTAGTTAATTCCAACATTATAATTTTGTCTAGATTGCAATCTTTTTCTATGTTTTTTTATTTTATTTTTAATATAAATGGTTTAACTGTCATCAAATTGATTCTCCATTTTTTCCCCCAAAAATATATTATTAATGTCAGATTTTTATTTTGATCTTGTCAAATTTTTGTAATTTCTATATATGTTACATCTAGTCTCATTTATAAAAATGTTTCATTAATATACTAGCTTTATATTTTTATTCTGTGATAAATATAATGATTTTATATTGTTCATGTTTTCTTTTCTGTAATATATTAACTTGTTATTAGTATAATTTATTTATCCGTGTTTTTATTAAGTAAGGGAAATAAAAAAATTTATAAATTTTTGAATTTCACTGTAGAATAAAACATTTCTATGTGGGTGCATGCTGATGTAAATTTTTAGTTGTAAATGATATTGTTTTTAAAAATTGTTTCCCTTTTTTTCTAATTGACAATGCATGTTGCGGAAAAATTAATGTTATCAGTTTAAATTGGCCTATAGTGATAAGCTAATATAGTTCTATCTGTCATGATATACTGTTATAAAACATTTTTACATCACTAAAAAGATTTTTTGATAAATTTAAGTTCTCCAGTATATATTATTTTGTTAAAATTGTAATTCATTTTAGCTACTAAATTAAACTATAAAAATAATTTAACAATCTTATTATTAAATTAATATCCTTAATAATGAGTTTATGTAATTAAAAGACTTGTTGTGCTTTTTTTTATTCTAATATTTTTAACTACCTAAAAATGTTTGTTATTGCATTGTGCCTTGATTATAGGTAAGCTGTTTTTTGTTGATGAACAGATCTGTGTTGTAATTTTATTTAGATTTTGTTATTTGAATGTTTTTTGTGGCATTTCCAAATTATCTGTTTTTAATGCTGACCAAATATTATAGAATACATGTCTTCCATTTTTTTATTTACAGAAGAATATTGATTCAACAGTAAAAGTGATGATTTTTAAAAATGAGGAACAATAATATATTGCTATATTTTTATTTATATGACGATTCAAATATAAATTTCTCGATAATGAATAATGTCTACAATCCATCAAGTGAACTTTTGAGATCAGCGAACTCAAAAATTCACCTGATGAACTTTCAAGTTCATTAAAACCCATTAATAATACAGTTTGCTGTTACATCATTGCTCTTCTGGAAGAACGATGATGTAACAGCATATGATATATATATACACATTTTTTTTACAATATATTTACAATATACAATATATTTATATTACAATATATTTACTTTTTTCCAATTCCATTTTTTGTGTAATATCTTTGCAAGTTTTAGCTGTTATTTAAAACATTTTTGTTCTACTATAATGTTTAAAAATTTGTTATTTAGATTTTTTTTTCCTCCCATATAAATTATTTATTATGGAAAGGATCTCTCAAATATTAATGCACTAAATAATTTTATTAAGTTGTATTTGATACATATTGACATCAGAATTTTAATATTAACATACTACGAGTAAATTATTATAAAGCTACTTTTCCATGAAAAATTCTTCATGTAACATTTTTTTAAAAGAACAATTTATCCATTTTTTTTAATTCACTCATTCAATAAGCAAGATATTTTTTATCTCTGGAATTATTTTAAATGGTTATTAGAGTAGATATTCATTATGTGCTCCTAATTTAGAAAAAACTTCATTTATCGAATTGTGTTTAATTGAATTCTTCCAAAACTGAAATATTTAAGAAAATTTAGTAATTATGAAATTTCATTAAAATTTAGTTGGAAATTTTATGAAAAAGTTGAATCTCGCATTTTTTCTGACATTAATTCCATCTTATTTTTAATGGATAAGACGAGTTATGTATTATAAATCTTTCACATTCTATTTTTATCCGTTTATTTAATATGTTAAATTATACTCATTATTAATCTAAAATTTGTACTTTTATTATAACATTTTATTACTATTACTATATTATTGACTTTTTACTTTTACTGCTTATTATTACATTTGATTGAGGCGAAAGCAAATGCATTTCATCTTATTTAATTGTTTTATTATCTTTGTGACTCAACAGTTTGAATGATTAGGCTTGTTTGCTTAATTGTCTTCACACTATGCACATTCAAAATAAACTCCAATTTATTTTTTTGAAAAAAAGTTTTTCATATTTAGTGGTTATTATAAAAACTGAACACATTCGTTTTTTGTACAAAATTTTTTATTGTAAATTAATGCGATTTTGTGATTTCCTATTTGATATGACTCATTCTTATTCTAATTATTTTTAAATGACTTTGGATTCACACATTCATAAAAAAACACTTAAAACTTCAGTAGTATGATAAATATTTTATATTTAGATATTTTACTGAGAAATACTCTAAATTACATGCTTTCATAAGCACTGAGAAACATTTTTCTAATAAAACATCATGTGTAAAAAATTTTTACGTTTTTGGGAAAAGTAATATCAATTATTTTGTAAGAGTTCATTGAAAAAAATTTTCTTATTTGTCTCTCTTCATTCTTCTGGAACAGCTAATTTATTTACCATAACATCTAAACCGAATTGATGTTTGACTTTTATTGCCATTACAAATAACGCTGCTTGTATTTTCCTTAGGTTATTTACAAAATAATGGAAATTTTTTATGTATGTTTATAATATGAGTTTACAGTAAGATGGCAGGGGATTCATTATCTTGTTCTCTTTTGATGGTAGTTATTTTTGTACACAGTATATTTTTGGCTTCATACAGATGTTGAATGATTTTTTACAATGTTATACGCATTGGCTTTTGTATGATTATAATTTAAATATCAAGTAATTGTTCCTATTTCCACACTAAAATAAACACGAAAAAATCACATTCACAATTTAAGGAACTGTTTTATGTGAAGCAAGCAATTACTGGGAGAAACATTTCCAGTATCTCACCGGAAATTTTTTAATATGCTTCTCTTATTCCCACCAAATATATTCATGTTCTTCAAGGATTCAAGTTTACAGCAATTAATGTGTTGAACTTTAATAATATTTGCTGTAGTAAGTTGTGTGACAAGTTGCAAAAATTCAATAAAATTATTTTTATGTAAGAAAGTCAATGTTAGATCTTCAGAATTTTTTGTATTTAGCATATCTTGTATGTTATAAATTTGGTACCATTTATAATGGACTTTCTATAAATGTTATCAAAGTATTTTAATATCCACATACTCAATTGTCGTCTGGAAAGGCACGTTTCATAGAGAATGGGCCACATTTACGTGTCTGAAGGGAAAAGAACCCAAAAACACTCCACCCTGACATGTGGAGCCAGAAGCCCTCTCCTGTTGTCCACCTGTTGCCGTATGTGATACAGCGTTTACAGCCTGGCGATTAAGGTGGTTTTATATTTTAATGTCAGCCATGCAAATAGTTTTTTTTTCTTTTCTGTAGAACTTTTATTTGATAAGATGTCGTATTTACTAGGGGTAAGGGGGAAACCTGGAAGCTCTTACACCTACACATGCAAGCAGAAGGCTGAAGCACAACATCCATCTCCTGTTCAACAATAACTAGGTTCGAATCCGACACCAACTGTCATCATGAGTATTATCCAACTTTTAGGATGTATTCTTAAAATTCTTTTGAGGATAAAGTTCAAGTCGTCATTAAATAGTAAATTTTGCTAGTATTTTGATTTTTGAATTTTCTAAAATGATCCTAATTTTTAATAAAATTTATTGAGTTACATGTTAAGAACATGTTTCATATATATATGTATGTATATGAGAGAAAATTTTGAAAACATCAAGCTTTTGTAATAACTCGTGTAAATTTCGTTAGTTTTCAGTTTTTGTTTGCAGATTCGTTGACAATAGTCAGTGCGGTTACCCAATGTCTGGGAGAAACCGATTGCCCGATTCATTGTGATGGTAGGTGGTCTATGGATGTGGAAATGGAGGATGTGTCACGGGCTGATGCTGCTGGGTGCCTTAATATGTCTCGTTGTGTGGTGCATCGTTTTTGAAATCAATATCAAACCGAAGATTTTGAGTTCAGAAGACGTTGTCGAAGACTGTTTCATAATTCTTTCAGCCCGAGAGAGAAGAATTTCTATGCCACGACTTGTTGCAGACCGCTTTGTAGCATCAGGGAGAAGAAAATTCACTTTCTTCTCACTCCAAGGTGAAGTACGAAGGCAAGGTAAAGTACGATGGCATCTTTACCTTGACCATGCAGATCTGTATGCAAAGCGACCATTTGCGTGTGACCTCACTGAATGACTGAGAATCGCTTATCTTGGCTAAGGAAACAAGTTTCCTGCACAAGATAGTGATGCGCTTCTGCTCTTTTTACAAACGAGTCTAGATTCACACATTTCAAATTAGGTGTAAAAGTGGTTGTTTAACTTTTGGAGGCCAGTGTATGAGAATATATTTTGTTTGAAAATATGACATTATGTTAAACTCATAACGTTAAACTATGCTATAGTTACCTATGGTAACTAAATGCTTTACTGCATGATCAAAGATTTCTCACTCCTCTTAACTTTAGAATGCTGGTAGTTATCATAAAATAGTGTCGAGGTATAGAAACATGGATATATGATTCACAAAACGAGGTGATTTACAGTGGTACATTTCACGGTATCGGAAATTAAGGATTTTTAGTCACGAAAACTAAACGAGATATGAAACAAATCCAGTTGCAATGTTGTTCAGCAAAGAATTAGCATTGAATGCCGTTTTCCATATACATGCGAAGAAAAAAACTATCCCAAAAGCATTGATTTGCATACAAATTCCAAAGCTGTTACACCGAGCTGTCAGCTGAAAGATTAGTGCGCTGGCTTTATGAGATTATTATAGGATATTCATTTGAAGTTGACAACATATTTTCAGGGAAAATATGGAAGTATGACAATTAGAATCTTACAATTAAAGAATTATTAATCGTATGAAAGATCTCATAACCGTGGAATTAATTCTCAGCTCGATTGTGAACTACTTGTAAAGATTCAGAATTAACTTTAAATTGCAGTTTCGGGTAAAATTCTTATATTTAAAAAAAATATCATTTATAGACCTAGAAACAATAATGAAATAAGATTTTTACATCGCACACAGCATCAGATTCATTCCAGGTTTTGGAGGCTCTTTTCAGAGTATTGACCTGCAACGTAGAACAGATTGCAAGCCAACGGCAAATGCGTCTAGAAAAAGTTATTCTTTCCTCTTCTTTTACTCGTCTACATCACTTGAAATTAAATCATTAATTTCTAATTGCCTTTTTTTCTCTTTTAGCTTTAAAAATAGCATTTGTAACTTCCGAGTTTTCCATGTATGTCCGAATTTTCCTCGTTTCCTTTTTATCATAACCATTATCATTTCAAAGTTTTTTTATTGAGATTGGATACGCGATACCAGCTGTCCCATTTTTAACTCTGCTTTGTGAGCATAGTAAGATACTTATTAATTCAACTGAGAGATTTGAAATTATTTAAAACCAAACTAGTACACATATTTGTGCAAATCCCCTAAAATCCACTTTAAATTATTCACAGTATTAATCTGTTCAAAATGTAACTTTTTTCTGTTCAATATAGAGTATACTTTAAAAGGATAAAATGGTGAGGCATGATTTTTTTTTGGGGGGGGCAGCTTAAATATAAGTGAATGAAACAAAAAGAAATTTTAAAAATGTATGTAAAATTTTATTCTAATAAATAAATTAGAAAAATATAAGATAATTTTTTCCTTATTTAAGACCAAAACAGTAATAAATATAAGCATTATATTTACAATGAAAAATTGACATTTTAATTATTTTGATAAAGATAAATAGCAATTTTATGACCAGAAGTCACATTGTTCATACTGAACTTCGTATTCAGAATCCATCCATGGTACCACAGTAAAGTCGTAGCAGAGTGGATTTCCCCGAGGATCGCTTGGCTTACCTACAGGCGAGGCGGAGAGATTTTGAAAAGTATAGATACTGTCCATCATGGTTTCGACCATCTAAACATAAACAAAACACTTATCAACACACAATATATTCTTTAAACATGAAATTTAAAGTCAGTGTTTGACATACCACATACAACACAGAAAAGCAAACTTTTCTAAGATTAAGTAAAAATATCTGTAGTATGCCAAGTAAATAAAAATTATGTCTAGTCACACACATTAGAAAAAAATAAGGTGCATCCAATTATTTTTAGCCTGATAAAGGGTGGAAACGATGTGAATATATGAACTCCAAAACCATCGATTGATCTTCAAAAACCAAAATAGAAAATGATTTCATTTTTTTAATCTGCTTAGTTATATATTTTTAACAGTATCATATTTAATTAACTTGATGAAAATTACAATATAAAGAAGCACAGTGGGTGCTCGGTGACCGAACTGTTCGGATTGCGAACAAATCAAATAATGAATATTTTCACGAAAGATTTTTCTGTTCGGATAACGAACACATAAGGCTCGTGGTAGTCTGCTTACTTAGGGTGTCGTTCTCATTATCGGAAGGTAGTGAGTTCAAATCCCGACTTAACCGAAGATCCGTCGTGTTTACTAATGGCGGCTCGGGCATGTTAAAACTGGGCATGGTCGCAATGTCCTAAAAGTGAAATGATACCTCTGGAGAGGGCAGGTCAAGTATTTTAGGTCTTCTGCTTGGTCTCTGCTTCAAAAAATCATGAAGACACTCCACCCAGCTGCTTCTAACTGGTAGAGCCTAACTCAGGACTAGGTACCGTGAAACATGCTGGTGCAACAACTAGAACAACAAACGCATATTCAGATAACGAATTCTAACGAACACTTCTCTGCTCTCGAAGCGTGATGCGCAGGGTGTTCCAACTCCACGGACCAAAATTCCTTTTTTCTCTCTCTTGAACTAGGGTGCTCGTCTATTAAACTCCGAAGTTCTACACTGGAAAAAAAATTTCTAATAGAATATTTACAGCCAGCAGAGTTTTTACAAGTGGATCATCAATATCGGTTTTGATTTCATTCAAGACCGAAGCTAATTTCATTTTGAGCCCCCCACCCCTTCATTCATTCGTTGAAAAAGTGGGAGAATGTCATAGCAATGGTCTTAGAATGGCACACAAATCAAGCTGATATCAGTAAGGTTAGGGATCTTTACCACAACATTGGTATTAACCACTTTTCGTGAGTTTTAAAAAAGAGAGAAAAGCAATCGATATTCGACATTGGTTTGTTTTTTAATGCTCTATAAAAAATTAAAAGGACTGATTAATATGCAAGACTATACGTATGTATTTTTTAATAAACTTACTAAGAAATTATACATCATTTTTTAAAATTAATTTTTAGAATCTCCAGAACGAATTAATCGATTTCACAAAAAAATCTATGATAAATCGATGATCGGTTAACGAACAATTCGGATAGCAAACACAATCCACAATCTCGTAACGGATTATGTTCGTTAACCGATAACCCACTGTAATGACAAACTCAATAAGAATTTCTAGCGATAAATATCAAGTGCAAAATCTACCAGTTTCTGTAACTATAACGCACACACAGCTTAAATTTTTAAATTCCTAAGTGTGAGAATCCAGATAAATTTCCTTATTTTGGTAAAAGGTGAGAAACAGAATTTTTTACAAATAATGAGTAACAGAATAATTTTAACTGAAAAACAAAGATACTTTTTTTGTTTATTTTACCATCATTTGAATTCGAGCGTATTTATACACGCACACGTTTTAAATTTAAAACTTGCCTATATGATTAAATTGAAAACGTGAAAAATATTAACAATGGCAATCAATGAACATTGATAACAATTATTTATGATTTATGTTTTTGTGAGACACAATATATAGCGTGGGATGTTAGTTTGTGAATCCTGGTCCAAATAATAAACTGTGTTCATTGATAGTGGTTGCGATTCGTAAAATGTGTGATAATCACACAAATGGTTAATATATGTTAATCTTTTTGTGTTATCTATATGCAATGTCTATCTAATGAATAGAGATTCATTAAGAAAATAGAGAATATTCCTACGGCCTGCAGATAATTCATCATTAAATATTTTTTGGGCGCTCCGTGGCTGAGTGGTCAAAGCATCACTCCACTAATCGCTTGAGAGCGTAGGAGTGTGGGTTCGATTCCCACCGTGGCCCTTGGTGTTTTCTTCGTTATCTTCTGTGGTTGTACATCTGTCATTGTGCTATTTGTCCTATTATCGACGAAGACTTACAAGCGGATCTCAAGAATCAAGCATACAAGTCTAAATATATGTAATGTAATAAAAAATAAATATTTTTTTAATTTACAATTTATAAAGCTTCATATTTGCTTGTTTGAAATGTTAATTTTATTAAGACAGTAATTATTTAATATTTTTTGCTTTTATATGCTTCCTATTATTTCAAATTTTATAATCCAATAAATTATTTCTTTGCTGTATAAGGTTCAATTGTTTAAATTTGCTGTAAGCTCCGCTTTTGTTTAGAATTGATCATGCATCATTAAACTAAAAAATACCAATGAAAAATATGTTATGAAGAGATTTCTTACTTCAGGATATTCTTCTGCTAAATCTGTCATTTCGCAGGGATCTTCCTTAATATTAAATAACCTTGGCTTTTTACTGGTCACAAAATTATCCTCTATGCACTTGGAACATGTAACTTGAGATTCATTGTACCATTTATCAACGTCCTCGTTAATCCATAACCCAGTATCTCTTAATATATCAGCAACAATTGATCCATTCTGAAAGACCCACTCCTCCATAGATTTAGGAACATCCATATCTTCAGTGCCTGTAGGTCCATACCACAAATCGTAACCTTCTATAGTGCTTCCATTGATGAGCTTCCAGTCCCCACTTCTGAATGCCGACAGACCAACTACAGGGTCGATGTTGTGCAAAAGCTCAGTTCTTGGTGAAGGTGAGTTGTCCTTGAAAGCTTTCCACATGCTTTTCCCGTCAATGCTTCCTAATTCCTCGAGATCACCATCTGAAAAGAATGAATTAACTTTTGCTTAACGTTATAGGTTCTTTTAATATCAATAATAAATAAGCATTGTAGTTTTTTTTAAAACATAATTTAACTACAACCCATGTCAAAAGAGAAATGATATATATTTTGTAGAAATGTATTTGATGAAATATTTATTTGAGTGTTATAATGTTATATAAAATCTATTTTGAACCTCAATTAAAATTTGTGTGTGTTCTAAATTATTTTTTACACTAATTTAATATTTTTTCACTGTTTTCTTTGTTTTGCTATAAATTATTTAATAATTTAAAATATTAGACATGGTTGTTTACTCTGATAAAACTAGTGAAAGTATGAAAAAAAATACTATCTCTACTAAAATATTCTATTAATAACATCACGATGAAAAAATTCTTTATTTTACTTTTAATTCTCTACGAAAAAAAAATTTTGCTCAAACTAAATATTCCTCTTGATTATATTTTGTAATGAAACTACAAAAAATTTCAAACAATTAATATAAAATTGTTTTTTTCACATTATTCTTTACGACTATTCTTTATTTATTTTTATTCATCCTGTGAAAATCAAGCACTTAACAGAAACGAGAACTTTCGATTTCGTTATGTGCCGATGGAAGAGACACAAGAGACAAATAGTCGGAGTGGTGGGGTTGTGAATACGAGTGGCAGTCCCACACCTGGGTGATGGAAAATATATGTGTGATGAATAACGTGGGAAAAATCGCCTAAATTTATGTTTGTGCTAATAATTAATGTTATGTTTGTTAATGTGTGAAATAAATGTGGCGTCCCAAATGAAGGTATTTTGTGTTATTGAGCGATTCTGGAGACGACAGGTTCGTGGAAACGTCACACCTTCATCACAATTATTCATCATCATTCATTATTCATAATTATTCATTATCACAGATCAGTATCATCAGATAATGAACTAACTAAACGTGTTAATTCAAAGTTCAATATGAGATGCTTCTTAAATTAAAATCATGCAAATGTTAGGCCTGAAAATCAATTAACTTTCCCATTTCAGGTTTTTCTTTCGCTTTGAAAAACCAGAAAAACGGATGATTTATAAATTTTTTTGTTTTAATTTTGACGAAATTTGTTGTATTTACCAGCAGCAGAATAAAATGTTGGTAACCAATCGGTCACGTGCATCAGTTGTTTTGATATCAATGGCTCCTTGAGCTTCAGCAAAGGACTCCAGATAAGGGCTGGTAAACGAATGCCACCTTCCCAAAGGGTAGTCTTTTTCCCCTTAAAGGGTAATTAGAGGAGTACCCGCCGAATATGCCCTTCAATTCTCCGCCGTTGTCGCTAGCGAAGACAATAATGGTGTTATTCAACATATTCCTTGTGTGGAGAGTTTCGAATATGATCCCTACAGACTCGTCTAGGACAGCTGTCATAGCTACAAAAAAAGAAAAAAAATCTTAGCTTTTATTTTTATAAAAATTGAAGCAAATAAAAGTTATATATAAATCAAAAATCAAGAATTGAGGAACAAGTAGCTCTTGTTAAATAGTCATAAGTAGGGCTCCAACAACATATTTTTTCCAATAAATTAAATATATTACGTATATCCATTTAGCTCTTTTATATAGAGATACTCACTTTTAAGTGACTATAGAGGTTTACAGGCTTATTTTCAAATACATAATTCAGAAAAAAGAAGGATGGTATGTAATCATAAGAAAATACCTTAAGCCTTTATTAGGATGTTATAAAGAATCGGGAATGTGTGATTCAGTGAATGAAAATATATTTATCGAATTCTTTTGCAACCATAATTATTATACACATAACTATGGAGATCAAGGCAATGGTGAAAGTTTCAAATTTAAACAGAACAAATACAGAATCTTCTACGAAATCACCCATTAAAAAATCTTTGTTAAAGTGAGACACTTTAAAGACAGTATTAATTCGCAATTATCACTTTTTCATGTCTGTTCTATAGTTTTCATAATGTACCTCTGGAATATTTACAAATGCAGTGTTGAAAAGTAAGTCATCATTCGAACATTCAAATTTCCAATAGCTATGGTATAAAAGACATTTTATTGATATGAAATACGATTATCGGTAATTATTAATTCACAAAAGGATCAAATGCTTTTCTATTTTTTAGACACAGCATATTACTTATTTTTAAAAACATTTTTCCAATACACTCTAAAAACGTGATAATTTTCCATATTTTTCTCGAATAATTTAATAAATAAATGTCAGTATTGTATAACAATACGCATGTTACCACTTATTATCACATCTTCAAAAGCCTGTTCTTACATATTGAATAGCTTACCTATCAATAAGAATGAAACTTTTCACATGTATGCTCCATTATCGAAGAGATGTGCCATAGGAAGATTAAACTTTTAAATCATACAAAATAAGTAATTCGTAAGAAATTTTATTTAAAGCATACAAAATTTAAAAGATGAAATGTTACATAAGTTGAACAAAATCTTAAGAATAACTAAACTGAGTAATATGTATATTCATATTAATAGTGAAAACCCTTTTATCTGACGATTATTTATTAGCAAATTCAAAGGAAAAATATATGCTTACAAAAGCTGCTTGAATTACGACGCATTCTGACATAGTTTGATGACTATTGTAAATCAATGAAATTTAGGTATAATTGTGTGTAATGAAGACTTGTGCATAGTTGATCATTTGAATTATGTAGTGAGTAACATTTGAAAAGAAACTGATATACGAATTAATGACCATTTGTGATAATTGAACGTTACAAATAGAGCTTTAAGGTCGTATATCATATGGTTACGAATAGTTGTCTAAAGATGATCAAATGGCCTGAAATGCAAGGAATTAAAATAACAGGAACATCTTTAGTGACGATTTCACTTTTCTTTATTCAACGTTATTTGTCTGTTGGAATGAATCTAGTAGTATCTAGATGTATATATCATACGTAAAGTGTTACAGATTATGGTCTTAGATCACTGGGTTTATTAAGGTAGTTCCCGATAACCAGTGGTGTTTGAATTGATACCGATCGCTATCATCAGTATTTGTTTGAAGAAATGTGGTTTTTAAAGACAAATCCCAATTTTCTCTCAATGCATACATGTATAGACAAAGATATTGTGCTCCAATCCGCTATGCGTCACCAAACGGTATATCACTGTAATGGAGATTTTGACAGTCTGAGAAATGATTTGCCGAGGCAATTGATCACCTTTAATAGTGCTGGAAGATATTCCGATGGCTTGTGAAGAGATAGTGATGATACTTTGTAACTGTTGGAACTGCATATGCTATAAAATCTCTCGAGCACCATTTATCATTCATACATAGGCGAGCTCCGGACTGTACCTTTAGGTTAACCTTTAGGTCACCAAGTGCCTTGTAATTGTGAACCATGGTCAGGTGATGAAGTCACACCTGACTTGGCACACTCCTCTCCACATCCACATCACACCAGCGGAAGGACTTCGGACGTCACGTAGACACGTCCCCCACCAACACCCCTTAGAATACATGGCCTGAGCGCAACAATTATGAGTCATCAAGAGAAGACCCGTTGAAATCTTCGCCGTCGCTGTTACATCGGCAAAAGATAAACAAAATTTGCATGTGTAAAACCATCAAATGTCTAGTTTTTTTTTTTTTTTTTTTTTTTTTTTTTTTAAAGTAAAATATCACATTAAATTTAACAAACCAAAAGTTTTTTTTATTTTTTATTTTTATTTTTATTTTTTTTATTTTTTTTTACCTTTAGAAAATATGATTACATCTGTAAAATTCTAATATTAAATTTCATATAACTACTTTAATGACGGATAAAAAAGTTAACAACTTTAAACTCTTTTTTTATTAGTTTTACTATTTTTCTAAAAAAATAAAATATACATATATACATATATTAAGTAAAATTGTTCTACCTTTATTTATATTTATATTAAGTAAAATACTTCTATCTTTAAAAAATGAACTAATTCTTTAAGTTTATTACCTTAACAGATGTAATCATATTTTTTAAAGGTATAAAAAAAAACTTTTGGTTTGTTAAATTCAATGTGATATTTTACTTAAAACACACACACAAAAAATAGACATTTGATGGTTTTACACATGCAAATTTTGTTTATCTTTTGCCGATGTAACAGCGACGGCGAAGATTTCAACGGGTCTTCTCTTGATGACTCATAATTCTTGCGCTCAGACCTTGTATTCTAGGGGGTGTTGTCCCCACCCACGGAGCTCCAGCGACTCAGTGAGTGAGAATACGGCGTTGTCACCCTCCTAATCACTGCCAGAGGGAAATGATGTTTCACTTGGCTGATCTTAACGGAAAGCGGCATGAAGCTACTGAGCCACTGTAGCTCCTGCATCATTTATCAGCAAAATGAAACTTCGTCAAATAAATCATGACTTTTGCAGCTACATTATAACATAGCTATTACAGATATGTATCTACTTGGAATTGCTCTTTTTCTTGAAAAATTTCATGATACTGATAAAAATTACAGGAATTATATCATTGTCATCAAGAATAATATTTTAAGAATGCGTTGACTTTACCTGCATGTATCCTTCGATTCAAGTCTTTTATGTATTTAAATTTGCGAATAACTTCTGGAGGCGCTTGATAAAGATCACACTTCGTTGCAGCATGTACTGCCAAATGCGGTATATATAAGAATAAAGGCTAAAAAGAAAAAAAATGACATGAGTATAATAATAAAGACTAAATGCTATTTTATTTCCTCTCTTGTGCATCTAAAGTATATATTTTAATGAATATATTTGTATTTAAAATGTTTATACATATATAAGCAAAAATAAACAATTTTTGTAGATAGATGCAGGTATATTCCATCTGTAATTGCGTACTATACAACTTGAAAATTCATCTAGTTTTCTAGTACAGCTTTAAAATAACATTTAAGTTTATCTAGTTGTAAATCATTTTTAACTCAAACAATTGATTTAATATGGTTATTATTCATTAATTTTCAAAATTAAAGATTTTAAAATATAAAATATGAACAGAAAAATTTGACTGTTAAAATAAAATTACAAGGGAAACAACAAATCTTTGTAGACCTGTGTAAGCAAATAGAACAATTGATTGAACACAAAATAAAGAAGAAAAGATGTTCCACATTTAAAAGATAGCATATGCCAACTGCAAATTGCTTGATTCATAATACAACGAAAATATAGCATAGAAATTTAAATTAATCTAATTGTGTAATTATTTATTAATACAAACAATTTATTTTAAACACTTCAGTAATACGCACAAGATAATGATTCCATGAAGTGATTGTTTAAGTAAGTATTGAACACAAAAGGTTACATGAAGGTTATATTTACACATTACAAATTTTAAAAAAGGTGATATTAGATTATATACGGAACAAATTATATACTAGGAACCTGTGGATCATTTCACTTGTTAAGATAAGTGATAAGCATTTCCGTCCTTAAGCCATGTGAAAAGTCGTTCTTGGTATATCAGAAAGTTCACCAATTCGTTTTCTCCTAGGAATTCGATTTACAAGAAGTTTCTTCCTCCATGTAGCCGTCCATAAAAATCACTGGCTTGACAAGATACCAAGATAAAGTTAGAGGGCATGTTGTCAAGTAGTGAAGTGGATTATCTTCATTATTGCATATGCAGCAAGTAGAAGTGGCCAGATGGAATTGGTGAAAGTAAGTGGGAAAAGGCCCATGTCCTGTTAGAAAAAGTATTTCTCTTTTGCTCCAAAAGAGAAGTTCTGACGGTAGGGTCTAATTCATATATTAGCCTCCCGGTGCTACCATTCTTCTTGCAATGTCGCCACAACCCTTGCGTTAAGGATGTTTTTAACCAGACACTCTGGGAGTGGGTGGATGGTAATAGTTGATTCAGAAGAGGCTATGTTTTTTTCATCAGCTTTTTCGTTACCTTTCACACCGATGTGTGCTTTAAACCATCTGATGTTTAGGAGGTGTTTTCCAGACACCCACCTAAACATCAGAAAACACCGCCAAAAAGTGTCTTATGAGCTGATGTTATAGCAACAATGAGTAAAATTTTAGTAACAATTTGATCATTAATTTTTTAAACAGAATGATAAACGGGAATAGAATCATATGGATGACTGCAATTCAATCCAATATAACTAGGAAAATACCAAAACCCTTAGAATAGTGAATATCCTCCTATTTTATATACAGCTTAGTCCTTCTCCGTCTTCTTTGATGACTTTCGCTGCGATATCTGTTTCACAACTTGAATGAGACCAAATAAAAAGATGTTTTCAAGCTTTTTATTGTCAATTTGTGTGGCCGAATAGTTCTAGAATAAAATCAAACTATTGGTAGAGAGGTGTTAAAAGTATGATTTATGATGAAGTTTATTTCAATAAAGACTATTTCATTGCATCATTTTTGTGAGCTTTCTAGGATAAACTATTAAAGAAATTTTTACTACGCCTAGTACAAATTAACGAAATATGTATGTAAGCTTAGTTTTAAAAAAATCCAACAAATATTCTGAACTATTATTTTTTTGCCTTATTATTTGTTATTCGATCAATTATTTAGATTAGCTAAATTTGATAAGTTATTCTTTTTCGATTAATATCTTAGTCAAGAGTCAAGGTTGGATTGAGATATGATATTTTTGTTGTCGTATGATGAGTTTTCGCTTCAAAAATATTTTATTATATTATCATATTTGCCACAGGAAAATTTGTAAAAATTGAGTGATGGAATAACAGTATCGCAAAAGTCACTTGATGCATCTACTTAAAATAAATGTATTTATTAGCAAAAGCGCGAGAATATAGTCAAGTTAAATGACGTACTTCAATATATATTTATAAGCTTCAGCAATAAAATGTTCACACCTTGGAGAAAACAATAAATACAATTATGTTAATGTGTTTCCATAAGTAAATTTGATGGTTTTAGTAGTATTTACACATTTCATTTTGTAACATTTTCTTGTCGCATCAATGCTCATCTACAGCAGCAATATGCTATGGTATTGATTAAAGCTAAATTATTTGTCTCAATACAAGTGTTAAAGTTTTTGTGTTTAAGAAATTATTCTTACTTGGGATGTGTTGTGGTTCAGTATGTGTTGCGTCGCAACTTCAGTGAACAGATAAGTCGCATACTGGCCTCGAATATGTTTCACGGGTTCTGTTCCATTCTGAAGGTCAATTCCAGTAAAAAACTAAAAAAATTTAAATACATATAAAAATTCGAATATTTATGAGAAGATGCTTTTTACTGCTAAAACATAAGAGAGTCAAGGAATAATAATTGAATTTTTTTTCATAAAAATAGCATATAATTGAATCCTTAAATAAATTTCATACCATAAATAAAACATAAAAGTTCTAAGAACTGTTATTATTAAATAAATTTAAGTTCCATTGTCAACATTTTAAAATACTGTGAATTTCAATTTCGTATACAAATATCGTTTTTTATTAAATTATTGTAAATGTTATTTTAAAATAGAACTTAAATTAATATTTTAAGTTTTTGTAAATTGCTGTATTGTATGTGACAGATAAATATTATACAGGGTCATCGAAAAAGAAAGCCGGGATTACAAGTTTGTAACAGAGAAATTAATAAACATAAATTTAGTCTAAACATATTAAGAAATGTCCAAAGTTTTATACTCATTTCAATATGTTTCGATATGTGCACCATTAGTTGCTCGACAAACATCGAGACGATAATCCATCTCGTTCCATGTATAGAAAAGCATATCTGGAGTTACAGTTTCAATTGCTGCAGTTATCCAACGTTTCAGGTGGCTGATATCCGCAATTCTTTCACTATGCACAATGTTCTTAATATGCCCCCAACAGAAAAAGTCTAGAGGCATGAGGTCGTTGCTTCGAACAAGTCACGGAACTGGGCCATCCCTTCCAATCCATGAGTCGGTGAATTTAATATTCAAGTTCACGCACAAGGAAAAAATGAGGGGGAACTCCATCCTGCATAAAAATGATTTTATTTCCAGTAACAGTTTCCAACTCATACATTTGTGGAAAGCAAAGTAAAACATACACTCTTTTCCGACAATTCAACACAAGAATCATTTCCATACGTTTAAGAATTCATTTTTTATAAGGTTTAAAAATCCTGGCATTCTTTTTCGATGAGCCTGTAGTATTATGAATACAATTTCCGTTCGTGGGGACGAAAATGTGATTATTCAGAAAGGAAAATTAGTTTTCCTTTTTACCCAACATTTGTTATTCACTGTTCCCTCAATCTACAATGACTTCAGCTTGAAGATTCTATTCAAACTAAATAAACCTATCTTAGATTTCTCATCTGTGGAAAATTCTATGTTCACAGAATAAGCGTTGCTTAGAAAATAATTTCACAAATTAAACATCAACAGATACGTTTTGTACATTAATAACATAATAAAATAAGTAATTAAACCAAAATATTTATACTATTTACATTTTCCGAAACATTATTTTAAATATGAAAATATTAATTTTTATGTATTTTTGTTCTTGCAATTTAAAGATAGTGAGTACTATAACGACCCACTAGAAGATATATCGTGTTTGTTAAATAATGGCTGGAACAATTATAATAGATCAGAGTCGCAATTTCCTCCATGCGATATTATACCATGAGGATAAGAGGTCAAGTGGGGCATCTCTTACTCAGTTTTGCTTCTAAATTACAGAGGACTCAACCACTTCTGAAGTTAAGATGGTGTATCCACTATCTTAATTTCGATTGGGTGACCCACTATACAAAATGTCATCCGCCCCTTGTACCAAATGGCCAATCTTAATGGTGTCACAGCTAATTGTCCAAGCGTTTTAAAAAGATGAAAATTTTCTACGTATTTTGAATATCTTATACAACTAGAGTTAAGACATTTTTGTTTTACAATAAAAAAATATTAATGGTTCATAAAGAAAAAATCTAATGCAATGTTTTCTTAAATAACAAAGAATTATGGGAAAGATAATATATTATGTAGCATTCTTATAATGTAATAGTAAATTTTTATTTAGCTTCATTTAAAAAATTGTTGACAAGCTTCTCTTAAAAATTCACCAAATGACTAGTGAAATTACATGCTTGTTCTTAGTTTCAAAATTAGTAATCCCAATATTTTTTTATTTTATAATTTTGTTGCTCACTCTTCAATTTATATCCTTATCTTTTTAAATAGTTTTTATATGCATTGATATAAATATATTTACAATATTGCTTCTGAGAATAGTTTATATATATATTGCTTTATATTTTAGAAACTTGGCACAATCACATATCCAAATAATATCCTCCTCTGACGATACTATGCTATGAGTAATACAAAAGAAGAAACGGAAAGAAATTATTAAAGGAATTTAAACATTAGATAGATGGATGAATCTCTACATTATAAATAGATTTTTCAATATTCAAGGAAATACTAAAGTTAGAAATCTCTATTCAAAATCTAAGTTTAATGATTATCGGACAAACTAAAAAATCTTTAAAATATTATACAAATATTTATTTTGATGACATTAGTCTAAAACATATAAAAACACTAAAATACTTTGGAATAATTGGTGACTGCAGGATGTCGTTCCTTTTTCATTTAGTAAACAAAAAACTAAAATTATGAAAATATTTCAAAATTCGAGATCCATACCGGTTAAAAAACGGGCCTTAAAAAGCAAAAACACCAAAATGATTTGCAAAACCATACTAGGAAAATTGTTCCTCATAGCTCTCAGTATGGTCTTTCTACTGTTCAAAAAACGAACCTTTTATAGCCTACGAAGGTATTTTCTGCTATTTATCTCTAGATGCTTTAGGAATCCATCTACATCAGCCCTTCCAGTTCTGATTGGTGCATTACCGTTGACTGGGGCAGCAGGTGATCTTAAAACCAACGTTCATCAATTATACATGATGAAGATGAGAATAGTGGAACAATATCAAGTCCATGAATTTGTTCACCCTAAAAATGTCCAAAACCAGTAATGGGTTATCATAAAGACCCTGTCTATATACACCTTAACACGATGAAATATATATGGACAGGAGAAACCTATTCAATAGATCATTTATATACTGCAGACACCGCAGTGTTCAGAATCCTCAGAGAAAGTCATAGAACGAAGATATAATTTAAGACGAATCTGCTTTTGGTAATTTGGTAATTTTGGTAATTTGCTCTCAAGTGATGAAATAAAAACAAAACTTTTCTTTAATTATATTTTTAAAAGTTTATCACAAAGAACCAAATAAACTCAATGTTTATTTCGTCTAATAACTATTATGGTATTGATGTACGATATTATGATTCGTTAAGAGCAAACTATTTCATATTACATAATGGTTTGAAAAATAAGCAAGTTTAATTTTTAAAAAAAAATTCGGAATCGGAAACAATAGTTGTTTAATCAGTGACATTCAAGCATAAACTATAAACGCCACGTAGGGAATCACAAAGAATTCCATGAGTAAAATAAGTTTTTTTAATGACCCTCATTTGCATTATTTATGCATTTATGAGATAAAATTTATCAATATTTTTTGTAATAATAACGTTATGAAATATAATTTTGTACTTACGGGCGTGTCCTTCAGGTTTGTGTAAGTGGATGTGGTATAATCATAATAGTCCAATAAGCCGTTATAATACCCGAAGAATGTATCGAATCCCCTGTATGTAGGCGTGTATTCTTTCTTCATATATCCTAGATGCCACTGAAAATTTTATTATAATTATAAAAAATGAAGTAAAATAATATATATAAGTACAGATACGAATATGTATTTTTTCAGAATCATTAAGTGTGATAACAATTAAAGTTGTAGATTATAAAAATATATGTGAAAGTGTGTATTTCGAGATTATATTAAAGTGATTATTTGAATTACTCTTCTCATATACTTCTCCATTCTTTATTAAAATTTATAAATATTTTCTGATGACACGAATGTCTTCTGGAATATGCTATCTTAGTAGGTATATATTAAGTTAAATATAAATAATAGTGTGTGTTCATCAGGAGTTTTAACTGGAAAGAAAAAGGAAATAAAGTTTGATGTCACAAACCAAAACGTAATTAAAAATAAAATTCTCTTGAAAGAATATCAAAAAAATTTGATTAATTTAAAAATCTCATCATGCAAAATTTAAATACACTGCTGCCCACCCAAAATGTAACACCAAGAAAAGTAAAAGATATCACAACAAATTTTGTTTTGTAGATAACATGTTGACCAAGTATCAAATGATTAAATTTATAGACTTCTGTGAAGTGTGGTTGCTGCTAAAATCAGTAGCCAGGGTAGCCGCCATTGTTGGAGATCACAGCTGCCACAAGTCTCGGTATTAATTAAAAGAGACTTTGGCTGTGTTCCTGGGGTACAGAAGACCAAAAAACTTCCGTACGTTGCCGAAATATATCTGGTGTGGCAGTTGGGGATGTAATCTGGGTCGATCGTTGAGCAACCATGGACCACATGTCTTCTATTGGTGAAATACCCGGAAAGCGAGCCAACCAGGGAAGTAATTTAATCTAGCGATTGACGAAGAATCCTTAGACAATGCGTGCCGCGTGTGGTCTCACCTTATCCTATTGAAATATGGCTGTGGACAAGCCCTGAAGGTAAGGAAGGACAACTGGTTCCAACAGTTCTGAGATGTAGCGCTGGCTGCTTAAAGCGTACTTGATGAATGCGAGAGTGATATCCAATACCCCCTTTTACCATAATACCCTGTGCAGGAGCGGTGTGGCGGTACATAACGCAGCTGTTCACCATCCTCTCTTGACGGTGTCTCCAGAATCGAATGCGACCATCGTGGTGTTGCAGATAGAAGCGTAACTCGTCAGTAAAGACAATTCCATTCCATTCTACCGTCCACATCCTTCTTTCATCGCAACATTGGCGGCGGAGACATCTATGGTTCTGCGTCAAGGTAGACGAAGCAATGGACGGCTTGCGGACAGACCACTCTGCTGTAAACGGTGATGAACGATACGCGCAAACACTGGATGATGCGTTACAGAATGAATGTGCTGTGCTATGGTTCGTGATGTGACTGAGCGATCCGTCACTGCCATGCGCAAAATTTGCCTGTCATCACGTGAAGTGTTGCACTGAGTGGGACGTGATCGGACACGTCGGTCCGTCGTACCCTCCTGCATTCAACGATCACATATTCGCATTACAGTTGTTTGGTTTTGTCCAATACGACTATTGATTTCCCTAAAAGATAATCCGCAATCTCGGTAGACCACTATTCTACCTCTGTCGAACTCGGATACTTGATCAAAAAAATTATCGCTGTTTTCTACGAGGCATAATTGATGGATTTTTTATTTTTATTTAAAAAAAAAAACACAAGAAAAACACATACGAACTTGAAGTCGTCTAAATCTTGAATTGTGAAATCTTGAATATAATCTTGAAGTGAAATCTTGACTATAATCTTGAAGTGGCGCCTCAGGCACGCTTAATCTGAGCTGAAATTCTAATCATTTGCATATCTCACCTCCGCTAATGCATGATGTAAATTTCATGTTATTTGCATGCTTCTTACAGAGTGTTGCATTTATGGTGGCTAGCAGAGTATTTCAAAAGTTTAACATCTCCATTAGTATGAAAAATTTTTATAGCATTCATATACATAGATTTTTAAACTGTAAAAACGAGCATAACTTAAAAGCTCATTTAAAATTTTTAAACTTACGTGCAAGAAAGTTATGTATGGAAAATTTTTATTTCATGTAAACTGCAAATTTTACTCATAAGCAAAATATAATAAAATACGAGATTTAAATTTTTTTCCATTTTAACGAATAAAATGAATTATTTATGAATGCAGTTCTATTTATTCATGACGATATAATTGAATAAAAATATTCATGATAACATCATGAATAATGAATTTTACTTGTTAAAAATATCATACATCTAAAAATAAATAGATGGAAGTACAAATCAGAAACAATTATATCGTTAAAAGTAATATATTTACAGAAGAAGAAACTAGGGAAACTTATTTATTTTATAATTAATTTAAAGTGGCAACTTTATTACTCTGTATAAATTTTTGAAATAAAGCAACACAATTTAAATAACTGTGTTTTTAAATTTTCAGTTTTTATACTTTAATAACATCATTATTAAATACATTGATATTTACTTTTCCAACAATATGTGTGGCGTATCCCAGAGTTTTCAAATGCTGTGCCATTGTTATTTCTTCTAAAGGTAAAGCAGATGCTTCGCCCACTTTGAATACAAAATGCTGTAAGCCTAAAAACATAGATAGCATCAATATGAAGAATTCATACACAGTAGAACTCCAATTATCCGAACTTCGTCTAATCGCATTGTTGATGAACCGAATCTCTTTCAGAATTTCAGGAAAATAAATTAGACTAAAGAAGAGAAAGAACATGAGAAAAATGAAAAAGCTCAAGAAAAGGAAAGGTAAGAGAAAGGAAAACACGAGATTGACGAGTCACTTGACGAATTCAGAAATATTATTTTAAAAATTCCTGGATGCTCAGAATTCAGCGTTGAAGACATTGGAGAATTGATTATGAGTCAGGCACTGGATTTCAAATCGTAAATGATGGTAAACCTATTGATGGTTTCGAGGAAGAAGACAACCTTAATGTCCTAGTTGAAGCAAACATGTGACCATCAATTCGGGAAACATTTATTACTTTGAAGTAAATGGAGCGTCAGACCGAGTGTATTTACATGCAAATTCTCATTGACAAGAAGATGCGTGACTTGGCTGCCCGCCTAAAATGTATGAAAGCAATGAAACAACTTAATATACTTAAAAGTACTGTACTAATGTACAGTACTTTAAAATACCTTAATCTACAAAAGTTTTGCTTTTCATTTAATTGATTAAAAGTTCTTTTTCTTCAAAAATATGTAGTTTTTTCTCACACTTTCAACATAAAATAATTAATTAATATGGACCCTTTTTCGAAAACATCCAATCAATCGAATTTTTGACTATCCGAATAGGGTGGTCCGGTCCCATTTGATTCCGATAAATGGAGTTCTACTGTTTACATATCATGAACTTTCATGCTCACAATAGTAATATTAATAGATGCAATAACATTCTGTATTACATTTATATTTGTTAATGTTATTGTGAATGTGAAGCAGAACAGTAGAACTATATAAATCTCAAAAATAAAATATTTAAATTTTAAATATACAAAAAAAGTATCTATAACATAAAATCTGTTAATAGTTTTGACTTAAAAATTACACATATCTGAAATCTAAATTGAAATGTGTCATTGTCAAACAAGAATGTTTTTAAATAATTTTGTAATTTTTCAAATGCAAGAAAATGGGTAACAGTTTTCATTTCTTTCTGAGTAATCAGATTCATATTACTAAATGTTAACGTAATGATAATTAGATTCTTACTAAAACTGATTGCTTATATGGTAATAGGAATCAAATTATTAATTACTTATGTCGTAACTACAATCGTGGTTATAAACTGGTCAACTTTATCGGCTTAATTTATAAGTAATTTATAATATATTGTTATGAAAACTTAATTAAATAATGATGTTATGAACTGTTATGAGAAAAATGTTAATAAACTAATGAAAAAATCTGAATGAAAACTGATGAAAAAAATTGAGAGGTAATCGTTGCATGTTATAGTTGTTCTATGTTTGTTTCCTTATTAACCATAAAATAGTTGGGGGTTTTTTTCCGTTCCAGTTGAGATTATGGTTAAATCACTTTATTTTGTTTGTAAAAATTTCAAAATCTTGAAAAGTACCTGTTGTTCTTCTGTCTAAATAATTAGTTTTCAAATTTTTAAACATTTGGCTGTATTGCTTCCGAAATTTCCTTAAATCGTTACTTATCTAATTTGTGTACTTTCAATTGTTTGATTCAAAAGATCTTGTCTGGCTCTCCGTCTTACCAACATCTCTTGTGTCATTTCACATTTTCTTGAAAACCGTTAACGCTTCTCTAATTCTCTTTAAAATCACTTTTTACGTCTTTGTAAGCTCACGTTTGAACAATATTTTCCAGTAATTAGTTTTTTTCACGCTGACTTTATTGTCTTGACTTATACTTTTGCTATCAAATGACCTTTGTCAAGTGCCAACAAGAAATCAGTCTCTTAATTTCTTAAAATGTTTTTCATTTATCGACATGATGACATAAGTCTTTTGATCATCGTCCTTTAGCTTCAGACCAATTCAATTGTTCAATTTGAGTAATGAATCTGAGGATTCAGCTTACTGGATTCGAAATTGTTCATTTTGATAATGTAACGATTTCTTAAATAAAAACCTAAAGCATTGATTTGGGAAGCCGTTTTCCATTGATTCAAGCCATTAACAGCATAGAGTAAACAGCATAGAGTAAAAAGACGCTGACAACAGCATAGAGTAAAAAAGCATAATGAAAAAGACAAGACAAAATATCCACTTTATGGTTAGTTTAAATCAGCAAGGAAGATTTAAGTTTTTAATTATTTTATTTTATATTTTAAATCGTCTTTTTCTTATTTTGCTGATATTATAAATCATTTATCTCCGTTAAAGTTTCTAAATAATTGAAAAATTTATATTTTTTACTGAACTACTTTTAAAATCTATTTTTACCAGCACTGTTGAACAGATAATTTTAAAAGGTTGTAGTTAGTGAACTATATTTGTAGTCCTTCTGTAATTTTAATCGTGAAAATAATTAAATATTTCTGAGAAAGTATTACAAATTTAAAATTAGAAATAAAATAATCATTAAATAATTCTTATGTTAACTTTGTTGGTAAAAATTTACACAGGGGTACACTTTGATTTTTTCACAATATTTTGACTCAAGATAAACGCTAAGATCTGACTGACAAGATGAACGCTGCCGCTACACAAAAACAACAAAGTAAACAAGTTCTTGCCGTTTTCAATGACCCAAAGGAACATGACCTACAGAAAGTTTGCCTATTGCTAGTCCTCAATGTAATCACCATAGGCATCCAGCATCTTCTGCAAACGTGTCTTCTAGTTGTGCAATTCTTTACGGTAAAACTCGGGGGTTTTGAACGCAAAGAAGTCCGTAAGTGCTTGACGCAAGTCT